>JAPXFQ010002533.1:0-447500 GCA_028564705.1 Apricaphanius iberus | reverse complement strand
TTCATCCATCCATCCATTCATCCATCCATTTATCCATCCATTCATCCATCCATTGATCCATCCATTGATCCATCCATTCATCCATTCATCCATCCATCCTTTTAACCATCCATTCATCCATCCATTTATCCATCCATTCATCCATCCATTCATCCATCCATTCATCCATCCATTCATCCATCCATTCATCCATCCAACCATTCATCCATTGATCCATCCATTCATCCATTCATCCATCCATCCATTCATCCATCCATTCATCCATCCGTCCATCCATTCATCCATCCATTGATCCATCCATTGATCCATCCATTGATCCATCCATTCATCCATTCATCCATCCATCCATTCATCCATCCATTCATCCATCCATTCATCCATCCATTCATTCATCCATTCATCCATCCATTCATCCATCCATTCATCCATCTATTCATCCATCCATTCATCCATCCATTTATCATCCATCCATCCATCCAAATTAATAGCTCGTTTGCTGGTTTTTATCTAAACCTGACGGCATCCTTAAGAGATACTTACTTGCTTCAGCTGTGTTGGAGCAGGGAATCATCTTAAACATGCAGGTCAGTAGATCTCATTGACCAGGGTTAGATACCACCGATTTAGAACATTGTGCTTTTAACAAAAATAACCAGGGAAGATGTTTTTCTTACCTTTTGAAATCTTTCAACGAAGTATGGCAGTAGGCCCATTAACACCATCACTAGAATGACTCCAGCAACTATCCCTATCCCTTGAGCTACCACTGAACACAGAAAATGTTTGCATGAAGACCTTTGGATTTAATTGGAAGTATTTCATTAACAGTTTGATGACTTTAAAGCAATCACCAGAATCCTCCTGTAGTACCAGCCTGGCCGTCTGGTTCTTCTCCTGACTGCCGACGGTGCAGCTGTAGGTCAGATCCGTGTCGTTATCTTTCACCATCAAAGAGCTCCTGATGTTGTAAAGCTGCTGCTCTGTTTGCTGGACTATGGTGGAGCTCCTCAGGAAGATTCTGGCTGGAGGCTCGGTGGACCAGGTGAGATCAGGCTCTGGGTAGATCCCCTCTGAGCTGCAGGTGATGCTGTTTTCTGCTCGGTGAAGCCGGACCGTTTTCACTGGAGCTGCAGCGTTAAAGAAGTTTGGTTTAACATGAAGCATCCAAACTATAGTCAGCAGATTAAAAAAACATGTTTTAAACCTACAGTAAATATATTGCCAGTTAAATCAGTAGAAACCAGTTGTTTTTTATATGCATTTACAGCACAAAAACCTATTTCATATAATGAAGATACATCACTAAGAGTTTGGATGTTTTTAAAAGTATAAATAAAGACAAATCTGTCCAGTCTAGCCTTAAATGACATCTTATAGCTATTTATTATCTGTTGTAATTTAAAAATCATAATTCATTTAGTAACTTTTGCGTTATCTATTTATGTTTTCTTTAATTGCTCCGTAAATTGTGAGAAATACTGTTATACTTTTTCAGAATATTGCTCTTTATCATTCTAGCTTTCATCCGTATTGTTGTTCACTCAACTTTATTGGTTTATTATAAAAGAAAATAAAGGGAAAACATGACACTAACACCTAAATTACTCACAACCACTTCCAATGCATAGCACTAGAACAAAACACACTACCAAATGTTGAAAAGAGAGGAGGAAGACAGAGCTAACTTTGATCCTGCTCCTTATTTACATTATTACTGGACTAAGACAATAGAAAATAATACATGTGTTCCATAAAAAAATATATGAGCTCAGTTCACAATACATTTCTAAAAAATAATGTTTATATATATGCACAGTTTTTAAACTCATCTAACCCTTTCCAACTCTATCCCACTTATAGAAAATCTCATTTGTCAAATTTATGCTCTTACTCTCATTTTCTTTAGTGTGTTTTAATTTTAATTTTCCTTTCTACATCCATAGTATACATATAGTATCTCATTCTAACTACACAATATCCAGTTCCTGATTCTGTGGTATTAGTTGATTTCTCCCACTTTTAATTTCTATTTTTATTCCAGTTAGTAGTTATTTTATATTTTTACTTGGAAAGATCATATCTCTGTGTGGTTCTAGGGGTTAAATGCTTTCTGTTTCTGTTTTTAAACTCAGTTTAGCACTTTGTGTTAGACCTGATAGGAAGAAAAGTTCCCTATTAAT
Organism: Apricaphanius iberus; assembly: GCA_028564705.1. Classification (NCBI taxonomy): domain Eukaryota; kingdom Metazoa; phylum Chordata; class Actinopteri; order Cyprinodontiformes; family Aphaniidae; genus Apricaphanius; species Apricaphanius iberus. The sequence goes on along the minus strand of JAPXFQ010002533.1, from coordinate 445,320 downwards.
GAAGTTTGACTGGATGATTTTAAAATAATTTTTTTTTAACTGACGTTATGCTTGATAAAATGTTGGACTGGATGTTTCGTATTCCTGGCTCAGTTACAGCAGTTCTATTGGAATGAGCCAAAATGTCAGTAAAGTATTCTGAGCTTGTTGAAGGAAAGCCAAAACTTTGTTTATTCTAACTGCTTAAAAGGCAATTTTACCAACTTCTAAAGAGATATATGTAAAACTCCAAATTTAATTTAAAAATATATTTTTATCCTTCTGATATTCTTAATTTTTCCAAATACAAATTATCCTCTAGATAATCCTGACCAGCCTAGCAGACAGAATCAAATGCTTATGTTTAGAATATATGAAATATAAATTATATTTTTACGTCTTGCAACATTTTTAGCTTTAAAAATCACAAGAAGACACATTATAGATCTTAAATGTTTGCACAAAAGTGTAGTTTCTTAGATTTTCTATGATATTCTAAAAAAACAGAGTAATCTTTTGTCTCTCTTACCATCCACTGTAACATCGATGAATGACAGCTTGGTTCCTCCTGTGGTGTGGGTGTTACACTTGTATCTGCCCTGATCCTGGATCTTTACTCCAGCCAGCAGCAGAGAGGCGTTTCCTGAGGAGATCTGGTCCCCAAACAGCGACGCCCGACCTCTAAAGTTCTGGTTCTGGTGTTGGACTTGGTCTTTATTGTCATAGAAAGAGTGAACCGGAGATTCTTCTGCTGCCAAATGAGTCCAGAGGACGACCGGTTCACTGGCGGCCTGGAAGCTGCAGGGTAGGATGCAGCTCTCATTGAAAACACAGAACACCTCCGTATCTGGAACAGGTAGAGGAGACAAGTGAGCTTTTATCCAAATAAAACAAAATTCATGGTATTAAAGCTTTTTTTTTTTAGATGGATAAAATAATCTATATTTGCCATTTATAAATCATTACCTTTTCAGTTTTATCCTGAAAAATATGCAAAACAGTGTCTTAAAGTAAATAAAAATACTGATTTTACTTCTGGATAGATTCTCATAAAAGCAACCCAAATCCTAAGCAAATGGTATTTGGAGCAGTTGGATCCTTGAAGCAAGAAGGTTCCCGGTTTAAATCCCAGCCCTGCAAGCATGTGTTCTCACTGGTTACTCCAGCTTCCTCCCACAGTCTAAAAACATGACTTCCGGGTTAATTGCACTCTCTGATTGTCCTTAGCTATGGGTTTGTGCATGGGTATTTGTCCTGCGTGTCTCTATGTTGTCCTCTGATGGACTAGTGACCTGTCCAGGGTGTCCCGTGCCTCTCCAGACTCATCAAACACTATCCAAGGACTAGCAGGTGTAGACAATGGATGGATGGCTGATTTCCTAAGTTGTTGATCAAGCAGTTGTAATTTAAGGACTGCACACTAGATGGCAGAGTAGCAGAAACTGTAAGTTTCTATTAACCAGCTCCTGATCAGATTTATTTTCTCACGCATACATATTTTTTTTTAAAAGGATGTAAGCAGAAGTAAACTGTCTCACATTTACAGCTTCCTTAGTTTAAACTGACATTTTTATAAGAAAATAAACATTAAACAGCCTGGAGGACAATTTTGTTTATTATTTAGTCTATTTAATTATTATTTAGTTCTTTTTTAACAACATGAGACATTAGTTTATTAGAATCAGCAGGACACCTGAGGTTTATATTAAAGGATGCCAACAGTTTTTCTTTCTGCTCAGTTTGCTGTGTAACAGTGAAGGAATGTCTTCAGACAAGTTCTGTATGTTGGGTTCGTTTGCTACTTTATGGTCTTGTTCACCAGTCAGTAGCTTCTTTCTTTATTGCTCTCACTGTTAGTTTTTAATACATTTAATTTATCATTTGTGCAATCTTTACCGATGTCTTTGCAAAGCTTTTATTCTTACAGAATCATAAAACCCAGTTGTTTCCTTTCATCTAAAAAACACTTTTTATGTCAAACTAAAAGGGTTGTTTGCAAAAACATAAATGTTTTAAATTTGTATAAAATAACAGCACTTTTCTTGGTTGTATGTTTCCATTATTTATAATAATCTCCACTTTAATCTGCAGAATTCAGCATTTATTTTTTACAAAAACCCTCCTAAATAATTCTCAGAGATTATATTAACTTGATTGTGTCTGAATGAAATCCTGTTGTTTGACATCCGGTCTCTTTTTGTTTTAAGAAAGTCTCCCTCGAACAGCTCTGTTTTCTAGCCTACCAGTAAATGACGATAAAGCTGATTAAATCGATCTCAGGGACTCACCTCCTCTTGAGAGGGTCCAGTAAAGCGTCGCCAGCGCCCAGAACACGAAACACTTCAGCTCCGCCATGGTCCAGTTTGGACATCATTCTTACAATGACTGCTGAGCTAATGTTAAAAAAGGTGTGACAGTAATTTAAAGCATCTCACCAAACTGGAATCATGAATCAGCTCTCAGGTTGTTCTTCAGGAACAAACACTGACATACAAGGAAACAATAACATTTAGCCGTCTGAAACCTATAAACCGGAACAGCAAGAATGTGCTGATTAAAACAACACAAAGATCCCCTAGAAAAACAATTAGAAATAATATTCAGAATAAAAATAAGAGGTTTTTAAATCTGTGTGAATACAGCCTATGAGAATATCTCTGTATTTCCACAAATATGGAAAAAGTTGAATGGAAAGATAATCACGACCTTTTGACCTTAAAGCACTAATCATGTGGGTTATTTCTGGGCCCCGGCCAGCCAGAACCTTCCCTGATCCGGTTGGATGTTTTCATGACTACATCAAGATTTTGGGGAAATCTGAAATGCACAGTTGATTTTTTTTCCTTGACATTTGGTTTTTAGATAAATGGTTTTACTTTGACTAATGTTGTACTCAATGAGTTGCGCCTTTTCTTCCTTCTCACCTATAAATATTATATCTGTAATAACGACCCGTTGAAAGTGGGGATGTCCCTATCAGCATTTTGGGCCTCTGATCGTGATCTGATCTTTTTACCTCGAGTCCTATACGACTTCAAGTCCTGATCCGATATCTTGCCTTTAGTATTGAAATGTAAAAAAAAAAACTGAAATAAGACTAATTTCATCAATAAGCATTAATATTATTGGAGTAAATCCGTTGAAATCATAATCTTACAGAGAATTAAAGATCAACTTCATTGTAATATTTCAGACTAAAGTAGATCGCAGACACTTACTTGGTACAGTTCTATAAAGAAAAAACAAAGTATTTCCTGCAGGCTGTATGCTGGTGTGCATAATGCTGCCCTCCACTTTCATAGGATCAAATTTACTACATATTGTTGAGTAAATACCAGTGTTAGCCCACATTGTTCTAAGTTTGTAAATTTTGGTATCATTATTAGTGTTTTCACTATTAACTGAAATATCTTATGCTCCTGAACGCAGCATACATATCCAGAGCTATTTGAACACAGCACAGGTGTAGTTCAGGGTCTGCCAGGCGCCAGAATATGAGTTTCTACGCCTTTGTTATATAGCTTAAAGTACGGTTAAGCACATTTGTTGAACTTTACCCATATTAGAATTGTTTTTAATCTTGTATGCTGATTTGTGACAGTTAAGCGTTCGTGTTTGCAACAAGGTGGTACTTTTGTAAAAATGGGCACAACTCGTTGGCTAATATAGCCGATCTCCAATCACTGAAAATTGGAAAATATCAGCCCAATCCGATCTTGAGATCGGTATCAGGGCATCCCTATATTGAAGAATTTGAGTCAGGCTTTAGAGCTCATCATAGCACTGAAACAGCACTGGTAAAAGTTACTAATGATATTCTAATGGCCTCAGATAATGGATTTGTGACTGTTCTGGACTTGTTGGATCTCAGTGCTGCTTTTGACACAGTCGATCATAATATTCTCTTAGAAAGGCTCGAACATGTTATAGGGATAAAGGGAACAGCACTAGGCTGGTTTAAATCATATCTGTCAGACAGATTCCAGTTTGTTCATGTCAATGATAAATCTTCTTCACACTGAAGGGTTACTTATGGAGTACCACAGGGTTCTGTGCCTGGTCCGATTCTCCAAAAGTTTGTATGTGTTTCCTTTATGTTCATGACTACATTGTAGATTCTCAATTAAGGGCATCAAAACTATGAATGAACACATGATGTTTGGAATTACTGTATGTACTTAAACAAAGAGGGTGAAATAACTGAATCCATGTTATATTTTAGATTCCTCAAAGTAGCCACCCTTTGCTCTGATTACTGCTTTGCATTCTCTTAAGCTTTTAGTCACCAGAAATGGTTTTCCAACAGTCTTGAAGGAGTTCCCAGAGATGCTTAGCACTTGTTGGACCTTTTTCCTTCACTCTGCGGTTCAGCTCACCCCAAATCATCTCCATTGGGTTCAGGTCCGGTGACTTTGGAGGCCAGGTTATTTCACACTTTTTTGGAAAAGTACAACATAATTCCATATGTGTTCATTCATAGTTTTGATGCCTTCAGTGAGAATCTACAATGTCATAAGTCATGAAAAGAAAGAAAACGCACTGAATGAGAAGGTGTGTCCAAACTTTTGGTCTGTATTGTATGCTTCCAATTGGTAAAATAATTAGACAGTATGACAGGAATTTTCACAGTTATGCTGATGGTACACAATTATATTTATCCATAAATCGTGATTAATCCAATCAGGTAGGTAGATAATAAGCATGTCTCAAAGACATAAAAACCTGGATCACTCTAAACGTTCTGCTTTCAAATTCAGACAAGATGGAAGTTGTTGTCTTAGGAAGGGCCACACTGTAGTGACGCAACACTTTAAATCCCCAGTAACGGTAACAGAGTTGCGACAATAGGAAAAGTAATTCATTAGATTGCGCTTTTTGGGATTCATTTTCCATAAATCATATGCCGTCTCCAGCATCCTTTTACATGCCCTCAACTCATTCTCACTGGTCTGTGACCAGTGATGATGACAGAGTTCACACCTCCTTCAGTGTATTCTCATTGGTCTTTTGCCGGTAATTACAGGCAGAGCTCTTAAAAGGACAGTGCTGAAAGAAGCCATTGTCTTTCCATGGGACACTCAAATCTTTGCTAGCGAAATCTCCCCTTTGGTTCGTACATGCAGGCCAGGTCAGGACTACTTCCCTAAACCTCTGTAGGAGTATTTTTGCCAAGTTACCCGACCTCCCATTTCTGCAGCTAGGAGGTCTGCTTGGCATCTGAGCTATACCAAGATAGTTCTATAAAGACAGGATCGACTGAAGTCGCTGCCTGCATCTGAACGCGTTCTTTTAAAATCAGATTTTCGCTGTTCCTCAATGGACTTGGCCCGTTTGGATTCTTTCTCCTTCATCTCCTTCAACGCCTTGGACTGGCGGCGTGGACAAAGTCATCACCAGTAGGATGCATTTAGTTTGTCTGGGTAGGGTGTACGCTTCTGTAGGAGGTTTTAAAACACAAGTTTAGACTTGTGTGAAATGGTTTAACTGATTCTTCTGTAATTGTTAAACCACCATTTGCTCATTGTTGGTAGCGTCGCCGCACGCTGGTTTTTTGCTGTTGTATTCTTGTTTTTGTGTTCACTGGTTCTTGCTAAAGCATTATTATGTCTCCTATCTTTTAATATCCTTTCATTTTGTTGGTGTGGTGTGGTTGCATGTCTTGTTAATAAAGAATACTTTTAACCCTGTGTCCTGACTCCAGATCACCTCCTGCTGAGAGACACAAAAACACACACATCCCACTTATGCTTTGAAGCTGTTTTTCTAATTCTGGTAGTGTTAGTTCTTGGTTGGATACGTTATTCCTTTTTAAATCGTTTGTAGACTGCATGATATAGAGTAGATCAGCTGTTGTCACAGTGTTCATCTATAAGATTAAAACAACTATGTTAACGAACCCTGTTATATTTTAAAGAGAATTTCCCCTGTTTTATTCAGTACATGTGAAATTATTGTTACTGCGTCCGAGTTCACCCTTTAGAAAAGAGCCTTAATTTGTCTAGCTTATGTTAACTGTGATAGAAATCTGGGTGTCTGAGAGGCTTCGGTGAGAGAATAAAACAAAGTGTCAGCCATATTCGTACATAGTTTATTTTACGCGCACGGAGGGCCTCCTGCTGAGAACCCTACAGTTTCAGCACAGATGCATGGGTATATGACCAATCATTACATCATACAGATGATTTCAGACATACTCAAACAGAAGAGGAAGTGTCACTTCAGTAGTCAGCCGTAAACAATCAGGAGATCGTTTCACTGGACAATCAGAATATAGATAACAATAAGGGACACTTTGTATAATGCTGAGGAAGACATTCACAGGATCTGTCATAAGTGTAACACCAGATAACAACAAGAGTTGTCATAAGTCAAGATGAGATGTTTGCATACAATTGGTTCTTGTTTGTACCTTAGAATCAGAACTGCTGTCAAAGAGCTGAGTAAGACAATTAAACCTTTCAAAATTTCCCAGTATTAATAATAACATTTTCCGTCACATTAACGTTCTCCTGGATTTATAGGAGTGGTGCCCCAACTTGATTTAATAAATTAATCACTTCAATGTCATTAATAGCCGTGTTAATATTAAATTATAATTCGCGACTACTGCTGTTGATGTCAGCCAGACAAATTGCATGCACATCGTGCAGTTCCATTGTATACACACAACACTCTGGTACCTAAAAAAATAACGCTGTTATTAATGCCGTTATACCTAAACCCCGTTACTCCCAACACTGATCCTGGGTATCGAAATACAGCAGGGATGTGCTCTTGACTTATGAAAAACATGGAGAGAACGTTTTGCAAAACTGACAACGGTTTTTGGAAATGTGAGGGAAGAAAGTTATTGTATAAGTCCTGTTACAAAATTCCTGTGCTTGTGGGTAACCGTTTTACTCCCCACAATATGATTTAACCCTGTCCTCAGCCTGTTTTATGCTCATTTTGTTATTAATTGTGCCCTCATATTAAAGAAAGTAAACTGACACCATACCAACCTGTCCAACTCTAAATTCAGCTCCAGTCTGGCTGCTACATTTGAAAACAAAAGATCAGATTTTATTATTTGCATAACATATTGCTGAGGGGGATAAACAGATCCTTGTGAGCAATAATCCATCCAGAGTGTGACCTCTGCGGACTGACCAGAGGAAAAACAATAGTATTAATGTTGAAACAATCAACCAAACAGAGGACGTAATTATAAGCTGCAGCCTTTTATTTATTTTTTTAAAAAACATATCACTTTTTGGTATGGAGAGAGAAAAGGAAGACACGTCTACAAAATATATATATTAATTTAAAGTACAGAACAGGAAAAACCAAAGCGCAACACATTAAGAGAGAAACGGAAACAACATACATTTCAGAAAAACCATCTGCTCATTGCACACAATGCATTGTCCTTCATTTCATTAGTGTTTATTTTATAAGTTTAAAATATTGCAGATTTCAGGTAGAATGGTCAACGTTATTTTAAAGGCGTTCGATTTTCAGAAGTAGTGCATATCCAGTAACATTGCTTGTTATAGCTTAATTATTTCAGATAGATCAGTGTTTTACAATCAGATTACTTCAGAAAGTGCAAATTTGTGCATTTAGAGCTATTTACAGGTTGTATCATTAGATTATATTCTTTTTTTTTTTAAGATTTTACGTGAGCAAAGTTGTTGGCGGTTGGATTAAAGTCAAAATTCATATTTATAGAAAAAAGAAAAGAAAAAACTTTGTTCTTTTGTTTTTAAGGAGATGAGGTAGAAAATGATCCGTTCTGCATTATCCAGACAATCCACAGCTGAATAGAAATCCTTCATTACTTACAGTGCATACAGCGTTCTAAAATGCTAAATGGCCTGAACTCGTATGGCGCTTTATCTACTCCAAGAACCACAAAGTGCTTTACATTATATTCTGCCATTCACACGCTGACGGTGGTAAGCTACGCTACATAGGAGCCACAGAAGCAATGCTGCTGTACAGATGCTTCATTTCAGGGGTCCGTCTATCTCTCCACCCAAGCTTCGATCAGAAGGTATCAGCTCCAGCAAACGCATTCTGGAAAATCCCAAAACATTCCCAAACTAGAGCAGATATATAATCCCTACAGTAAGATCTCTTTGATTTCCTGTGTCTCCTGGCAGTGGAACGTGTTCGAAAACCACCAAAAGGGGGCGCACAGAACAGAATGCATCTTGATCTCCCAACATTAGGCTCTCACTAGTCAAGTAAAGGACTACAATGGAGTACAATAATACAGTTTTAAGAATTGCTCTTCATGTTTCTGAAGGTATTTTTTACTTCCAGCACTGCCAGCACCTTCACTTAAAAACTCAAGATAAAAACACCAAAAAACACCAAAAAAGAATTGTACAGCTCTTTGTAACCGGCAGTCTGTCGGAAAGACACAACTTGTATTTATAGAAAATATCATCGTAGTGTCATCTGAAAACGTGTTGATCAGTCCAGTGATTCCCAAGCTTTGGGGAGGTCGGCTAAAACGCTTAATGGAAACATTTTACACCTGGAAATTTGTGTTATCTTTCATTGATACAGTTATAAATTGGGACTAAATTAGTTTAGTTTACTAATTTTTTAGGTCTGAACGACTCACAGAGTCAATTTACTTCAAATGGCTAAATAAGCAGCCAGAGTAAAACCTCACAAGTCTTTCATTGACAAACACTGCAATAAAAACTTGCAGCAATTCATTTAAATAATAATAAATATTCTTGGGCTGTGGGTGAATTGATGCTGGTGTTGCTGAATCTCAGGCCGTGAAAATTATTCCTGGAATCAAAACGATGAGGAACAGATTATTTCACCTTAAAAACCTAAAAGTTGGACTAATGGGTTTAGATTTCAGCTGCTTTGCTTGTTCGAGTATCCAGCAAAACTGTTTATGGAACATTATAGATGTAAATCCGTTCACCGCTCAAACAGTTTCAGCATCCCGGGGGTTAGGTTTCTGAAGCAAGGCAGCGTTCTTCATTTCTGGACTCCTTTGGGAGCTTTTGCTGTATGGCCAAGAGCAAACAAGTTCTCAGTTAGTAATCATGAACGTAATCTAGATAACATTTTACAATAATTGTGAATTTAGTTAAATATCTGCTTCCATTTCTATTGAAATAAGCTGAGTCTAAAAGGTCAAAATGGCTGAGTATAGAAAGGAATCAAAACAAAACAAAAATATAAACTATAATTAAAACAAAACATAGGAGAAAAATGACCTACCTGACTTTTCTGTACTTCTTTTGCCAAATAATCACAGCTATCATCACTACTATTGAAACTGAAACAGTTACCCCTATAGCGATGCTTGCTGTTTTACTGATACCATCTATAATAGAATAAAAATAGAAATAAAGGTTAAAGAGAAACAGCTGCAAACTTTACTCCAGTAAAACACATGTACACATGTCCATATAAAACTGAATATAGATTTAGGCTGTGAGGAGGAGCTGCTCTGGAGGAATACACAAATACTTCTGTATACACAAATACAAATATACTTCCTTAAGCTGCTCCTATTTACTACTTTGTTTTGTTGTAAACGTAGAGTTTCCCACCTGAGTTCTTTGGTCCACTATGAACCGTCTCAGGTTCGTTTGTTTAGATATGAGAGCATTAATCGCTCTGGTGTGTGTAGACTCAAACAACCGTACTGAGACGGTTTACAGGCGGTAATCTGCGTTCATAAAAAGCTACAAAACGGTTCATTAATGGTGGGAAGGTGATCTGAAAAAGCCACTAGATACTCACTCCACTTTTGCTCTAAACACCTCGCTAGGTTTGCAATGCATTGTGGGATGCAGTGGAGTAAACCAACTAATAATTAAAGGCCATGAACCATGTGTTGTTTGGTTTTTCTTTGGTGAAGCATACAGCTTTAAAGATGTTTTCTCAACATTATTGTTCATACTTCTCCAATAATTTAACCTGATATAAAACTTAACTAATGATGACGAAGTTTTACTAGCTACTAGATGGGAACCAAATATCTGATACCTGTATTAACTCCTCATCCGTCGAACACATGTGATTGGTTAATGTCACAGATAACAAAAGACACTCATATACAGAGTCTCCCACCCCATGCATGAAGATGAGCTGCAGAGCTCCTTCTGTAACAGACTGCTGGGTTTTTTCTCAGTTTGTATGTGCTAACCCTTGGAAATCATACATTTTGTTTTTTAATTCACAAGTACACATTCACATTCTGTACATATTTCTAAATATATTTAATTATTTTAATATTTTTAAAGTATCCTGCACTATTGCACATTCCAATGTTGGTATATTCTAATTTTTAATAATGAACATATCTTTCTTGACTCTTAAATTCTTTTTTTATACCTTTCCACTTCAGAGACTTAATTAAAGTTTGTATTTTTTACCACTTTGCTGCTGTTACAACCAAATTTCTTCCTTGTTGAACAATAAGGAATTGTTCTCTTCTATTCTATCTTTAACACACAGTTAAAGTTAAACTCATTAACGGATTTGGAACAAAGTTTAGGAACCACAGGTGTGAGAAGAAATATCTGATTCCTATAACGTTGCATTTAGTTGTTTCTAGCAGTACTAAGTCAGAGAATGAGAGCAGCGTTCTGGACTTTTCTGGATCTTACCTGCTGTGATATATAGAACTGTGCTGGATATGGCCGTCTCTTCCGCGTTCCCAGATTCACACGTATACGTTCCTTTTTGTTTTGACGTTAGATCTTGTAGCGTTAGGGTTCCTTTTTCTGAAAACTCCTTCACATGTTTCCCCCACTCCTCTGTAGCCATATAAGGTTTAGTTTTTTCCCACTTCAGGATGACCTGACTAAGATTAAATCTCCAGATCAGATACGTTATCGGACCATCCAACTTCTGGCACTCAACTGTAACTTCAGAGTCTGAAGCGTTTTTATAAGCTGGAAGAAAACGAACGCATCAGTAAAGATGTAGACGCACATAAAACCCTAGAATAAAACACCATCTGCTATCAGGAACATTATTACACACCATCCTTGAACAAAGTAGCTTTCTTCTGGCTCTTCTCTGCACTGATGGTGCAGCTGTAATCCGCATCAGTATCATCAGATGGTAGAGTCAAAGAGCTGCTGATTTTGTAAAGTTTTTGTTCACTCTCTGAGATGTCCGGTTCTTTCTGCTGATTAAGTTGAGTGTTGCTGGTCCAGGTGAGTGTTGGTCTGGGGTAGATCCAATCTGAACTGCAGGTGATCTCGTTCTCCAACTTCTTCATGGTGACCTCCTCAACCGGAGCTGCAGCAGATCACATTTATACGTTAGTATATAGCTGCAGCCCTGTTTCTGTAGGAAATTAACCTGAACCTCTGATGGTCAGTAGAGAAAGTTCTCTAGCTGTTTTATGAGCTTTGGATGTTTGGGGTTTGACCATTTCTTTGTTGATTATTTATATTATTTAAAGTCTTGCCAAATTACTTTCTCCATATTTATTATTATTCAATCTTTAGTAACTTGGTTTATACTTGTTTTTTGTTCTTTATGCATGAAAATGTAGTTGTCTTAGAGATGTGTTCATTATTCCTCTATTCAGTATGTTTTTTTTAAGATGCTATTTAATCTCCTATTGTAATTTACTCGTATCAGGAACTGATCCTTAAAAGGTGGAAACTGCAATAATTAACAGAAAATGTTTAATTTTCACTTGAACTTTTATTTTTGTGGTAATTTTTATGAATATTTTATATAAAAAAAAATCTAATTCACAATCTTTTATTATAATAAGTAGAGAAAGAAATAAAACCTGTCTTCCAATTTGCTTTTTTGTGTGTGTGTGATGTATCGGCATTGCTCCTTGGTATTGGTAAGTACTCAGATCCAAGTATGGGTATGGTATTGTTTTTTTAAAAAGTGTTATTGTTGCATCCCTACAGTTTTCCTTCTCTCATTCTGCTGCTTCTGTTCTCCATTTCTTCTGATTAGCTCCTCTGGTTCTCCTGGTTTCTTGCTGGATTCTTCCATTAAACTGTCCGTCTCTCATCATCAACTCTTCCTACGACTCCTCCTGTCATTCTTAATTGTTATTTATTGTTAAAAAAACGGTGCTCTTTCACAGTGAACTCTACCCCAAACATCGATTAAATGTAACAAAGACTGTAAAATAACTTCACAAGTTTCGATGTTTCAGACACAGACAGCATGTTTCTGAAATATCATGAACTTTAACCTCCTGGTTATTGTTCTTTATTACTCATTTACTTTATTCTAGTGTGATAAAGTCATTAAACCTCCTCCTTACTTTGAGAGCAAAAGAGCAAGTACAATTGTTCTTCCTTTGGTTTCTGATTGATCCTCACCTTAAAGGCTGCAGGTGCTTCAGTCTAGATGCTATGTTGCATTTAAAGTTTAGCATTAATAATTTCCTTCTACCTCAGTCATATTTACTCATCAGATGATACCAGTTTATCATTCTTAGATTTGTTTTCTTCTATGTACCACTGCATTTGTTTCATTTTCTGATAGTTTAAATATTTTTTCCCTTAACCTTAAATTATATAAATGAAAACACTTTATTTTGATTAGAAAGTTCTGAAATTAAGTCAAATTTAAATGTATCAACTTGTATTTCTCCTCTGTTCTAGTTTGAAACCATAAATAGAGTTTCCTTTTATTTAAAGGTTTGTTTAATTCCTCGTCTCCTGACTGAATATTGTTCATTCTGTCTGAAGGCATTTTTAATCTGAATCAGGATGATTCCTACTCATCGCCCTCATGATTCTCAACTCATCTAATAGTGGCCTTTTTTAAATCATTCAGGAAAAAACAAAAACTAAATTTGGCCTAGCTTTGCCCCCATTTTAGACAGCTGATGAAGGAAGTAAATGAATCAGTTCGGAAGCAGTCGACACATCTTCTAAAAGCGGATCTTAGTGGTGGGATTATAAATAGAGTACTCAAACCAGTCAGTAAAATCACTGACTGAATGCCTGCAGACACAGAATACCTCCTGAACACATTTAGCATTTCAAACACAAAGGATACAAAATTCAGAACATCTTCCTGATGTTCCCCCAGCCGTTACTGTCTCAGATTTGGTCAATCTTCCCTACTCCCATAGGTTTATCAAACTCCAGCAATGGCTGATAATGCAACCTGTGAGACGTTCTCTGTGTCTGCAGACCTTCAGTCTGTTTTGTCTCCATCAACAGTCTGATAAAACTGTTGCTCCATGCAAAGCAAAGCTTCTCATGCTGTCTGAGATGCCAGCACTAATAGTTTTAAAGTTGTTAGGGATTTAAATTAAATTATTGACCGCTTATTGTATTTATTTATTTCCTTTTAAGCATTGTACTCCTGTTGGTTAACTCTCTATAGTCTGTTTTTTAAGTTATTTACCCAGAAGAAACACAAGTTAATAAAAAAAAACTGTTTTTTAAAGACCTTTAAAGATAGACAAAGGATTTTTTTTATCTAAATCAATGAAAGGGAACATCTGCAGCAACGTGTTTTTGCCTTTAGGTAATAAAGAGACTTTTAAGAAATACCCAGAGTTTTTTTCATAAATTCTAGACATGTACATAGTACTCTGCTAAAATTCAGAGTAGTATGTACTTTGGGACAGAGTACCAGCCATGTCTGCAGACAAGAAGGCAGTGGGCCCAAAAAAAATATATTATACAGTATCAACATTTTTAAGGCAAAGAAATGGTCCTAAAACTGAGACCTGAGGGAGACCATGAGCTGCAGTAAGTGGCTGCAAGTGAAATAACCTCCCTGTATTCCACTTAACATTTTTCACCATGCTTTAAAATATGCAAGTTTAATCTCTTATAGGGTGATTATTGCCCATAGACCCTAAATTCTCTATATCATTTAATTATCATTGTTGTTGTTTTTACAGGTCTGTAAAGGTTGGAGAGCAGAGATATTTTTAACCCCCCCCCACACGCCCAACGCAACTCAGCCACTTATGTGGGAAGATATTTTAAGGCCTGATTCAATTAAATTCAAATCAGTTTATTTATATAGCGCCGTTTCACAACAGATGTCATCTCATGGCACTTTACAAGAAGAGTTCTTACAATACAATGTTTAATTTAGGAATTAGAGAACCACAGAAGATTGCGTAGTGAAATCCTAGAGGTCCTAACGCCGAGGTTCTTAGCTTTATTACTGGAGGCTAATTTAATGGCGTCCAGGTGAAGGGGTTGACTAAGTATTTTATTTTTCACAGCTTCTGGTCCAAAGACGACAACTTCTGTTTTATCAGAATTCAGAAGCAAGAAGTTTAGAGTCATCCAAGTTTTTATGTCTTCCAGACATGCCTGTAGTCTACCTAACTGATTGGACTCATCAGGATTTATGGATAAATATAGCTGTGTATCATTTGCGTAACTATGGAAATGTATCCCATGCGGCCTAATTATTTTACCAATAGGAAGCATATATATAGTAAAAAGAATCGGCCCAAGCACCGAACCCTGTGGTACTCCGCAAGTAACTATTGAGGTTGAGGAAGATTTATTATTTACCTGAACAAACTGAAATCTGTTAGACAAATAAGATTTAAACCAGCCTAGTGCTGTTCCTATTATACCGACACTTTGAAGCCTTTCTATGAGAATATTGTGATCAACAGTGTCAAAGGCAGCACTTAGATCTAACAGGACCAGAATGGTCACCAGTCCATTGTCTGAGGCTATGAGAATATCATTAGTAACCTTCACCAGAGCTGTTTCAGTGCTATGATGAGCTCTAAAGCCTGACTGAAACTTCTCAAACAGCTCATTATTGTTTAAATCAAACCAGGCAGTGTGCAACAGTACAACAGCGTCTTTTAGGGGAATATTTAACATCGCCTTGGGTTTTCACTAGAGTTTTCCTTATTTTTTTCTTCTTTTTGTTTTCTTTTGATGTATCAATAAACCTCGGTGCATTTTTTGTTTTTTTCTTTTAGATATTTCTGTGTTTATACTGATATTTTTTGTTCAGAGGTCATTTCTGTTGAAATATGATCAAATATGAGGTTTCGAGAAGAGTTAGTTTATTGTAGATTTGTAACTTTCCACAGACATGGCATGTTTTCTGAACAAAATAAGGTCTGTTCAGCCATATCAGCTCGATAACGTTCCCACAGCCTTGAGAAAAAGAAAAAAACATTTTATCAATCTTATCTGGCAGCATGATTGTGTCCGGGTGCTGATCGGGGTCAGGTCACAAAAATGCCTTTCTCCAAAATTAATCAAAACTTACTGAGGTTGGAAAAACAAACCCCTCTAATGGATACTTGAGCTGATCACTGAGCTGCAACCTTTCTGAGGGCTGTTTTAGTTTCATGAGAATATCTTTTTACACATTGACATGTTTAGGAGGTATATGGATTACCTTCAGAAGAAATTGAGCTGTGAACTATTTACAAGATAAATATGCTTAAAATAGTTTGATGTCTAGTTAATTATTAATTTTAGCAAAAAGTGATATTTGCTTCACCAAAAATCTTCTAAAAAAGATACAGAATTTCAGTGATTTACTTTTGAATTTAAAGTGTGGATCCTGTAAATTTTTCAAGCTCTCAATTTTAGATTTAGAGAACCAGAGGGAAATGCTAATTACAGGAGCCAATCCAGCTTTATTTATAAAGCACTTAAAAACACCACACAATAGCAAAGTGCAGTAGCAAGTTGGAAAAACTACTTTCTAAAATTAGGCACAGAACAAAAATAAATGTGAACATTAAAGAGTAACTAACCCCCCTACCAGAGTATAACCACATTTATATTTTAAGAACGGCTCAAAAAGAGGCGTTGCCTGGCAGACCATGAAAAATGCGGGGGGATGAAGGCCTGGGCTGTGACTGACTGTTGCAGGCAGCCAGTATGGCAAGCCGTTAGGGTCAAAAATTGCCACTCTATTGACACATAGCGCAGAGTCACAGACGGTCAGAAAGAAGAAAGCGAGCGGTAGTAACGTGAGCTCCTTTGCCTGGGAATAATCTGGATGTTGAGTTATTTTTTCCACATCTTCCTTCTCCAAAGGGAACAGAGTACAGGGAGATAGGTGATGTAGAGGAGGGGAGCAGCGCCATATCGTTTCGGGCAGTTGTCATGTTCTCTACCCGGGGCAGCGGCAGATACCGAGCATCTAGAGGCATCGCGGCATTGAATGAGCGCCGTCACTGAGTGCTACATTGTTGTTGGCTAAATCTAATGCTAAACATAGATTAGCTTGGGTAATTTCGTGTGACTCTGCCTCGACAGAAGCACCTGCGGCCGCTGTACTTCATTGTCAGAAATAGAAAATGTGTGTTGCAGACAGATGTATCTAAGCATGACGAGAAAATCGTTCAGGAATCTGCAAAAAAAAAAAAAATACCATCACAATTTTTGGTACTAAATTAATACTTTCACTAAAATGCACTAAAATACATAAAATAATTACTGGAAAAGTAGATTGTGCTATTATAGACTTAATTATACAGTTTATCAACAAAAAAAGTTGATTTTGGGGTGAGTTACTCTTTAAGAAATTTAAAGCAGTGGTGATTAGTGTGCCTGCTAACAAGCTAGCTGTTAATAGCAACAAAAGCTAGCTGCCCATTTCCCTTCAGTTTGTGTGTTTAATCAGTACACAAACATCTTTACTTACAGACCTGCACGGTCAGTTTAAATGATTTAATGAGATACAAACTATCAGAAGTGTAATTAAACAGTTGATTCTTGCATGCATTAAATACATGGCAGCCTTGTTGGATCGTGAGGGGGAGGTTGGTGAGAAATTTTATTGGGATTTCTGACAGAAATCGGACCTCTTTGGTTTGAATATGTTAAACCCCTGAGTGAAAAATCAAATGTACATTTAAAACACACCCATTCTTTCTCTTTTTGTTTTTATAAAAACACAAAGGGCTAAAATTGACCCTTTTTATTGCATTAGTGGTTAAATGTCTACAACTCCTGTCCTAGACTCTGAATTTAACTTGATTCCTCTTTTTTCTGCCATGTTTTAAAGGTTTTAAGGTAGAACTACTCAGTTTGGCTGTGTTTGTCAAAGCACAATTTGACACTGTTGACTATATTTTATTATTGAAATTACTGGAGAGCTGGATTGGAGTCTCTCCTGCAGGACCGGTTGGAGTCTAAGCGAAAGATCTTCTTTCTGTTAATAGGCGTCTTTTCAACAGAGAAATCACATATGGGGTACCACAGGGCTGCATCGTGGGGCCCCTCCTCTTTAATAACTCATCCTCCCACTAACCCAGATCAAAACAATCATTGTGTGCTCACTATTGATCATCTTTTCACAATGATGTAATTTTATTACACCATTGTGTAAGATGTGCAGTTTTAAGAAACACTTAGATTGTCAGAAAGATTTGTATTATTTTAGGAACTTGTTAAAGGTATCATCTTTGATTCTTATTGCCACAACCAGCCCGTAAGGAGTTTCAGTATCTCCATCTGACCTGAAATTCGAAATTATTTGGACACCCCTGCTTTAAATTGATGATAACAACCCACCTGTTTAGCGCTGCCTTTGATTAATATTACCTGTAATGTCATAATAGTTGTTTATTTAATGTTCTGTATGTTTCTGATTTTATGTTTTCTGTTTTTATTGTTTTGTTGCTGCTTTTATTTTTTCCCTAATCATTCACCTTTATTTGCCTTGGTGCTGCCAGTGTGTTATACAACAAATTCTCTCTTGCCTTGCCTGTGTGTAGCAATGTAGAAGGGCAGGTTTTAAGGAGTCGTAGGTGTGTAACAAGATTAAGGAAACAACCTTCAAACTAGTTTATTAGAATTGAAGCTAAAGTTAGTCAAGGACAGACATGGATCAGAGGTTATTGTGCTCTAAATTCGCTGAACACAACCCAGTGTTTGTATGTTTTCCTTACCGTAAACCTTTAAATGAATGAAGTCCTCCTTGTTTCCCCTGACAGTGCTGGTGTAGCACTGATATTTGCCTTCATCTCGTACTTCCACGTTCTTCAGTTGCAGAGAGGCATTTCCATTAGAAATCTGATCATTAAACAGCGACGTCCTGCCTTTATAGACCTCGTTCTGCAGTCCCAGTTGATCGCTGTTGTGGTAATAGGAGTGCGTTTGTATTTTTTCTGCTAACACCTGAATCCAGTGGATGACGACCTCGTCACCCACTGGAAACGAGCATGGAAGGATGCAAGTTCTGCTGAAGTGGCAGTAGACGTCCACCTCTAAAAGAAGGAAAAGAAGAGTTTAGTAAAATGTTTGTTGAAGTCAAACACACCAACCAGAGAAGACAACAAATTACATTGCTGAAGATGGTATAAATAAATATTGAAATTAAGTTATTTCTTACTGTCCCACAGTCCAACAGATTTGTGTCGTACACGTCAGAAACTGCTTAGACTAAAACATCCAGGCAAAATAAAACCTACTAACGCTGCCGCCTAATACAGGTATAGCTCATATCAGCTTTCTGACATAAACAATACTTATATCTGGTGGTAGTTCAGCTTTATTGGACTTCACTCACTGTGGAGACAAGGTGCTGGTTTCTGTATGTCACATCTGATCAGCAGTTTTTGTTTTCAATGTTTAACTAGGGTAAAAGATGCACAATTAACCTTAGAGCTGCAGACCAGGTAAAGATTTGTTTTGTGCATGTGAATCAAAGTGAAGGAAACTAGAGCCATGTTCATCTCTTTAAACTTCTCATCTCTTTCAAGGAGTTTCTTCAGTTCTGATAAATAAAATTAGCTTTAATGTCATAAGGAAATTTGCAATGAGGGAGTGACGGCCATCTCCTTTAGTCATGTGTTTTTAATGATAGCAATGATCCACACACACCTCAGGTATTTAAGTGACACACTTTAAGGAGTGTAAGATCATAAAAAGGAGGGATGCTTCTACAAGTTGCTCTATTTTACCTGTGTGTCATTAATCCCTCTGAATTATTTACTGTATGTGTCTGTTTCAGCTTTTGTCTCAGGTTTCCTATGAGATGAAGAATTCTGCAACAATTGAAGTACTAAAAGACAACTTTATTGGTTGACCAACATGTTTTAGCCCATTGCCTTCATCAAGTTTATTACAAAACACCAAACCAAACATACAAGTACAAAGGAATGTAAAAAGGACTGATAGATGGATGGATTAGATGCTGTTAAACGGAAACAAATAACATTTCTTATGAAGTCTAAGGAATGTGCAGCAGCCAGTTAAACCACTTGGCTCTGCTTCTTACTTCTTTATCCAGCAATAGATTTTACATTTGAACTTTTATCTGTTCTTTAAACTTTTTTTCAGACTCCTGCTCACAGACAGCCGTAATATATTTACCAACCAGCACACATAAGTGAACTTTGCCACTTGGCAACAGTTTCATGTGATCAGCTTATCAAACAGATTTAGAAACCTCTAGAGCGTACTCTGAAAGTATAAAGTTGAAAAGTTTCGTAACATCTGAAGTCAGAACATAAAGTATTTAAATGTCCCAGGGCTGAATAGAAAACAGTGTTTTAGCCAAGTTAATTATTCTTTTCTTTTCCTGCTATATGTCCTTTTCAAGGTTAAAACTATTACAGCAATAAAGAGTAAATATATAGATATGTCAAAAACTGAAAGAGAGTAAAATGACACTTACCACCTCCTCTTGTGAAAGTCCACATCAAATTAAAAAGCACAAAAATCCCCGGGAAGCTAAATCCAGTCATGGTGAGTCTCAACTGATTTTACTCTAGTGTAGAGTTGTCTGGAATGAATGTCGGACTCTGTGGCTTCGTGGTGGGAGGGGCATTGAAGAATACTTTAGACTTAGATGGCCGATGGAAGGTTGTTATTATGTTTTAGCACCTGCAAAAAACTGTTGCTTTATTAATACATCATCTCAGCATTTGAATCCTGATCATCTTGAAGCACACAAAAAGCACTGGATAACATTGCTATGATTTATTGAAGCAAAATAACCCTGTCAATCAATAATACTGCCTACCAACAATATCAGAGGCGTTTCCAACTTTACCTACATCATCGACCGTGAGACCCTGAGGGCATCTGAGCATAATTTCATCCTCTAAAGACTTGGCCTGTAACTGAGCAGAGTTTCTATTTAAAAACCAAAGACACATACTGTAGTCCTATCACATCACACCAACTGATTTAAAGGCTCTTATTTCTACAACTAAAATGTCCCACTGCTTGTTTTAGTGCAGAAGCAAAGGATTTACTGACAAGATTTAGTCTTAGAAAAGCAGCGAATCAAGTTGTGGCCCATTGTTATTTTTATTGTGTCATTTTACACTTTACAATGTATTCATTTTACAGTTAAACTTGATAAACTACACAATGAACCCTAGTATTCTTGGGTTTTAGGGAACACAGCTGCAAACAAATATTTACAACACTTAGGAACCCCTCTAAACGTGTTTATAGCTGCCTGTTTATTTGCTATATATATCTGAGTATGCATCCACTCCAGCACAAGCCAACACCTACAAAGTAACTAGTTTCCACTCTAGGGGGGGTCCAGTGCAGCCAGTGAGTACCAGGGAAAGTAAGCGGCTTTCCTGGATTGGTGGCTTTTCAGCTGCCATCTGATTTTTCCCAATAATTTCCATTCCATTCTGCTACAGGGAGATTTTTCTCAAATATTTTAGTCAGGTTCCACAGAAAAATGTGGATAATGAAACACAAAGTAGGTGTGGTTATATTATTATTATTATTATTTTACTCTTCAGTTTTTCGGATGTTTGCTGCCTATCTTACTGCATGTAGATAATCCTTTCCAGGTGGATTCATTTACACCATCTGTCTTGAAGCAGTTGGTGCTAAAATGTTCTTCTACACCTATTTGTGGTTCACGGTGTTGGGTCACACACAGCCATCAGGTGGCGCTAACCTGCCCTAAAAATACAGCCCGCTTCCTTCAGCTCGCCCTCTTTCACCACGGGCATTTGGCCCAGCTCGTTTCGGAGAGAACCGAAGCAACGATCTTCCTTCGCAGGCGGAAGAACACACAAGCCCCTAGAGGAACTAGCTCCAGGCAGTTCAAAGACTGCCGACACCAGGTGAATTCTTAATATTGCTAAGCAAAGTCATTGTTTTTTTTTCCTCAAAATCCCGACGGAAGCTTCCCTCAGTTTGAGAGCGCAGAGAGACTGGGCTGAACGCCGCCTGCAGTGGGAGTTCGAATCAGTTGAGAGCTGAGCCACGTGGTCCGATCCCGGACCTAGCACCAGCCGAATTCACTCATCCACGGAGCCGACAGGAATTGCTGTGCTGGACAACTGCCCAAGAAGTACTGTAGAGGTGGATGCCGGGGTCCGAGCATCACGCAGCCAGAGCCAGACGCAGCTGGATGGAGCTGCAAGCCAACAACCTCTCGCTGCAGCTAACCAGATCATCGCCGTGAAGCAACTCGGAGACTGAATCGTTCAACGGTCTGCTTGGGCAGAGGCAAATTAGTTAGGATAACTAATTTTAAAGGGTTGCTTTTCTTTTTGTGGTGTTGAATTGTTTCATCTGTTATCTTTGGGCAATAGAGGCCTTTCGGCCTAAAACTTTAATCAGTGTTTTTAAAAGACTTTTCCCAACAAAGAGTCGTTTTGAATCCTGCTACTTGAGCTTCTCAATCAGACAGGAGTTTTTCCTTGTTGTTTAATGTTTAATAAATGTGTTTGAGCCAGTCTAAGCGTCCCACGTGCGTCACAAAGCGCTCCCTGAAAGCCAACAAGCTCACGTGTTCGTCCAGGCCGTCACAACAAAGGTTGCTAATAACTGTTCAAACAGAATTTGGTTTAAATAGATTGTTGAAGAACAGAAACTAATCTTTTTAACTGTTTTTTAACTTGCCTTTTTATATCAAAAACTGGAATTGAATTGTTTACTTCGGTGACCAATTCATGAACAGAAGTTGTTTCCCAAAGGTTAATTACTCTGACCCATCCATCCAACCGCTTATTCCTCTAGGGGTCGCGGGGGGGGGGCTGGTGCCTATCTCCAGCTGTCAGCAGGCGAGACAGGTCTCCAGTCCATCACAGTACTCTGACCCAGATAATAAAAAATAAAAAAAACATCTCTTTATCCCAAATTTTTTTTGATTTCTCTTGTAATTAGTGAAACTAATTCATCTTTTCCCTCCAGCATCTACGAGTCGAATCCTGGGTGTGATCTGCACGCAGAAATATAAATCAGAATCCATGGTTTCTCATTTTATCACATTATTCATCTCTTGTGATCCTTTATTTTAACTGTGCATTTATTTTAATCAGTAGGGTGTTCTTTTATTACTAGTTTGAGTGATTAAATGTTTTCTTATTTCTTATGTGTAAATAAATCTTGTGTTTGGAAAGCAACAGTTGTAATTTCTTGTTCAACACACATTTTGCAAGGATTATGACCAATAGACGTTAAGAATTCATTCCTTCAGCTAGCTGAACTTTTGACGGTCCTAACGCTCTTGACGCAGCACAGCAACTAATCAGATCATCTCACTTAAGTGACGTTGCCTGACGTCAACGCTGCCTAGCCAACTACGATCCGCGAATGTTTAAAACATCCAGCAGAGAAAGGCCCGCCTACGAGCTTTTCTAGCTTCATCTTAAAAATGTATCTTCTGTGTATGTGTGTTGAACTAGTCGCTTTTATTAACGTTGTTTGACGCTGAGAAAGCCTGTTGTCTGAACGCACCATAACTCTGACGAAAACCAGGGGTCCACTGTACATTTTTTTACAAACTGAACTCTAAAGAAAATCCTTTATTTTATTAAATGTATGTTTTTTTTCTGTATATATTCATGTCGATTGATGATTTTGATATCAACAAACTGAAGCTTAAAGAGATTATACTTTCTAAACTGTCTGTTCTCACCATATTTTCCGCTAATTATTTAGTTGGGTTGGTAACTGCATTTTGGTGCTTTTGAATTAATCCTTAATAGTCCCTGGGGCATTTTTTTGCACAGGCGGGTGTGTTTCTTAGAATAACTGTTGCTGTGCTAATGCAATTCTTACAATTTTTTCCAAGGATGTGCATTTTTGGAGAATTTTTTTTAAAACATTGTATATTCAACACCGTAACATATAGGTCTCTCTGAAATTTTTTGTGCCATTGACTCCCATACAAATTATACTTTTATATTTATGTATTTTTCTTTATTCTTCCTGTTTTTCTGCAACCATCAGAGAATGAAATTGTAGTTTTTACTGTTTTTAATTAGACTAAGTGATTTCTCATTAAATGTTGGGGCATTGATTAAAGATTAATTTAAATTAGGTAAATTTTTGGGATCTTGTGGCCCCTGGATTCACAATGTAAAACATATTTTGAGCAAATATGGTTTGAGGGATTTTTTGAGATGTCATAAATTAGTGTGAATGCACATTTTAATAATTTTTGTGAATTCTGTTTCGACAGTCTTCATAAAAAAATATGTGCTTGTCCATAGAAGAATATCAGTCTACTGTCCTAATATGACAGTTTTATATCTGAGTTGTGTGTATAGCCTTTTTTTTTTAAATTGATGACAAATTTACTGTTGGATGTTGTGATTTGAACAATTATGAAGGATACACAGTGAGCAAAGCTCGTGAACACACAATTATCAAGGCTACAGCTCTGCAGGGACAAATGCCTACAAAGAGCTCTCCACAGCTGTGTGCATTGATTGTAGGAACTAAGCCCCACCCACCCCCACTCCTGCATGCACTGAGTTGAATGAGTTCACAAATCTTCAGGGGAAAGATATATCTGTGGTTTCTGGCTGGGGTGGGGGTGGTTGGATGGGGTTTGGTCTTGCCTAGGTGATGGTCATTATAGACACCTGTAGGAATATATAATTTTCCATCAAGGCCTCGCCATAGCTGAATAAATATTGATTATGTAGCACATTTTTTAAATTTACTGACCAGTTTATTGTGTTATATAGTAAAGTCAACTACTATAAAGCATATTCAGCTATCAAAGCTCATTAACACACATTTATCAAGCTACAGCATTGGGGGGGGGGGGATCCTTCCTAATCAGCCTGATTCCAGCAACTAAGCCCCACCCTGTGCACACACACTCACACACCACACACACACATGCATGCAAAAGCACACAAATGATCCTGTGAAAAGTCCTGTTCTCCTCTGACGGTGCGCTACCTTCACTCTGTGTCCAGCGCTCCTTGGTCTAGCAGTACCCCAGTCTGTAATACCCGGGTTAGGAAGATATAAAAAAATATTCTTTTTATTCCCATAAGTGACACTCCAAAGCCCTAAAAATTCAACCTCAAAACAAGTCTTCTGGATGTAACCAATAAAAAATTATTTCATTTTTCCTGTTTCTTTGTTTTTTTTAGATTACAGATTTTTTTTTTTATAAAGCCTGGCATTAAAGTGCTTAAATCTTAAAAACAGCCAAATATTTTATTATGTTTTGTGAGGACTGAAGCCAAGGATGAGATTCATGTAAAAATATAAACACTTTTGTAATAATATAATAATATTTCTATATTAAGTTTTGTTTTTTGTTTTTTTGTGCTGAGGGTCCTAGATGTGGTATTTTTTTATAAAATCTAAAGCTAACCAAAAAGTAGGAAAATGTCAACAAAAAATGTATGCTCATAAGTGACACTCCAAAACCCTGATAATTAAACCCTAAAACAAGTCTTCTGGATATAACTCACTTTTTTTTCTGTTTTTTAGTTTTTTAGAGTGCAGATTTTTTTTTTTTTTTACAAAACCTGACTTTAAACTGCTTAAATCTCAAAAACAGACAAATATGCTTTTATGTTTTGAGAGGACTGAAGCTAAGGATGGGATTTGTGAAAAAAAAAGAATAATGAAATATAATATTATTTTATTTTATTTACATATTTTTGTTCATTGACATTTTTTTGTGCAGAGGATCCCAAGTGTAGCATTTATTTGAGGGACTATTAAGGGTTAAACTACTCAACTGGAGATATTTATTTTAGACCTCTGCCTTTCGATATCATTATATAACCTCCTCTTCCTGGTTTAAAGTCTAAATTGCCCAAGTCTCGGCTTTATTCAGATAACAATTCAGTCTATTTGAGGTTTTACTGTGGCATTCATGTAATTTATTTACTACGTTTTTTTCTTTATTTGATCCTCAGTTTACAGGAGGGAGTCATTTTAATTCATAAGTTTCCATTTTAGTTTACTTGGGGGGATTTTGCATTTGAAAAATAAAATATTGAAGTCCTCAGCTGTGCGGTCCTGTATTACAGCATTAAATGAGGATATTTTAGATCAAACTGAGTAAAATAAGGGAAAAAAAGTTTTGCTCACTTGTTGCTCTGTATGAATCTGACCAAAATTTGAATATATTTTTAAGGTGTACAGGAGGTGGCAAGGGTGGATTTTGAGACATTTGGGGAGGATATTAATTTAAAAAAATGTATTCTTACCTTTTGATATTGGGTATGGCATTCAAAAATCAACTAATTTCCTTATTTCACGAATAGAATAGAATAATCCTTTATTGTCCCACAAAGGGGAAATGCATCTTTAACAGCAGCAAAGTAATAGGTAATAAAAGCATTTAGATTAACACAAGAAAAACAGGAAAGTATAAAAAAACTAAATTATGAATAATTAATGTACATTAAGGACACAATACAAATAAATATTGATTGAATTACAAAACCAACATACTCTGCAGTTTTTTTATTAATTGACATTCTCAGATTAGAATGTGAAACTGAATAGGATCATTTTAAAACAGAAAAAATAACTAGAATGCGTACAGTATGTGTAGTTGTGCATTAAAAATTATAAATTAAATGTATTATTTACAAGCAGTTAACAGAATACGAACTGAGAAAAACAGATCAGGTTCAAATGTGGCTCCAGCAATGCTAACTTTGACCAGATCTGTGTCCCCCGATATTTAAATTGACTTTTCTAAATTAAACTGCATCAGGAATCTTGTTCATTCTTTCATTTGCGTTAAGCAATATTGGGTTAAATTTTACCATTGACCTGTTGAAGTCAGAGGGAAATATTAGTATGAATATGTTCTACAGTAGATTACGGAAATCTCTCATTTTATATGTAGGCTCCTGAAAATGTGTGTTTTTGAAAATGTTTCGGCCAGTCATCAAACTATTTCTGGTCCTAAAAGGGAAGGTGGGATGGAGGGATGGAGGGGTGGCAGCAGGACTCAGGAGGGAAGAATTCAGCCGTCTGTATCCAGAAGCCTCACGTCTGTCAGTGTGAGCTCTACCAGCATATGAACGGGTCAATGACTGAATGTAGAGTAAAGTTTTTAGCAGTGAAAAAGCACTACTGTAAGGCGTCATCAGCCAGGCATTTATTGGCAGACTGAGAGTTTCAAATGGATCATTCCTGATCATCAGCTAGTGCCCAAACTTCACTTATTAAATTTAATAAACGATTACTGGGCAGAATTATTACTAGGATAAGAAACAGGTTTGACTAATAAAGAGTGAAACAGGTGACGCTGATCTCAGACAGTCTGATGAATTTCTCTTGAAACCATGAAACTGGAAAGCAAAGATCATCAGAAAAATGACTCAACACACCAAACCCATGTTAGCAATTCAAAAGATGAAGGTGATTCTTTATTATGGGCTCAATAATTCTTTCACTCAACTACTGATAAAACCATAAGAACAATATGGTTGTAGTGCTATGGACTTATGACAAAGGGGTTGAAATAATGGGCCGTTTATTCATTAATAAGATTAAAGAGAATCTGTGCCGAACTGTAATTAGGCATCAGTGAACCATAGAGGAGCTTCCATTTGGGTTTGTAGGGTTTTGTTTCTGCAAATAGATTAAAGGTGTCCTCAGTGCTTCTGGACCATGACCCTAATTATTCAGCTCTTTCCAGTAAAAACTAACTCTAACTGTTACTAACTACACAGAACTGTTACAGCAGTCAGCACCACCAGTTTGTCTGAAGGACGAATCCGATTCGGGATGCAGCCATAAAACATCGGACTCTATTGGTCGTTTTAATGAAAACTTTAATTATGACATTTGAAAAGCAGTGAAGTGGACTTCCTGTAAAGCGTAGTCTGTCAGCGAGTTTGCACTCAGACGTATTGACGGTGACGTTTTTCGTTTATACTTGTCCATTGGTGCGTCGGTGTTGCAAAGCAATTCCCCACCAGCACAGCAGGGGGCGCTGACTTCTCACGGCGCGTCTGCCTACCGTTGCAGTGTTGTTTCTGGTTAACTAGGTTTTATTTTCTTCGTCTTGTGAACACATTCCCCCTCAAGGAGCAACGTTGGATAATGGCGTCAATCCGTTTCGACGTAGACGGAGAAGTATAAACTAGGCTTAATATATATTCAGAGGTAAGTAACAACAAGAGAGGAAATAAAATTCTCTCCACACGATCCAATGAAAACCTTCTCCTGGTTTCAGAAACATATTTTATGGTCAGCTGTGATAAATAAGGAAACAATAAAAAAAATCACCTTTACATGTTTTAAAGTCAGAAAACTGCTACAAGTTTGTCCTGTTTGAGACAAAATTCAAAATTTTATTATACTTGAACTTCAGGTAAACTACAATGAGCAACAGAATCATGAGAATATTCATACTTAATTCTCATATGTTCTCATTATGATCAAATATGGATAAATCTGGTCGTAGTTCACATCCACCTTTTTTTAAGTAAAACCTGCTTTAGAAGAAGTTTTTATAAATCCTTTCCGTCAGTCACAGCTCAGTGGTTCTAGATCCGTGTTTTTCACAATCCGAAGGCAAATCCAACACAGACATGGACTTCTGCCTCAGAAGTTCATGCAAACTCTGGTTTCTGAACCCTAAAACCATCATCACTTTGCATTAGATGCTCATTTATGCGAACTATTATATCATGTAGTGTTGGTTTTTGTTGCATTTTCTATCTGCAGATCATTACAGACGCTTCAACAGAACAGAATCGGTGTTTGATGATATTTTTGCTGCTGACCTTAACTAGGGCTCCCTGTTAGAAGATTTTGTAATTATTGGGTCGTTTCTGGTTAAAGAAAGATTTATGGATCATTAAGAACTATTGACATTAATAAAATGAATTGTATAACAACGTGGAATCATTCACAATAAACCCCTGCAGTGTTTCTGCACATTATTTCAGCTTTAAACCGTTATAGTTGCCTTCTGCAGTTTCACATTTTCATCAGAATCACAGACTAACATCTGTGTGCAGCGCGCCCCACAGATATTAACTCCTGTGTTAAAGAAAGCCTCTTGTTTTATTGCAGCAGCCGAATTATACATAGAAAACTTTAGAACAATCCAACTTTTAATTTGAACATATTTATTTAGGAGGGGAAAACTACCCAGGATAAAGTTCATAATTTATCTTCTGGTCACAAACTTATTGGCATCCCTTGAAATTCATGTAAAATCCCTGCAATGGAAGCAACTTTGTTTGTATGTGGACTTTTTTAACTGGATCTGTGTGCAGGGAGATCTGTAACCTCTAGTCTCCATAGGTTATAAAAATAGAATTACTCAGACACACATTTCTATGAGTAATTCTATGAACTATTCCCTAACGCTCATCTCAAATACATTTGCTGTACTCTATAGCCTTAATAAATCCCTTGTGAGTTGTTTTCATGGAGAAAAATGCTCTCAATGTCTCAGGAGGTTGACATTTGTCGTAGGAAGGGGTATAAGGAGTAAATGACACTGACAGTCTTCATCAATGTTACATCTCTTCCTAACAGCAATGTGACTCTTCATCAAGCCTTTAAATAAATAACTACCTCAGTTTACTTCAGTGATGGCGTTCCAAGACATATTCAAATCGTTTCTTCCTCAGCTCTTCTTTCTTTGGTAAAAAAATACCTGAATGCGTTCAGCCATGTTGGGGAGCTGCTAACGGTTAGCTTCTACTAGCTCTGCTCTCTGCTGGCCTTCCAAGGCGAGATCACGAACACTTGTTTACTCTGAGACTTTGAAGGGACAGGTTACAGCCAACGTAGATTAGACAAAATGTACATATCCAGCAAAAAAGAACAAGTGTTACATGGTATCTCAATGAACGAGACGTTTAAGGGATCCCATTTGTGTCAAATGAAACGGCTGAAAAGAGAACTTCTTTCTGACCAAAGGAAAACGTCTAAAACAACCAAATCTGTGGAAAACCAGCTGGAGGAGAGCCTGAGTTTCTGTTGCTGTTATCCGCAGTCAGGAGGAGGTCAGGGAGGCTCTCTACAGAACTGATAGTGTAGAGAACAGATGGTTGTTCGGGAGTCGTGCAGGATTGAAACACTTTCTGTTCCATCATCACAAACATGAACTTCTGATACTTTAATCTGGTATGAATAAGATTGATCTTTTCAGCAACGCGTGCATCTGGTGTGAAACGAAGGGAGAGCGTGTGGAAAAGAAACCCATAATCACTGTTGGGCATGGAGGACAGAATAGTGATCCAAAATAATCTTTTTCTCCGGCTTTCATGTTCCTCAGACACAGTAACTAATCACCAAATGCAAACTTGACTACAGGGTTTGCTTTAACAGATGTAAACTCTTAAAAACTGAAGTTTTAGGACGATCCACTGACATTAGCTTCAGCCAGTTAGGATAATCTATATTTATTCAGAATAAAGATGCTGAGAGTTATTTGCTCTTTATTTCCTCTCCAGAGAATTTCAAACTCCAACACTCCCTCCTAAGGCCTCCTCTTTCGCTTTATGCCAGTAAACTTTGCCCTGCAATTTCATCAACCAGCAGCACCACATCTCCACTGAGTCACAGCTTATTGCAAAGTCAGACTCAGACTTTAGATTATGATTATAGAAGGAACGTTTGATAAAGATCATGCAGCACATTCAGAGATGCTGAAGCTCATAAACCCGTGATGAGAATCTCAGTTCTTCTGGACTTTGCGGTCCAGTTTCAGCATCAACAGTCTGAAAAGCAGCTAATCGTCTTCCGAAAGGCAAAGAAAAGTTTAAAATATTCCACTCTGATCCTTTACAGACAAAAACAAGAAAGTCTTTCAGTTTCTCTTCAGTGATCAGTCCAGGGTGTGTTTCCTTTTGTTAGTTCAGTCAGATTGTTTTCAGGTCAACTTGAGAGTCCAGTGATGCATCACAGCCAGAGAGCTGCTCTCCCTCAGGTTACTGCAGTGCTGATTCTCTATCTGAAACACATTAATAGTGCAATTCATCAAAAAATAACATAAATGATCCAATTTTGCATTTATCTGCTTGCTTTTAGTTGGTTTTCTGTTTTTAAGACGTATATTATCTCTTCTATAAATTTATAGGGTGTAATCTTGCTAAGAAAATATACATTTAAGCTTTTTTTCTGTACATATGCATCCATTATATTAATGTATATATATATATATATATTTCCATAAAACCTATGGGATGGATGTTTATGCTGACTCCTTTATTCCAAAATAACTGATCTAAAACAATCATTCTAAGATGAAGACTGATCATTTTTAGCATAAAGCTGCATTTGTTTCTTGTGCACCGACAAGAATAATATCATGAAAAAAGGCTGCTGTAATTTTAACACTATATGAAAAGACAAAACTACTTTTAAGTCATAATTTCACCATGATCCATACTAAAACATTAAATGTCCTCAGTGGAGTGAGCACAGTGTGCTGGATAACAGACGTTGTCCTCTTGCTCCATCTGCTGGATGTTTTTTTACCAGCGAGTCTGCAGATTGTATTTTGGTGACTGACCTTTGACCCTGTTCAGCTCCGTCACTTCTTCAGGATCTTCTCTTTGCTTCTTGTCTTTTCCTGAAGACGGCGAACAAACATAAAGATTTTAAATAACATCACTGCATCCAAATGTTTGTACCCTAAGGTCAGTAGGGGGCGCTGAAGCTGAAGACATCTGTTTTATAGAACACATAAATTCAATCAAAGAAAGTTTAATTTGAACACACTGAATGAAGAAGTAGAGCTCAGATATTTTTATCGTTAACATTCTAAATCTTAAACATCAGTAAATCTGAACAGCTGAGTTTTTACATCACACTGTATAAAGTAAAACAATAATTATGGATTTATTACATTACATTTTCTCATTGGTTCAGACTGACTGCAACGCCTGAATTATTTCAGTATCCAGTTACGACTTAATAAATCTGCTAAAATCAATTCATGATATATCTGCAGCTGAAGAGAAACTATTCAGTTCTTTTTGAAAAATGTTCCCTGAATCCTAATAGTTTATAAATCACTGTATAGTTTAGCATGAGTGAGAAGTACCGAACATGGAGAAGCAGCTTTCAGCTTCTATGCATCACAAATCTGGAACAAACTTCAGACAATTGTATAGCTGCTGAATCGTTAGGTTCTTTTAAATCAAAGATTAAAACTCTACAGTTTAAATATGCCTTTGATTAATATTCTAACGTAATTTTGTGGTATACATTTTCATTTTATGCTTTTCCTAAATTACTGCTTTTAATCAATGCTAAATGTTTTATTTTATGGATTCTCATGTTTTATCTTTTTTTAATTTTCATATTTTTACATTTGCTGTTTCTACTTTCCATGCTTTTATCAAATGTTTGGTTTCTTTGCCACCGAAAGTGCCTTGTTATTTAAAGTGTGCTAAACAAATAAAATTGCATTGGTTTGAATTCAAAACCTTGGCTAAAGAGCAGCAAACTAAATATTTTTTTTTATTAACTTGTGTGTAGGACACACCTGATGACTTAAAAATGCTGATTTATTCAGTGTAGCTGACCTCTAGCTGTGTATGAACCAACCAAGATATCCATAGTGGAGACTCAAATCCACCATTACAAATAGGCAACTAGTCATCATATCTTTCATGAAACGTATTAATAGTCACCAGTCCACATGTAGGTCTTTAATGTATTTGCATCCAGGGCGATTTTTGGCCAGCACCGACAAACTGAGTCAAAGGACCCACTAAAGTTGGATTTTTTTATTCTCTAAAAGTGTAAAAAAAAAAAAAAACATACATTATTGTTTGAAATGTAATATTTTTTTTTAAATTACAGTATAATTTTCTTTTTATTCTGTTTTTATGCAACACTATTTTTTTTCGAGCCGCCTTTAAACGCGCCATATGTGCGTCGGGTGAATCTCCAGCAGGTAGTCTGTTGCAGAGACCTGAATGTTGAGCAAAGCAGTAAAAAAAAAAGAGGATTTGCTGTTTTTACTAAACCAACTGTACATTCAGCTGTTTTTGTATGCAGATAATCTTTGCTGAATGATGAGTTAATACAATATATAGTCTATATATTGTGTTAAGCTAGTTGTTGCTAGCTATTTCATCGCACTTTGAATTGTTTTGTAACATGAATTGTGCTGTACAAATAAACTTGCCTTGCCTTGCCTTACTGAAGTGTACTGCAAAAATATAAAAAAAGAAAAGCTCAGTTTTTCTGTATTAACAACAATATGAACAAAATAAATTTTACGTAAGAGAAAAATTGTATACATACTTTAGAGATGAGGTTTTTCTCATCATCTAAATTACAAACAAAGAAAAGGTGAATGTAACTAAACAAGCAGGACATGTTTTAGTTCCTGTTTCTTTGAGTTGCGGTGTGTCTGTTACCTTGGACTGCTTTAGTTATACCTACAGATCATGTCATAAAAACACTGTATTGATATTTATTAATTTATTTTCTATTAGAAAATCATCAATTTAAAAATCACATCTAGTCATGAAATACTTTTCGTAAAAATTGTCTTTGTTCAAAAAACGTGAAAATAGATTTTTTTTTTTCCTGTTATTTCAAAAATAACAGCTTGTGTTGGTTAAAAAAACAGCTTTGATTCAGAAAAACAGCTTTTAATTCATTTATTGTCTTGTTAATTTAGAAAAACAAACCTTGATATTCATATTTTGGGGGTTTAACTCAGAAAAAAAACACATTTTTGCATTTTTTTTTCAAGCATTTTCTTTGGTATAGGAATCAGAAGTCCACCAAACTGCAGCAGAAGATGAGATAAACTAATTTATTAATATTTCAAGAAATGTTCTAATGTTTTTACATGTTTCAGATATTTCTTATCAATAAAATAAATCTACCCAAGAGTTTATTATTTTGAAGAGGTTTATCTTTTTGTGTCTAAATGAATGAATGAATGAATGAATGAACAGACTATTGATCCCACAGTGTGGAAGTTTACATGTTAAGGCAACACACGCATAAAATTAATCAGAATGAAAAGCAAGTAAAAACAGACAGTAAGCGATGCAGTAACATATTATAAAATGAATGAATAAAAATAACACTGTTAACAAAATAACTCAAAGTTGTTTAACGGACTTGGATGCAATATTCAGGAAATGTCATGAATGGTCCAAGGAAGGACTGATTACATTTTGGGGATGATCAGTTATTATGGAGGAATCTGAACTGTACTGAGGTGCTCTCCCTGTTATGCTTTTCTAGTTATTTTAATATAATTTCTGATTGATTTGCTCAGTTTGTGATATTTTTATGAGCAGTGACTTTCTAAGTCTTATGTTAGATGCATGTGCTCATATAAAAGCCAAGGTGCTACTGACTAAGCGGCTGGATGCCCATTGAGTTTATATCTCTTGTTGTGTGTGTGTGTTGAAATGTACAAAACAGTCAAATGTGTCTTACCTGGCCGGGAGCTCTATCTGATCCTATAGAATCGCCCCTGATTTGCAATATACTAAATGCATTAATTTTGATGGACAATGCAGCTGAGAAAGGGTGCATGGCATATCCCTAATTTTTGAATATTAAGATTTTTATATAAGATTATAGTCATTATGGCTTTTAGTAAAAGTGTTTCAAGGAGTGTGGTATTGCTGTGGTGCAGTTTAAGTTTAAAATACTTTAAATATTTTTGAATCCGGTACTTTTTTACTTTTCTTGAGTAAAAAACTTGACTTGATACTTCAGCTTCTACAGAAGTATTTTTAAACCAGAGTATCTGCTGTTTACCACTACTTGAGTTTTGAATGTGAAAACTTTTGACACTTCTGTGCCAGCTTCTGTTTACTCTCACTGTCTGATTGCAGTGATGTTCTTCAACCAGGTGAGGGCAGAAGAGATACACTCTGCTTTTTTTCATCCACTCTTTCTACTGTAAAGCTGATGTTGGGAGATGTTCTCTCTAGTCATTTCCTCACAAGTCGATTTTTTTCTTCTTCTGTTGGTTCATGTTTAGCAGCAGGTTGTTGCATCTGCATTAGCCCTCTAACTATAGGACTTCCTCTCTGCACATCCATCAAATAAATCCCAAATATGAGTCGCCCTATTGTGGTATTATCAGCAAATTTAAGTATAATGGACATGAAGATAAAAAGAACGAGCACACAGCCTTGAGGGGCTCCAAAGGTACAGATCTAGAGATGCAGGAAGGCTGACTGTGACAGATCATACATCCAACGTGTGAGTTTTAAAGAAATTGTCGATCTTAACAGCTTTAAATCCCTCAAGTTAAACCTTTATTTTGGTCAAATTTAAAAATGTTAACATGTTTCTACCATCGTGGGAAAGATTTTGTTTATTTCTCTTTCTTCGACTCGTACTGATTCAGTCACTGATAAAAATGAAAGTTAATTTAACACAAATTCTCTCGTTAATGGTTTTATTTTTTTGTCCGGATGATTTTAAGTTTGGCCTGTTTGGATCTTGAGACGTTCAGACCAGAACTCAGTGATTTCAGTCCATTTATTGTCGTACCTCTGAGCTTCAGGAACGCCACCAGTCCTGTCAGAACCAGAACCACCACAGCCGCCACCACGCCCAGGATCCACCAATGAGACGGCTCCTCCGACAAGCGCTGCTGACCTGCAAGGCAACAAACACACCAAGGGTTACAGAAACAGCCAGATTCTCACCAATCATGTTAAAGTTGTGGAAAAACTGCCAAAGCTGACAGATTGTGATTTCATGAATCAAAGATCTTTCCACCTTTTCCACATTTTGTCACTTTCCAACAATATTCATTCACAGAGTTGTTTTAGATTTCATGTAAAAGACCAAATAAACTGAAGCATAAATAAATGATTTAATGTTTTTGTTTTAGCCCCTTTACTTTGATTCACCAAAATAAAAATCCAGGGCATCCAGTTGCCTTCAAAAGTTCCCCATTTTGTAAATTGTAATATTATGAATCCAGCTGTTCTGTGAAGATCCCAAACGTGTCTTAGAACGTTTAGATCATGACGACAAGAGAACAAACAGCAAAGGGGAAAAGTCTAAAGCAGGTTTAGGTAAGAAAAGTACGTAAGAAGCTTTGAGGATCATTTACAAATGTAAAAAAGCATAACAGAGTGATGGGAACATAGATGGAGGTGTAATCAGGACAAACCTGGAGAGAAATTGTTATAGGCTATAGGAGATTGTTTTTACTGTTAATGTTTTAGCGTTTTTTTATGACTGTGGATACGGTACAGCAAGAACATTTTTTTATCGTATCTTTCTTATCAAAGTCCAGATCAAAATCCAATTGAGAATGTTGCAATATTGTCATCTATAAACTCTGACTGAGCCAGAGAAGTTTTTTCAAAGAAGATTGGGGTGAAACCTTCAGTCTGTAGAAGTCCAAAGCTGGTAGAGATATTCCCAAAAACTTGCAGCTGTAACGGCAGTGAAAGGACGTTTGGCTAAGTGTTGACTGTAGGAGAGTAAATCCAAATGCATGCAACACTTTTCATGTTTTTATTTGGAAAGAGAACTGATATGAGTAACTTTCTGTTTGATGAAATGATAGCAAACTCCTTTTAGTTGTTGTAATATTACACAGAATGTGAAACTCTTTAGACTTTTAAGACGTATTATGTCAGAGGGATTCCTGCGGTATATCTTTTCAACAAAGTATGTTGTCTCAACAGCCTGAAACAAAGAGTCTTAAATATTAGCTCTGCTGTTTTCTGCAGCCACTAGGTGATGCCTAATTATAAAAACTTTGAAACCTTGAGGCAAAATCGGCAGATCGCTTCTAGAGCTTTCTGCAGCTTCAGGGAGAGGCATCAGGTCCAAGCGTAGAAATGAAGCATCAAAGATCACAGAGAATCTGGAGAGGAAGAGAGTCAAAAGTCTGCTGAGTGACTAGAAGGCTTAAAAACACAGAGAAGCAGGTAGGAGCTATAAGAAAAGGTTTAAGTTGGTGAGACCGGCTGAGCTAAAGCAAAGGAGCTAATTAGTGTCAATGTTAGGAGAATGTTGAGGTACTGAGTAAAAAGCATAAGAAATGTTCCTGATGTTTCAACTTAGTTTGGTTCCATTTCTTTTTGGTTGAATTCAACCATACTAAATGCTTTTCTCACAAAATTGAAACAGGAATTCAACAAGGATCTATCTTAAGTCCCATTCTTTTCAGCTTGTATATTAACAGCCTGTCCTGAAATAATGTAGCAAATGTACGCTGACGATACCGTCACTTACGTATCTAGTAGAAGCTGTCGCAGTCAATGAAAAACTGAACGGTAGCTCACTAAACATATCAACTTGGCTCCAGGACTCCTGTTTGACCCTGAATACTATAGAAAACAAAATGTATTTACTTTTCCATCAGGAAAACCTTGTTAGAGCCTTTGCAAGTTCAAATTAAAGATGATTCTATTGAACAAGTTTCATAGGAAAAATACATTCATTATTTAATTAATGATTTTATTTCCCTATTAATTTTAAAAGTAATGTTAAAAAAAATCTGCAAAACTGTCAAATCAAACATCAATTGCTTTAGAATAAAAAGAAAATGTTTGAACTTTGAGTGTGCAGAGATATGATTCAGTCACATCTGTCCTATGGAGCTGCTCACAAACTCACCGCTGGAGCTTATCCCAGTTAGGACGGCAATCTGTCCAATAATAAGATGCATTTCACGTTTTTTAGTTTTTAAACTTCACCCTCTCTGTAAGTAGGCTATTGTGTGTAAGTTGTATGAAGCGTCAGTCTCGTTGCCGACACAAATATCTCATCATGCATTATTTCTGCTATTTGCGATGTTCATTATCACGCTTTTATCAACATTGAAATTTTCTATTTCCTGGTTTCACACGTGTCATTCAACAACCAATCACACTGCTGTCCGTCTATTTACTCATGCATAGGAAATGACGTTTTCCATAGCAACGGGACGTCACTCTTAGCTTACGTTTAGGGATTTGTCCTACGTAAAAGTAGCTCTTAGTGCGTTTGTGAATAGGTTTTAGACGACAACTCCTACGTAAGACCTTTTAGCGCGAGTTAGGAGTAACACCTAGCGGTAAGATAAGAGTCTTTGTCAATACGGCCCCTGGATTTGTAAACCGTAAAATACATTTTGTGTGAAACTTCGAGGACTTGCAAGTGTCTTATTAAACTGTACACACAAATATCAAGGAATTAAGAGTATAAAATCATTTTAAACGCGCACAATTTCAAATTACACTAACCTAAAACTAACTACAAATTCAAAAAAGTTCCTACTCAGTGATGCAAATCAATATTTACGTATGCATCAATCTCGTGATACACACAGACAAACCAACTTTTACGCACAGGGGATTTTGAGACTCATTTTACGTCTGGAGATTTGTGCGTACATGATGCTTTTGAATGCTGGTAGAATGCTGGGTCATCTGACTATTCGTATGCGTATCGAAGTAAGTTTTTATTGGTAAAGAAGGCAGTGGTTAATGTTGGAGACTTTACCCTGGGAGCCATAGATGGTGACTTGGCTGCGTTCGATGTGTTTGTTGCGCGCCTCAGAGAATTCGCAGGTGTAGGTGCCGCTGTGCTCCAAGTGTTTGGGGTCCATCAGACGCAGAGATCCGTCTCCGAACTTGGCTTTGTAGATGTCCAGCTCCAGGTGATTGTCCCAGGACGCCAGAGAGGACGGACGCTCCGACCGGCTGTTGTAGCTGAGGATGAGGGTTGAATTGTCGCCTCTGGAGAAGGTCCAGTAAAGGGACGGGTTGTTCAGGTAGGTGGGGGCCAGGCAGCGAATGGTCAGGTCTCGTCCCTCACTCCCTTTTATTTCTGGAAAACAGCAAAGACAGCAATGAATGTCAAGTCTCAGATTAAAAGTCTGTCCCAATGAAAGTTTTGAGTCCAACATTATTTCTTTCTGTGATTTTTAATGCAGCCAGTTTTCATGGAACATTTTAAAGTCTCCAGACTCTTGGAGGATCTTTGAATGATATTATTTAGACTTTGGACAAAGCTCTAAGACATTTCATGCTACCTTCAGAAACAAGAATCAAGTCCTGTATGTACTGAAGAAATAGCAGTATAAACAACCAAGTACAGTCTAGTGGAAAACATGCTGCGGTGTCTCTCCAGTGTGTGGCGCTGTGGGTTGGATGTATTGTCCAGTATTGAGACCAGTTTACTTAGAGACCTCCTGTCTCTGACGGTCTCCAAAGTCTACAGGTTGTGGCTTATGTTTTTGCCAGTCTTATGGATGAGCTATTGATTGTTAAAATGAATTATTGTAACACCAACCTAAAATTGCATTGCAGTCTTCACTTTTACAGGTTGTGAATTCATCTATCAGTCTCTCCG
Organism: Apricaphanius iberus; assembly: GCA_028564705.1. Taxonomy (NCBI): domain Eukaryota; kingdom Metazoa; phylum Chordata; class Actinopteri; order Cyprinodontiformes; family Aphaniidae; genus Apricaphanius; species Apricaphanius iberus. The sequence goes on along the minus strand of JAPXFQ010002533.1, from coordinate 406,900 downwards.
CATCCATTTGAGAAGAAATTAGCTGGAATTTTTAGATATTCCACAAGTTGAATAAGGCATACAGCAATAGAAATATCCTGATTGGAATCTTAGCGTCTCCATAAAGCTGTGTGTCATCAGCATAACATCGAATCTGATGTTTACTGAGGGAAATAAAAGCTGAACTAGAAAAGGCAGCTCACTTCCCTCTTATTGGCACAAAATTTTAATAACTCTTTCCAGTTTCCGTTGCAGACATTTCCTAAAAAATTTTACTTTTTGAGTTATGTTGCAAACAAACAGACAAAGCCTGGAGAAAACATAACCTCCTTAGTGGAAGAAATAAGACCAGACCGAGGCGTGAACCTTGTTGAACACCACAACAAACTAGTGAATGTGGACAAACTGACGTCTAATTACAGGCATGGGGGGCATTTATGGCCCTTGGGCTGATTTTGTACTTCCCTTGACCACTATTTAGGATGTAGTCTTTCTTTTATTAGGGCATACATTTTGTTGACAAATCAAAAGGAATAGAAGATGATCCATAGCACAAAAAAATATATATTAATCTTCTAACAATCAATTTTTTTTGCTTTCTTTTCAATTTTATGGCATAAAAGCAAAAGCAGACGTAGAGACAACCAATCATAGCTAAAAATAAGAAAAAGTGACCCAAACCATGCTTTTTTTCTACAGAGAAAAAAATGATTTTTTTTCTTTTTTTAATATATATATATATATATATATATATATATATATATATGAATTAATATTTGAAAACTAAATGATTTCTTTAAAGAAGGCAAAAATTGAAAGTCTTGTTTTTTGAATCTACAAGCCTTTAAAAATCCCTTTTCAACAAGAATTCCTACTTTAATTAGTTAGTTTACTTTAGTGTATCATTGTAAAAAAGAGCTTTACAATGACATTGTCAACAGCACCACTTTTGGTTTAAAAAAACATACATACAAATAATACAAAAATAGAGTACAATCAATACCAAGATATGGACCAATTAAAATAGAGTGAATAGAGTAATAAAATATGTGTTTGTTTTTTTTTAAATTTGTTGTTAAGCTGGTAAAAAGGTTTTCATGTTGAAAATAATCTTATTTTTGTCTTGACGATTTTGGCCCAAAAAGTTTGGACATCTCTAGTCTATTAGATGGATACGATGTAAAGCAGTGGAAAGCAGTAGCCTCTTTGTAACGAGATGTGGTTGATGGAGCCAAACAGTAATAGGGTCAAGGAGGACTAGAAAAGACAGAAAACAAACCATCTGATACTAGAGGGGGTTGTTTGGTGCAGAGTCAAAGCTGCAATCTTCCATTAGGCGCGGAGGAGCTCCCAGTTGTTTTAGGTACACAGATTTTTTTCAATTCATTTTGGTCATTGCTTTTCTTGATTGGGTGGGTTCTCACGGAGATGATAATGCAAGAAAAACTCAAGTTTGTTCACCAAATATGTGAACAGGTGTGCTGACCTAGTGGTAAGACGTTGGTCTCATAAACCAAAGACCATGGGTTAGTTTGATCCCCATCTCCTCAGAACACAGTTTGGGTCTGTTTGTTTGGACCATGGAGCACAGCTTCCATCTGTCGCCTATAGCTGCTTCTCCATGTAGCGTTGTAGTGGTTCCCATCTCCAAGGGTCTTCGGTTGGATGGCGGGGTTCACTGATTCCCCATCAGTGTCAATTGTAGATATTCTACTTTTAAAGTAAACATGCTTATTGTTTCTCAATCTGCTTTTTGTAAAGCAACCTTTCGGATTCTGACAAGCTAAAATACAGAAACAATGCTCCAGAGAGTTTTATCATCTGGCTGCACTTTTCTAAATCTGTGTTAAACCAGACAGGAACAGCAGCGGGGGAACTGGAACAATTCCATCCCACTTTTCTTTTTTCCCACCTGCTACATTTGGAACAAGCTGAAACAAAACGAGCTGATAAAAAGAAAGAGATAGTGATGCCTATCTGTTCTGTTAAGGCTCATAAAGCCGTACAAGCTGAGAACATTTTATACCTCTCTCCCTGAGCGATGCTGTCCATGAGGAGGCGCCGTAGGGAGACGTCATTTTACAAATATAGATGAGGTCAGGGTGACCCGCCAGCTTCCTCACCCGGCTCTCCACCAGGTACAGACCGCTGTCTTTAGCGTGCATGCGCGTGATTGGGCGGAGGGCCTCGAAGGTGGGCGGCTCGGTGGCCCAGGTCACCCGGGGAGCCGGGAAGACATCTGGGACGGAGCATTTCACCTCCTCGTATCCGCTGAGCCGGGAGTGCTCCACAAACAGGCCTCGAATAGGAGCTGCAAACACAAACGAGAGGACAGACGCTAAAGGTCAGAGCCAGATATAGCCTGGCTCTAGGTGAGATCATTGTTATGCAGATAAGTTTAGAAGTCAGCAGCTCTCTTTAGTAGCTGGAAGACTAGCACATTGTTGCTGTACTGGGATGAAATCAGATGTAGGTTCCCAGGACGCCGCGGCTTAAACTCACAGACAGCATTTGGGTTTTAAGCAACCAGATTTATTATATTTTAAAGTGGTTTTGGTCAGTACGTCTTCAAGCTTTCAGAAGAAAAAATTATTGTCAGAAAGTCCAAAAAAACCCATATTTTTGGTTAGAGAGTGTCTTGTTGCATCGTGTTATCCATCAGCTATACCATCTAACCTATGCAGGGTTGCTGGTTCCTATCTCCAGCATTCCCCAGTCCATCGCAGAGCAACATAGCCTCAAACAACCAGGCAACTTAAAGGCAGTTTAGAAAGACCAATTAGCCTAACAGTCACATATTTGGACTGTGGGAGGAAGCCAGAGTACACAGGGAGAACATGCAGACTTCATGCAGAACGATCCTGGGGCAGGATTTGAACCCAGGACCCTTCTTGCTTCAAGGCACCAGCGCTACCCACTGTATAGCCCTGCGTTTTCTCAATGTTTCCTTCAGCAATAAGAAAAATGAGAAAAAACTACTAAAAAAGAGCCACAAAAACATTCTCAGAACATCATCTTATACTGTAGGTCTTATAACTACCCTTCCACGGGGAACCTTTTCAGATTCCACTCGTACGGGAGTCAGGGGCAAGGGGTGTAGCTTATGAGTTCCCCAAACACCTACACCGTATGAGTTCTGATGGAGACACTAAAAGATCCTGCCTCAGAGTAGGAGCTGAAACGGTTCTAGGAACTGAGGGCCGTGGACTCTGGTTCCTGAACACAGCCTGGTTCCTGAAAAGGTTAAAGGAACTACAAAAGGTTGCTACAGTCTGAAAGCAACTACAGAAGAGATGAACAACACCTAAAATTGTTAAAGTTTAGGGAAAAGAATCCTACAAAGATCAATCCCTCTACAGTGGCTGTTCAGCTAACAGCTGTTTGGGAATCATCTACATGGTCCAAAAATCTGATTTTCAGCTTGTAAAGCTGTTAATCTTTTTTACGGTGTCTTTCATTAGCTCCTATTTTTCTGTCCAAACACAGTGTTGGCTCTGAATGTTTGCTTTTTCAGGAGTTAAGGTCAGTCCTAATTAAGGTATTGGGTAAAAGTGTTAACAGGGAAGTAGCATATTTTTCAACCTGTAACTTTTTTCTAGCATGCATTATGTTCCCACAGACAAGTTTGGAGCCTCTTGAAGTCCTTCAAAAGAAGTTTTTATCCAGTGGTGATCAGTATATATCCATATATTGGGAGTTAAACCGAAGTGCAGCGTCTAAATAAGGCATTTCCTGACACAAAACTCCTCCATTTCATCGATGTTTTGTGAAGAATCTCCCTTCGGCTGAGAGTTCGGGGCGTCTTGGAGCTTCTTTGTTGTTGTCATCCGGGGTTTTTACATATTTTTAATTAGGGATGTCCAGATCCAATCGTGTGATCAGAAATCAGGCCCGATCGCATGGCTTCAGACTTGATCGGAATCGGACGTTACCTCCCGATCAGAACTATAATATTTATTCCATGTGGATGGTGCTGGTGGCTATCTCTACTCCCAGGAGTAAATACATATTCAATATAGTATTTATCTTTTATTCACCTTAAATAATATTCGATCCAAACAAGCTGAGGAGAGAACTACTTATTAAAGTGAAATTAAACAATTGCACTGCTCCACATGGAACCATAATCCAATCGCTGCAGAGGCTGTCGTCATCAGGTTCGGGATTTTTGCCTCGGACAGATGTTGGGAAATTAGAGGTTGTTCAGGTTCATGTATCCATGTGCTGCTGCACTGGAGACTGGAATTACGCTGCTTCAGCCAAAGTTATAAAATTTGGAAACATTTCTCCATTACAAGCGATCAGAAGTCGAACCGTAAAGTACGCTTCGGCAGTCGTGCACCGAAGTCTCAGATCCTTGCAGCTCCCAGTCAGCACCATGCCTTAATCAAAGTGTCTGGGAATCTTTTGTTCAGTTGATTTATTTTCCTGAAATCCGTGCGTAAAATTGAAAATATCTGCTGCGTATTTCCAACATGTATTGAGTGTGAATAGTAATCTGTGAAAACGACAGAGAGCCTTTAGATTTTTCAGTCACCGTTCTAATAAACCGGTCAAATCCGGAACAAATCCCGTCAACAGGACCCCTGATATGTAAATGCATTATCATTATTAGGTTTATTTAAGCTGGTGTATTTTTTTAATATAAGGCTTTTCATGGTTATGCCATTGATGCACTAAAAAGTAAATTATTAATGTTATTTACTACTTTATTGTTTACGTTACCTCACAGAAGTGCTTTCTTTTTAGCCTCAATTTTACGTTTACAATTTCCCACTGATATGCAAAACCCTAATTTAGTCTCTCTCTATATATATATATATATATTTTTTAAAATGTATCAAATTCATTGCAAATAAGGTTTAATTCACAATATACATTTGTTTCAACATGAGTGGACATCTCCAACAATTTTCCTTACGACCCAATCTCTTCAACCATATCAGAATTTATATCTGTTCAAATACAGGTGTAAAAAAGTGCTTTGTTAAAAGAATTGTTAAACGTTAAAATAAGGTGAATAAAAAAGGAACATCCTGGATCTGTTCCTTTACTCTTTTTTATTATTTTTTATGTATTAGAAGTATGGGATCGGGACTCGGTATCGGCAAAAACTCAAATATTCAGACTCGAGGACAAGAAAACTTGATCGGGACTTCCCTACTGTCAATCCAACGGATGCAGCTGTGGTGTGCAAAGGTTGTGGAAAGAGAGCCTGAGGAAGCTGAACTTGATCTGTCTAACCGACCGCCGTAGAGCGCAGCAGACTACGGCTGGGACGGCAGTGACGTCATTGTAATCGTGTGTTAGTGTAGCTGGATTAAAAGCTTCTAAAGAAAAAACCTGCAGGCAACAACAAAACACCTCCGAGACGCCATGAACTAACAGGGGGATAGTTTTAGTGATTCATAACAAATATTGCCTTATTTAGAGGCTGTACATCAGCTGCCCCATTAACTCCCGTTGTATGGATATACGCTGATCACAAGTGGATATAAACTTCTCCCGAAGGACTCCAAGTGGCTCCAAACTGGTCTGGGTGAGTAAATGAATGTAATGCATTATGCATGCTATCAAATAATTAAACGGCGCTTCCCTTTTAACTCTTCGGCAGCTCCTAAAGTGTTTAATCAGCACTTCTTCAGGTGTTCTGGTAATATTTTACAGTTTTCTTTAGACTTCTCAGACAAACATGGCGTCGCAGTTAAGAAACTTCTCCACTTTGAACATAATAAACGTTTTTGGTATCTGGTAAGGCCGTCTCCTGGAGTTTTCATCAGTTTATATTTGGACCTTCCTCTGAACTCACCTTCGACCTTGAGGATGACCTTAGCTCTGTGTCTTCCTGCTGAGGTTTGGACGTGACACCGGTACGTGCCCCTGTCCTTCAGGACGCTCCTCCTCAGGATCAGGGTGGCGTTTCCGTTAGAAATCTGCTGCGGCGAGACGAAGGCCCGTTCTGCGAGCTGCGCCGGCATGAAGCTCTCCCTGCTGCTGTTTCTGTCGAAGCTGTACAGCAGCGCGTCCTGCCTGAACCACTCCACGGTCTCGTTCCCGCCGGGCTGGAAGGTGCAGGGCAGCACGCAGAAATCTGAGTTGAAGCAGGTCACCATAACATCTGAAACAGAACATGAGGAGCTTAACAACAGGCTCATCTGGCAACTGAAACTGATTTTGAAGATACCTAAGAGTCAAAATCCCTAATTTCTCATTGGATGTTCAGGATATTTTTTTTTTTTTCACCAGGAAGAACTAATCTCTAGCCGTTTAATCTAAAAATCATATGTAGCTATTATATTTTGCAGTGCTTGCCATATAAGAAAGCCAAGCAAACAGAATTTTCTTTGGGTTCTTATTAAAGCATTTTCAGCTTTGTCTGTATCATTGTTAGTAAGGTCTTTCCATACTTAACTTATTTTCTCTGGGTTATTAATTATTGCTGCTATGGTTTTGCCATATATTTGTGTTTATCTTATATCTTTCTGTTCTTCCATCTGTGCATTTCAGTTTCTTGTGTTACTGTGGCGTTAAGCTTTTGTGGATCTGTGGATGAATTTTACGTCCAAATCAACTCTTTCTAAGTTTATTAGTCTCGTCTAGTTAGTTTAGTTTAGTTTACTACACTTCCTCAGCCGTTCAACATTCCCCTGATTAGAATCAGCTGGTTTCGCTGTTACTAAGCGTACTTTCTCAGTATTTTAGCTTTTTGGTTCCTGTTGTTCAGTGCTGGATTCTTCCCCGTCTGATGTCCTGTACTCCCTGTCGTTCTGTTTTACTTAAATCATTTTGTTGCGTTAACTTTCTGACAAAACTGACTTTTTGTTGTGTAAATTGTATACATACAAAGGGTGTAACAGTACACAAAAATCACAATTCTGCATGTTTTTGGTGTGTTTCAATCGAGAAAATAGCTAACGAATAAATGCTCTTTATTACTCATTTCAGTATCCACAGAATATTTCACATTTTCTGGAATAGGTTGGATATCCTTATGTTGCAAAGATAAAAAATAAAGTAGAAAGTATAGAACTGGCTGTAATTTGATTGGATTAAAAAACAACAACGAATAAAATAGTACAAGCAGACCTAGCCAGAGTAGGAAACAATAGAAGCAGTTGAAAACAGTATTTTTTCATGTTTAGAAATGTGTAAATAATACTTTTGCCATATTTTAAAATTAAAAAAATGCTTAAATCCATTTGAAAAAGTTTTGATAGTTCGACAGCCTAGTTCCCCAGCTGTACCTGAATGCAGCATGGGCAGCTGGGGAAGGTCAAGGTCATCTCATCGAAGTATATTTTATCCAACTTGTATTTTATAGGATGTAGAGAGTTTAGGTTGATTGGATGCTACATGTAGCTGCTTTTTCTGAAAGTTCTGGTTCGGATCATGTTTCATTCTGTACTGTAGCTGCATGAGAAACCTTAATGTTCCCAAAATAGAGCGTGTAGTAATAGTTGGGAGTCCACACTGTTTTGTTCTGACGCCACAGTTTAAAGCACCCCTGCAGAACGCTGCATCAAGCACTTAGTTCCAGACAAATTCAGCCTGTTTTCAGGTATAAAACAGTGATTTATTAGTTCATTACATGTAAGTAACAAACCATCAGGACTGTACTGGATATTTCTGCTACCATTGCCCGAAAAAATAATATCAGCCTGTTTGCAGAGTGTAGAACTGTTCTGGGGAACCTTAAAGGACTTCTGTTGAGCCCTATTTAGATCAAACAATTTACTTGACACCACCTAATAATAAAAATATGGGAAACACTGGAACTTTTTTAATCCCAACTGTTAATTAGAGCTTTGACTTGATCTCTTTATCCAAAGGGTCAGTTAATATGTGTTCATTCTGGCTTATTGAAAGGATCAGTGAGTGTAAAGAGAGACTTACTTCTGAGTTATTCCTCAGAATACAGCTGTGGTCTTGGCAACACCCTGCAGGATATTAATCATCAGGGTTTCTGAGGACACTTGGGTGACCAAAAGGTGGAAAACTTCTAATGTCACTGCCATACTAAGTTCCTCAGGACGCTGTGTTCTTCCAGATCAGTCTGTGGGTTTTTTTCTCCTAGTTTAAAACATCATTAATATCCTTCTGCTTTGTTTTTATTACGGTAGCTCTGAAGATTACCCCTCGCTGCCCCTGTACACGTGGCTCTTTTTCATCCAGGATGAGATCACTTAGAATAACTTTTCTCTCCAATGCAATAACTTTCCCTCTAAGAGGATAAGTGGAGCCAGGCTGCGCCAGCAAAGCACTCTCTATACCATAGCTGAGCCACCGGAGCTCCTCTCTGCAGGGGTCAAACATTTGTGCCTCTAGCATGCTCTGGTTGCAGGTCAGGAGGAGAACCATGCAACCTTATCACTGCTTCTGCTCAGCTCCAGTTGCTGTGGGTTCTGCAGCAAGAAGGTCATAAGTTCATGATCTACAGGAATCCTTATATGAAAACAAGGCAGACCTCCTTCAAACCTCACTATGGCCAATCCCTCCTTTCTCAAATGCCTCGCCTCTGTCAGAACCCCGAAGTCGCTCTGCCTTAAACTGATAACACTAAGGTGCCCAGATGATGTGATTAGGAAAATCAGTTTCCTTAGGATGTAATTTCTGACCCAGCAGAGCTTTTCACTGGAACCGACGAGTCCACAGGAGTAACAACAACACTGCAGCAACAACGAGTGTAACACAATCACACACAACAGCAAAAAACGAAATGATCCGTGCTGCAGCATTGTCATCGTCCAGTTTTACGCTCATATATCCCGCTGTGACTCCGTCTGCTTCGCCGCTGCCAGCATAACTGTTTAATATCTGTGTGACGGCTTCGACCAGAAAAATCCAACATGAAGAAAAAAGAGTGAGTGTCGCCAGTTGGCGTCGCTGTGGCGATCCGCCTTCTTTGGAGGCCTAAAACATCCTTTGGGTTCCGAGGACGGCCTTCACATTCAGCCTCCATCTATGGACCAAAGAGGAGGGGAAGCCGTTGTTCTCTAAACTTTGTCTGTCTTTCTCACTGAGTGCAACATAAAATATTAATTGATAGATGGAGTTAATCATTTTGGATCCACCAGGAACTTGAGGGATTGCTTGCTTATTTCCCATTCATACAAGATCAAGGACTTCATCAAAGAATGCTCCCTGGTGATAAGCGAGACTATTTTAATAGGTAACAGGAAGGTCTGACTCCTTCAAAGGTCTTTTTAAAGATGTGACGCCTGAATTAGTGGTTTCCCAATCGGGTTGTTCTACTAGGAAGAAGTTTAGGTTACCTGGGTTTTCCTTTTCTTCTGTCGTCAGGAAAAACTGTTTTTTACAATGACCAAATAAGGAGAAAAATAATGTTGCAAACACCGGGTGCTTTGAGGGCCACTGAACCATGAATGGATCTGAATTTTCAGCGAAAACTAACTGCTGCTAACTGGAAACCAGTCTGACCATTCTTCTACCTGGAAACTATTGGAATGTGGAATGTTCTGGTGATCATGTTGCGTTACCACCAAATTATCCCCTGCAAGAAAAATCCTTTCTGTCACAAAACTCCATTTTAATTGAGCAAGAACAAAAGAGAGCTTTGAGACTGGGAAAGAATGTGAGAATGAGCTTCGTATGTCCAGTTAAAACTGGCAGATTTATGGTTCAGTCAATAAAAAACAATTAGTACAAAGCTAACAAGGAATATGATAGTCTTCAAATCCAGCTGCAGGTTAGAGCGATTTCATTTTTTACCTTTGTAAATAATTTACCAGCAGTCGAAGAAAAACAGGCTGTAAATTATTGGGTTTCAGATAGATGTGTTAAAACCTTATAGTGGTTTTATAGATCAACACAAAGTAGTGCATAATAGCAGTCCAACTTCTAAATGCTAAATGTAGCTTGAACAATCTGAAATACTTTGTATTACTTTTAGTCCATCACATAAAATCTCAACAAACTACTAAATGTCGGGTTAATGAGACAAATTGTGGAAACGTCTTTTACTGCTTTGCAGGTGAGGAAAAGGTTCAGGTAGGAAGAAGAAAAAACATGGAGAACAGGACCGGACACGTCAGGAAGCTGCCTGTCTGAAATCACCAGGAGGCAAGGCAACTTTATTTGTACAACACACTTTCAACGAAAAGGCAATTGCTTCACACCATCTGGGAATAAAAATAAAAGCAGAAATTAACCGACCTTAAAAGCATAAAACACGACATTAAATATGGCATTCCGGCTACTATTAATCAATTAATCAAAGTTAGCTCTAAAGACGTGGGGTTTAGCCTTGATTTAAAAGAACCTCAGTGTTTCACAGCAGCTTTGCAGTCATTAGGAAGTTTGTTCAAGATTAGGGAAGCATAGAAACGGAAACTGCTTCTCCATGTTTGGTTCTGATTCTAGGGATGATTAGTAAACTAGTGTTGGTGGTCTTCCTCTTATTTCGGTGCTAAACCGTTCAATGATTTATAAACTAGTAGGAGTATTTAGAAGTTTATTCTCTGAGCTACAGGGAGCCAGAGGAAGGACTTTAGAACTGGGGTGATGTGTTCTACTTTCCTGGTTCTACTGAGAACACGAGCAGCAGCGTTTTGGATCAGCTGCAGCTGTCTGATCGACTTTTTAGGTAGACCTGTGAAGACGCTGTTGCAGTAATCAATCCAACTGAAGATGAACACACGGAAGAGTTTTGTGACATCAGTCCTTTAATCCTAGAAATGTTCTTCAGGTGATAGAAAGCTGACCTTGTTGTTGCCTTTATCCATCTATTGATTTGTTCGATGCGTTTACTTAGTGCTTGGTTGGGTTCAAAGTCACCTGGTGACATTGCAGTGTAAACCTGAGTATCATCTGCACAGTCATGGTATCTAAGCTTATTGGTTGTTATAATCTAGGTTACCATGTAGCGTGTACAGTAGATGTTAAATAGAAGAGGCTCCCAGGATGGAGCCTTGGGGGACCCCACATGTGATTTTTGTTCGTTTTGATGAGAATTTTCCTACTGCAACAAAGAAATCCCTGTTCTATAGGCAAGATCAATCAGCTAAGAGACCCAGCTCTCTAACTATTCCAATAATATGTAACATGATCAACAGCGTAGGAGAAAAACAATCCCAACATACTGTACTATGGTTGTCAGCCTGGAAGGCGTCCCTTTGATTTATTAACACCAAAGGAAACAATAAAACTCTTACTGAGACTGACCTAAATAGGGCTAAAAGTTTTCTAAAGTACAGCAGCTGTATTAATGACTTGTCTGAACTCGTGTGTCAGCAGATGAATCAGCAGGTTTGGGCTTTTCCACTTCCAATCCTGGGATGTTTGAAGGTATAACTGATGGGGCTGACTGACTCTGTTAGGCTTTGAACGGAAAGATAATCTGTAATTGCCTTGATTTGGTTGTAATTCACCTGTTACATACATCCTTTAATTACTACATGACCTAATAAAGCTAAACATGTGATTAAATTCTTTTAAAATCAGGTTTCGGGTTTAGCATAGAGTGGCTCAGCTTCATGTAAATGACACATGAAACAAGTCTGGTTCCCTGGGGCTTAAAACTGGCTGCAGCTGTGGTCGTTTCTGAACAAGGAAAGCTGCTTTAGGTTGAGTTTTCTCCCTGAAGTTATTCATGTGAATTCCAGGTAAAAATAACGGCATCATTTCCATGAAAAATCAGCTTTTGCATCCCTGAAATGGGAGCAAACCAGATTCTATGTAACTGACAAATCATTTGAAAAGGAAGTTTTTATCTTAACCTGCTCTCCTAATTAATAAGCTTAGTTTTCTGTGTTCTTAATATGTTAAAACATAAAAGTTTGTTGATTCTGAATTGAGACTTTTGATTTATGTGATGTTTAACACAGAATGGTGATATCCAAATGTTACGTTTATTCATATATCTATATTTATATAAAAAAAAGAGCAATGGCATCTGGATTTGTCCTTTATTTACACTGAAAATTGTAGTTTTTTAGTCATATTTAGGAATGGTGATTAATTCACAGCTTAATGGTTTGATAGTCCTAATAAAAAGTAAAAAAATATAGTTTTTTGACACAGTTTGTTTGTTTTTCCATTTTTAAGAATCGTTAGAGTACCGTTTAAGCACGGCACTATTTCAAAAATAACGGTTTGGCACCGGTATCGGGTAAAACCTAAACGATACCAATCCCTAATGAAGACCAGGAGGACGGAGCACCTTACACCGGTCTTAGAATCATTGGCTCCCCGTATGTTTTAGCATCGATTTTAAGATTCTTTTAATGGTTTTTATGTGTCTTAATGGTCTTGTGCCTTCTTATCTGACAGAAATGCTTTTACTGTATGAACCTTTGCTGTCTCTGCGCTCTCCTTATCGTCCTTAAAGTAAGCACAAACACTCATGGTGAGGCGTCTTTCCATTATTACGGCCCTCACCTCTGGATCAGGCTGCCACAGGACCTCAGGGCCGCAGAGAAAGTTCACGTTTTTAAGAGCAGGCTCAAGACTGTTGCAGTTTCTCTATGAAAAGCGATTCATAACTAATGTTTGATTTGATCTGAGTCATATTATTGCACCAATATATCATCACTGCTGTTTACTCTGTGAATCAGAGCTGATAGTGGATGCAAAATACTGAGTTTTATACAACTTTCTGTATGTTGCAGCTGCATTTAAAACCTGTGATTCTCCTCTCTTCCAGCATGACTGCAGCACGTTGCAGGATGCTTACAGACGTTTTAACAGATGAATGAGTGCAGGAATCGTTCCCCTCCTTCCTCAGCTCACACTGGCTGTGTTTAACTCATTCTTTCTCTCTCTCATTCTTCCTGTTCTTATAAATACCACCTCTGGCTGCAGCGCGTTTCTGACTCGTAGCTCAGACAGAATCCTGTTTGACGTAGCAAAGCAGCTGTTAAATTTTATACCTCTGTAAAACGTCTGGCAGCAGAGCTGAGCAAACAGGACTGCTCCAGTTAGCCAACAATACATGTTCAGCTGTAATAGGATGAACATGTCTGATGAAGCGGAGCATTGTGTGAGCAGTTCAGAAGTTTTCACATCTTTCAACCTGGAGAACAAAGCTCCAGATGATTGGGTCAGGTTTAGCTAAGCCACATCTGATCATAAAGTGGGCTTTCTCTTTAATCACTGCATCTTTTGAGCCTTGATAGATATGTTTGCTCCTTCGTAGACTTGGTGCAGCCTGCTTAGTGAATCTGGAGCAGAGGTAGACGCAAAGAGAAGACATTTTCCTGCTAAAGTTTCCCCAGAGTTTCAGGTTATTCTTCCATTAAATACAGCCTGGAAGTTGGGAGAATTCAGCTTCTTGTTCTTGAAACAAAGATGTGACATCCGATCAGAGGCTTTTATGGAAAGAGAAACTAGCTGGTATATGACACCGGCAAAGAAACAATTAAACTGCGAGTCATTCTCTTTGTGATTCAGACGTGTGGTCATGCACGTACATATGTTGGGTTTGATTGAAGACAGGTCTGAACAGCTTTTTCTTTTCTCTTTTCATTAGCAGAGGGGCAGGGCTAGGAAACTAAATATGGACTTGAAGGTGAGGAAATATATATATATATATCTTTTTTTATTGGCATGGACTTGGCTCCAGCTGTTAGAGTGACTCAGCATTCCCATCAGAATGTGTGGAAACCAGCTGATGACATCAAGAGAGCTTCAATGTGTTTTTAATATATTTTTACCAAATAAATGTCTTCCATGAAAGATAAACTTTTAGGCCAAAACAGAAGAAACATCTTTTTATGATCCAAATTTGAAAATGGATTCCTCTGAATTACGAATGGTCTCCTTTTCTGTTTATTTTTTCAATTAAACCCCTTTAACTGTAAGCAGTCACAGACTGCTCTGGCCAGCTCATCCTCATCCGTCTCCACTTCATTTGTTCTCCCAGTTTTCCAGTTCTTTTTCACATTAATATTCATGACCAGGAGCTGCACGGATCCTATCCTCCAGCCGGATGTAAGGATTTGACTCTGCCTTATTAAAGGATATTTAATCTTTTTTGTGTTTTTTCCTGAGTATCAGGTTCAGCGCAGAAAGCCTCCAGTCTTTCTCCAACGTTTCCCTGCAGCCAGACGGGTTCAGGTTGTTGGACAAAGAGGCGTTTTGTGTCTTACCGGGAGTTTTTTGCTGCGCGGCGGCCGAGCTGATCCACAGGAGAAGGCAGCCACAGGTGTGTATCGCTGACATGGTTTCCTTTGAGCTGCAGGCAGACTGAGACGACTCATCCGTCCACGCCGCCGCCTCTCTGAGGCTTCCAGATGAATGTTTCCACTCTTCTCTTCTCTTTCCACTCGTGGCAGCTTTGTTCTTGGATCTCTCTGGGTGGGTTGGAATCACAGACCTACAGAAGGAACAAGGAAGCATAATTACACACATTCTGCATGATACTGACAAAGACTCACAAAAATTACACTTTAATCCTTCACACTCATTAAAGGATTTAAATTCCTCCCTTGAAACGTATTTTTAGCACCTTTGTTCGTCTTCTCCCTAAAACTCTAGACCAACCTGTTCTCTTTTGCTCTAACCTTCTATCTTATCCTCCTTTTCTCCCCCAATGGGTTTGCTGTGTTTAAAGGAAGAAGCTCCTTCTATCTGTCTGTCATGCTCCATAAAGGCCTCTCAGACTATCTTGACGCGATCTTCAGTCTTCAAGCCAAACAGAGGTGAACCTGAGGTCACGCTTCAAAGGCCGCGAGGAAACATGTGCCGTCAATAAGTCCCAAAGTTTGGAGGAGGAAGAGCATGACTTCAGCAGGAGTGTGTGATGAAATGTGTGCAGAGGGTGTCATTGTCATGTTTACCCTGGATCCTTCCTGCATCAGAGCTGAAGACAATCAGCTCTTAAAGTGTTTTTTAAGCTGCTGAAGAAGCCCATTATGTCTCATTATCACCAGTCTCTGCTGGCTGCAGAATAAAGGGATGTTTGGACCTTCATCCTGTAATTTATGCTAGTAGAGATTCACTGTTTGTATCCCGTTGGGAGAAAATAAATGCAGAACTCGTCCAGGTCCAACGGTGACACTGTGCAGCTGGGAAAGTCTCATTACGATCAAACTTCTGCAGGTTTTACCGGGATTTTTATCTGGTAGATGAACACAATGTGGTGCAAAAAGCAAGACAGATGTTTCTGTAGCTCACAATTTCAGCAACAAGGGAATCCAATGTGCTTTACATGATTTGGGGAAATAATGTTACAACAAAAACAGAAAATGCAGCATTAAAGACATAAGTAACATTAAAACATGCTAGAGTTATGACTTCCAAGCTGTTATTAATGGAAGGCAGCTTTGAACAAATGGTTTTAAGCTTTGATTTAACAGAACTCAGGGTTTCAGCTGCTTTGTAGTCATCTGGAAGTTAAATCCAGATTAGAGGAGAAAGGAAACTAAAAGCTGCTTCTTCATGTTTGGTTTTGATTCTTGGGAAAGTGGAATAAAATTAATGCATATTCAAAAACTTTTCTGCTTAAAATGCTAAAAAGTGCAGTCTGCATTTGTATTCAGTTTCCCCTTTTTTGGCTCATGCCTGTAAATAAAATGCAACCAATTTTAGAAGTCCCCGTATTAGTAAGCAGAGTCCAGCTGTTTTTTGCTAAATCACAGAGAATAAACTAGACAGAAGACTGGGATGGAGATTCACCTCCCAGCACGACAACCATCCTAACATCCAGCAGAAACCTGAAGTTTACCCGTTTTTCTCACCTTCTGCAGTTAAATCAGACTAAATCTCAAATTGTTTTTTGATCAGTTAGATCAGCTAAATATAATTTTTCTTTGCTGAATGCCACAAAAATATCATATTTCTTCATGAATATCTTCAGAATCAGAAGTGTGCATGTACAACGTGGTTTCTACTGTACCGCCTGACCTCAAGCCATCTTAGAAAAGAAGAAAACTTGAATCTGTAGATGTTCTACTAGTACTGACCCAGAGGGCTGCACTTATTGGACCGCATGCACCAACTTTGATCAGTTTGTAACTTCCTCTGATCCGTCACCTTTTTGTTTTCCCGGCACGTGTTTTAAATTCATGATCTCCCAGTCTGGTGCTGCGGCTCTGCAGCTCTAACTCAATGAGTTTTGGTGAGACATTTGGATGAAACCATCCATCAGTTTATTGGTTTTTTTTTTTAAAAAGTTCCACATGGATCTGGTTTGTTTTCCAAACAGGAAAATTCATAAAATTCAAAGATGTTTATTTGGGATTATTTATTGTAGATCAGGGGAGTCCAAACTCATTGATGGTACAAATTCCCCGCCTGCAGAGATCAACAATTTGAAATATTCTTACAATTTAAACTGTATCCATCTTTAAAATACTATGTTTTTGATTTCTTTTTAATTATGTTAGTAACTATAACATCCATCTAAAGACATTTACCTAAAATCAGACATGGATGCCTTTAATAAATACAGCAGGCTTCAGAAAGAGTGACCGAAACTCTGATCTTAATGCTAAGTATTGACAGAACAACCACAAACTATCAGGAAGGTCGGTGGAACGTTTTTCCACTCAGATTGAAAATATCTGTGATATTTGTCTGCAGCTTTAATGCAGCGTCCAACGTTTTAGCAAACTAAGGTGGGAAGTTACTCCGCTGATTCCTGAAGTTGGCCGACGAAAACTACACCATACCCACAACTTGGTGATGGCAGCATCATGCTGTGGGATTAATTTTTTGCCCCAGAAGCGTCGGGCGTCTGCTTGGAAAAGCAGAAGATGACCAGCACTGTTTTTTTTAATCATCATAACATGATAATAAAGGATGTATCTGGATCAGCAACAGAAGAAAGATGAAAGTTCTGGATAAGTTGAGTCCAGAACTAAATCTGACAGAAAATTGGGAACACGGACAACATTTTTCTCACCGTCTCAGAGAAATTGAAAACATTTTAAAGTAGAAGTTGTGAGTCAAACATTTCTTCAGCAGAGTATTAATTAATTAAACACATTAGACCAGGTAATTAAAACGTATATTTCCACAAAAAAGAATGTTTTTTGGGGGGGGGGGGGGGGGGGTTTGTTGCTTTTTTGCAATTCTCCTGAAAAAAATTAACATTCAAGACAGAAAGAAACTTTTTATGTTCTTTTTGCCCAATGTTTTATTTTCACCTGTATATTTTCTGCACATTTTATTTTCCCATCCTTACTCACTGTTTTTTTTATGTTTAATTTGCTTTCTATTGATCCTATACATAAAATCTAAAAGAAGTTTCTGCTGTCAAACTGATAAAACAATTTATTTTATCCCATTCATGAGCCATTATAGTCCTCATTAGATCTCATTTTAACTCTTATCATCTCATTAATATTGACTTTAATCAAACTTCCAGTTATTTAGTTATTTCCCTGATTAAAGAAGCTATCAATCTGATCAGATTATAACTAAACAAGAGTCAGTTTGCCCTTTTATAACCTCAGCCTGCTCATACAAACAGATGAGAAGTTGTAAATAGTGACTTACTGTACAGAAGTCCTCAGCAGTGACAGTAAAGTATTTCCTGGGTTGACACAGCGCTGGAAGCTGTCAGTGAAATGCTGCGAAACACGTGTGTGTGTGTGCGTGTGTGTGTGAAGGGGAAAAAATGGAAACTTACCGTGACTCAGCTGCTGGTCAGTTCAGATGAAACCCAGAAGAAAGAGGAATGAGAGCAGAGAATCTGTCTGTCTGTCTGCGTTGTACAAATGTTAGCCTGACTGGATCAACAGGTTATTTACAGAAAAAAGGCGTCTCACACACTCACACACACACTTCCTCTCCATGGGAGGAGTTTGATCTGTGATTGGCAAAGTCACAATCAGTGGGAGGCTGGACCCTCAGAGGGACAAATGTCAGAGGGGTTTAGTGTGTGGAACGTGTGCTGCTGGATACGCGAAGAACACTCTTCTTCCAGTTCAGAGTAAAAATAAAGCCTCTTCAGTGAGCGTTATTTAACCTGAAGATTCTCCTCATTTCTTCACTCTGTAACCTGAAAGAGCCGTCTTATTTCATGACCCGGGCAGGTGACCATACGTCGGTGTAGAGCAGAAACCAAAAAACTGTGAGAATAAAAAGAGGGAGTGACATGCTGCTGAATTTATGAGCGTTTCTGATACGCCTGGAGTCGTTCTTTTTTTTTTTTTACACCATCTAGAGGAAAATCGTGTCAACAAGTTTGGTCAAGCAGCTGTCAGGCTTTCAAGCCAAATAACCTGAAATACCACACGTGTACAAACACACACACCTGAGAAAAGTCAACATACAGAACACACTTGTAATCTTTTTCATGTTTCTTCAAGAGGTTTGATAATCTGTTCCCCTTGGGCTGAAATGTTTCACATTCCTGCAGCAGTTTGTAGATCTGATGGTCCAAATAATAGAAATATCGATAAAAACACTCCAGAGTGAATCAAGATTCAGCTCTAGTCTTTGAAAAGGAGCAAAATTGTTATTGGAAACATTTTAAAAACTAATATTGGGGTACTTTTTCCTAATGTAATCAAAATAAAAGAGATTTCACAAAGGAACAGCATGAATAATGTAGAATATTGATAAAAACTGAACTAAATGTATGTAAAGAAAATGTGAGATGCTA
Source organism: Apricaphanius iberus (assembly GCA_028564705.1). NCBI lineage: Eukaryota > Metazoa > Chordata > Actinopteri > Cyprinodontiformes > Aphaniidae > Apricaphanius > Apricaphanius iberus. The sequence goes on along the minus strand of JAPXFQ010002533.1, from coordinate 388,353 downwards.
ACTAAATATCTTTCTAAAAGATTCAGGTGTTTTTCTTTGTCCTTTTGCTCAGAAATAAAACATCCAGTGATTAGAACATCAAGTAACAAGAAGTGATTTAATGACACTTTCAGCTTTTAACAAAAAAGACAATATTGGCCTCGCAGGATCAAGACGAAACAAAAATTTAAAGAACCACCTTATTTTCATTTTTCCAACTTCTAAGGTGGTCCGGATGTCAAACATATTTTAAATAATCACTATTTAACTATTTTAATGAACAGCAGTCTGGTGCAGACTGGCAGTCCTACTGCGGCTTAAATATGTATTCATTACAAGTGGAATTTGTCCTCCCCCGAGCACTCCCGTTCTACGGATGTCCGCTGATGGCGGAAGTGAATATAAATACCGCTGAACAGCTCAGACTGGCCCGAAAATTTTCAGGGTGAGTAAAAAAACATAAAATTCTCTAAAAAGAAGGTCCATTATTGAAAAAAAACCCAATTTTTCCTTTAAAGGTCAACCATAGTTGGGTCTTTAAAGCGGACGATGAAGATAAAGGGGAAGTACCGTATTTTTCAACCTGGACCTCATTCATAGTATGCATTACATTCATTTACTCACCCAGACAAGTTTGGAGCCACTTGAAGTTCTTTAGGGAGAAGTTTATCTATATCCACAATTTTTGTATATCCATATAACAGGAGTCAGTGGGGCAACCAAAGTGCAGCCTCTAAATAAGACATTATCCGCCACAAAACTCCTTCATTTCACCAGTGTACTGTTGTGTTCCGCTGTGAGTTCGGAGCATCTCAGATGTTCTTTGTTGTGGTCATCCAGGGTGTTTTACAGGCATTTAAATGCAACCGATCCCAACTTACACTAACTATTGATTTCAATGACGTCGCCCGACGTTGCAGATGTAATCTGAGCAGGTTGAGGATGGGTCCACTTGCTCATTTTGTTAGTGAAATTTGGAAAAATATAAACGTGACCCATGTCGATGTCTGCAGTAGTTCTGTCTAACCGACCGCCGTAGAGCACAGAGAGAAAGTTCTGCTCAGACTACAGCTGGGATGGAGCACCGCAGTGACATTTTTGAAATTGTGTGTTAGTGTAAGTGGATTAAAAGCTTCTAAAACACCCCACAACATGACAACCAGCACCTCAGAGACGCTCCGAACTCAAAGGGGAACACTTCTAGCGATGCATAGCGGTCCAGGCTGCAAAAAATGGTTCTTCCTCTTTAAGTATACCTTCAAATTACTTGGAAAGTGGCCAATGGACAATCAAAACCAATGTTTGGAGAGGCAACAACAAAGCCTGGGCAATTAACGGGCAAACCTGACCAATCCGGTTCCGTCAGGATGAATGGACCAAAATTCCAGCAAACTGTCGCGAACAGCTTAATGATAGGAACCCAAAACAGTCGACACAACTCATTTGAGGTTTAAAGGTAATAATGCTAAATACAGAGGAAATAGAAGTAAACTTCTGAGTTGAAAAAAAAAATGCAATTGTATCTCTCAATAACCTAGCATTAAGCAAATAAACATAATTGTCGTCATCCTAACGGACCTGAAACAGATTGGTAATTTCACCTGTACAGCTAACAGGATGATACACAGGTATCATGCCCGGCAAAGACAGATCACATGTACGTGTAAATAAAGTTGCAAACATGCAATGTATTGACCCAATGCAACCACCAGAGGGTGCTGTAGGCAATTAATCCAGACATTTGGAGGCAGTAAAGAAGATACTTTGATATCGTTTTATCCCAAAATGGAAATAAGAGCGAAGTTGGGATTAGCAGGGACAACGCTAATACATAACCATCTTAGATAGGCAATGCAACCTTAATTGACATTCTGGTCCACACTCCATAACAGTAGGTGGTGGTAATGGGCTAATTTGTTGTTTGGCAACAACCAATGAACATCACTAAGAAGAAGCTGGCTGCTACTGTGTTATTCTTAGGCTAAAACAAGCATTCTAACAGTAGTTATGATGAAAACTTAGTGAGAGATACACACAAATGAAAGAAAGTACCAAGGTTTTGGGTGGCAGATTATTTTAGATTGTGTACCTAAGGCCTTTTTCTATTCAAAGTGGCTCGGTTTCAATCACATAACCCTATGTTGTGTACCGAAGCAATTTCCTAATGTTGTGAATCTGCTCAACATTTAGCAATGCTTCTAATTCTGATATGTGGCTTCACACATTAAGTTCCACATTATGTTTCTTTATAAAATTGTACAGTGTGTCCTTGATTGGCATACATCTTTGGAATATCAAGAATATTAGGTCTTTAATGAAGTCTAATGTGTATATGTACGTAGAAGGGGCAGATTTGAAGGGTTGCTTACTCAGAGATGATAATAAATTACCATAACTTATTTTTAAACTGAGTTCTGGTCGCTGTGAAATGATCAGAAGGCATTTGGCCAGCAACATGGTGAAGAAAGTTTAGCCTATTGGGAAAACTTTAATGATGGACGAACACTTTGGGCGTGTGGAAAACAATTTTAATTCAGTAGTGGGTGAAAACCCAGATGGGTGACTGTGTCAGTGGGCTGGCGTCTTCCGGAAGTGTTAACATAGGAGAGCTCCAGGTGAGGCTGGATTAGACTCATTTTTCTCCCCTTCAGCATGGATTAAATCCTGAATGATTTCCACAATCTTCTTCACTTTGAGCGGCTTCCAAAGCCGACCTCAACGTGCACGAACAGTCGCACAAACATGCAGGGCTTGAAGGTGTTCCCGGGGCTCCAAAAATCCCCCGCAGGTGACTTGCTTTTCATCGTCCCCAGCGAGAAAATCCTGATTACTGATGAAAGTGAGTGTGTGTGAGAGGGAGGAGCTGTTTGTAGGTTAGTGAAAGATTGCTGTGGCTGTGGATAAGAGGATTTGGGTGGAATTAGTGTCATTCCTCTATCGCCGTGAAGAATAGAATCATATCGATTTTAATCATGGATAGAACCACAACCCCGGAGACAAAGCAAGCAGATTCAGAGTGAAGAGGAGTGAATGGACTAAAGAAAAAAGATTCCTCCAAGATTTCCTCATGTCTTTTCGCTGCTGCCAAGTTTCCCTTCCATCCAGGAGCTCCGTAAAGGAGGAAAGAGCCAGCTGCTGTGGGCTGTTGGAGCAGAACCTCTGGCTCTGAAGGCGGATGGTCTGGCTGTCGAGTCCTGGAGGCGGAGCAGGGAGCTCGCTGTGGCGGGGATGCTGCAGTCCTGTTGGCTTTGGCAGGGAGACCTGTGAAAAATGAAGGTGGACGTGCTGACTTGCCTGGCTCTGACAGCCGCCACCTTTGTTGCCACGGTGACCGGCGGACGCAGCTCCAACCGCAGGAGACACAAGGAGGTCTTCCTCGGGGAGAACAGCAAGTTCAAGTTCGGAGGGTGAGACGCGCCGACAGGTTCAAGTAGAGATGGAGATGGGAGTTTTGTCAAGTTTTGTTCTGTGGCTGATTGCTTTAGGAGGACACCGTGGAATAACAGTGGCAGATGGAGACATCATCATATCTCTCTAATCTCTCCTATAAAGGAAGCATAGATGCCACATTTCCATTATGATGCTTACATCTCCTGTTTGAGATTTCCCCTCCAGCTTTACATCGTTCTGGTGGACGGGGCTTTTAATGGTACCGAATGAAGAATTAGCTCCACCAGCTGTCGACCGCAAAACCTTTCAGTTTCATTCAAGCCAAAGCCAACAAGGTTCACTCAGTGACAATTAAGGGTATAATCGTGGTCTGTAGATGTAACTGTAGTAGTTTTTGCAAGGCTTCAAAACACTGGCAAGTGTAAAAAAGAATGCAGAAGAATGTGCAATTAGAAATACACTCACCAGCTACATTATTACGGACACCTGGTTGGTATGTCAGTAGGGGCCTGTGATTATCAAATCTGATAGAAAATGGTCCAATTAGGGACCACTATTAGCATGAAAGAACATAGTCTGCCAACATTGTTTCTATCTTATCCTGGAGTTGACCAACATTGGGTTTAATTAGCAAAACTCAGTACTGGTCTGGCCACCAGTATGGCCACAGTCCAACACAGACGACCAAGCTCCCGGAAATTATTTCAATTTAAATATCCTCCGCTTTTCTTTTCAATATTCATTCAAATCCATCTGCCAAACTTTTTGGGGTACCTAACATATCAATGCAGGAACAGATTGAAACTAATAATCTCAAGAACTGCTGGTGCGGAAATTTAAATTTAAACTAAACTAACATTATTTCCCCAGAGATTGAAAGGGAAACAGTTTTTTTTTTCCTGAAAAACTTGAAGTGGGAGTTTCTACCACTTCTGCTCTAGGTTTTCTATTTCCTCCATAGTATAGGCTAAAGCTTCTTGAAGTTTACATTTTCTTTATTTTTTAAGGAAACATTTTACATCACAGTTTATCCAAATCTTTTCCGGTCAAAAATTGTATTTCTAAATGGATTAAAAGTGTTGCAAAATGGGACAAAACATGACACTTTAGTAAAGACAGGACGCTAATGGCTCTATGTGTGATTAGATATTACTTATTGAGCTTGACACATGTTCAAACATCAAAGCAAGTCAGTGTGGTGTTATAAAAGTCTCTTTTTACTGCTTTTAAGATAACAGAACTGTCACGTGATTCAGTTGGAAAATATGTGTAAGCGCTTAATAGGAATGTTGCAGCACTGAGATAACAATAATACCCTGATCTATAAAATATCACAGCCAATCGTTTGGTATGGGGAAGTCAGTCATGTGATCTGTAGGAGCAGGAACTGCAGCCTGATTGGAAAAAAATTAACTTGAGGTCTTAGTTATTAAGTGTCTAAAGTCCGTCTTCGTCAAGCAGGCAGCAATTTACCCAGAATCCAGCACAGAGAGGCCTAAAAGTAGTCACAGGTGTTTATTGGAAAATAGGATTGTCTATCCATCTATCTATCTATCTATCTATCTATCTATCTATCTATCTATCTATCTATCTATCTATCTATCTATCCTTTTACCAACATTAAACCTATAATGTTTAGAGCTGTCTGATTGGTTCTTCAGCTCATGAGGTGCATGTGTGTGTTCAGAGTTGTGTTGCTCCAGTTGTAACGGCCGAATGCAGCTGCTGACAGCTGCAGCTACGCTACCCTCATCTGTTCCAACCTGATTATCCGGACTTCCATCTTTCTGAGGACCAAATTGTGTTTAACAGCTGATAAAGTCTGCTGCTGGCTAAGAGTGACAAAAACTTCCACCAAAAGAAACAGGAAGATCATATCTTGCTGAAGGTTGTAAGAAAAGGGTTGTTGCAAACGTAACAATCATTTATGTGCACGTTTCATGTTTCAATGAGAATGGAATAGATTAAAATAGTCTTACTGAGTATGCAACTACAGCAAAATTAGGCTACAGCTCTCCTTTTGTGCAAAAGCGAAATAAAAAACTAAATATATAATATCAATGCACTATTTACCAATTAAATTACTATAAACAGACAAATTAAGTTGTGGCGCTTCTAAGTATGTATACATGTCCAGAACGATTGCACTTATGTTTGCAGTTAAAAACTTATGACACATTTTGTTTTCAGAAAAATAATTGCACCTTTTTGTTTGTTTGTTGCTTATTGTGTAGATTATTTGCGTGGTTTATTGCACTCGACCAGCAAAATGAAACTGGCTTGTTCTCAAATGTTTGATTTTGAATTTAACAGGGTTATGGCGTTATTAATCTGACGAAAAAAATTATTTAATACAGTGATACAGTGAAATATTTTTATAATAAAGTAATCATGGACGTGTGTATACAACATAAGAGTGAAAGAAATGAAGAAGGGCGGAATAAAGCCATTAATCTCCATCTGTAGCTTTAATATATGAACAATAAAATACTGGAGCAACTGATCATTTTACTGGAATGCATTAGTTTTAGAGTGCTTTCAACATATAATAATTATTTCATGAAAATTCAAGAGGATGTGAACTTTTTTTAATATAAAATCAGTTTTTATGATTTTCTTAATGTTTTTTCAAATGTATTTATTATGAAAATTTTCTTTATGTTCGTACAAAGGCTAGATACTTATAAACTGATGTTTCTGCCTACATAATTTTTATTTTCAGACATATGTCTTTAAAGACTTATTCTACAAAAAGCAGAGGTTGCCCCCTGTCGTTTTTTTTCTTTACAGGAAACAGGTGGATGTTTGAAAGCATTAACAAAGCGTTTTATCCGTCAGAAAACACAGACTTTGTTGTTTTAATGTTCTTTGTTCACCTGTTTGCTGCATGTTTGCACGTGTATTTGTTTTCAGTCATTAACGCTCAAATAGACTGAGCTAAGCCTGTAAATGTGAGACTTAGGTCCTCTGTTAGGTTTAAAGCTGAACAGAGTTTAATTTATTTTGATCTTAAAACATAAAAATGTAATTTGGTTTATTAGAATTTCTCCACTTGTTGTCTCTAAGAAGTCTTCTTATCCTCTGGTTTCCATTTCATAAATGTTTATGAAAATAAAACCTCGACACTCCTGTCGGTACGTTTATGGGTTTGGCCGAGGAGTGAGAGTAAAAACCACAAACAGAGTTTTGCAATCACAGCCCAAAGTGGAGCCAATCACTCAGCTTTCTGTTGTTGATTTGCAGACGCATCGATTACAAGCTGAAGAGACAAGACAGCACCAAAACGCTGCTGATAAAAAGTGAACAACTGCTGAGGATCGAGGAGCACGACTTCGCCATTAGGCCGGGCTTCGGAGGTGAGAACCAGAAAGATGACCAATAACAGTCAATTGCTTTCCTCATTTCATCCCTGATCCCTGATGATTTAATCCACTCATTCACACAGAGAAAATCACTCCCTCGCTGACAATGCCACTGCTTTGATGACGGACACTGGGTCACTTAGACAACGGATGTGTCAATCCAAAAATCAGCAGCGCTGACCCAGATATGTCACCATTGTGTGGCGGCACAAGTGTTATTGCAGTTTGGGATGCATCAGTGAGCTCACTCGGATGTGATTGGGACCTGCTGTATGTGTGTGTTTGTGTGTGAGTCGGTGGGATTCGTGGGCATTAATCTGGATTATATTCCAAGTCTGGAGCAGATGGAGGGGTGGGAAACAAAGGGTCATCTGCAACAATGAACAATGCATGCATGCACAAATATATACACAACATATATTATTATATTTTGTTAAATTAAATCATGTTAGTGTACTAAAAGCTGATCTGTTCAAATCAACCTCTATAATGCTAGAAGACTTTGGAAACTTAGGACATTTACAATCAGTACCATTTCCTTTATGGCCTATAATACTCTTTATCCCTTACATGGATCGATTTTGTTCTTATACTTGTTACTAAACTTACTTGTTACTTGTTACTTCTTATACTTAAAGTATTTTTGAATTTAATTCAATTGAATAGTTGGGGATTTGAGGACTAAGTATCAGCGCTCAGTATCTTAATCGTTGTAGAAGAACCATTACGTTAGGCAAATCATATAAAACACCTGCATAGAATGTAAAAAATGGTAATACAAATACATTTTCATAAAACAAAAGTGACATTTTCTCTTGTGTGAAAAATGGAGAAATTAATCTGAAAGTAAACCTTTCCATTTTCACAAGGATAATCAGTCAAAATGACTTCAGTTTAGAAAAATCAGTTCAAAGTGTCATAGAAGAGTCAAGCTAACATATTCTCAAAGAACAGCTATCCAGGCTAACTAACCAATCCAAATTCATTCCCTGCATCCAAATCCTTAGTATGTAGCCTATCGAATACATTTCTCACATACTGCCTGTCACCTACTGAAATCAAAATTAATTGTAAAAGCTAACAGCTATCCAAGCTAGTTACATATGTTTTCATTATCAAAGCTAACAGTTATCCAGCTAACTACATATAAATTTATTCATTAACAAAGCCAACGGGTAACAAGGCTAACTACGTATAAATGTTTTAATTAACAAAGCTAACAGCTAGCCAAGCTAACTACATATAAATGTTTTCAATAACAACGCTAACAGCTAACCCACCTAACTACATACAAATGTTTTCATTAACAAAGCTAACAGCTATCAGCTAACTACATATGAATGTATTCATTAACAAAGCCACCAGGTAACAAGGTTAACTACATATAAATGGTTTAATTAACAAAGCTAACGGCTAGTCAAGCTAACTATATACAAATGTTTTCATTAACAGAGCTAACAGCTAACCAAGCAACTACGTATAAATGTTTTCATTAACAAAGCTAACAGCTAACCCACCTAACTACATACAAATGTTTTCATTAACAAAGCTAACAGCTACCAGCTAACTACATATGAATGTATTCATTAACAAAGCCACCAGGTAACAAGGTTAACTACATATAAATGGTTTAATTAACAAAGCTAACGGCTAGTCAAGCTAACTACATACAAATGTTTTCATTAACAAAGCTAACAGGTAACAAGGTTAACTACATATAAATGGTTTAATTAACAACGCTAACGGCTAGTCAAGCTAACTACATATAAATGTTTTCATTAACAAAGCTAAGACAGACATCTTCTACCGTTCTGTAAACTCACACACTAGAGTAAGTTATTCACTAGTAAGGGATATACTGTAATGGGCAGAAGTCAAATATCTAAGCCCATTCATAAAGTCACATAAAACATAAAACGTGCCCCAATGAGCGGTTTGTTTTTCTGTAGAAATCTGCACTGTTAGCTTAGCACAGCAAAGAATCTATTAGAGTCTGTGGCGGTACGCATAGCCTACAAGGAGGACGAGAGAGTGACTACCTGCAATACATTAAACTCTTGTTAAGAAGCAGATACGATGGCACTCTGAGACAGAAAATAAAGCAACATGCACTGTTGAAAAAAACTTGGTTTAATTATTTTTTCTCGGTTATTCTGAGAGGTTTCCCAACTGGCCGTGCTGTTTTAGCCACTGCAGGTGTTCAGCCTAACAGCTGCTGAGAAGTGCCCCTAATGTCGCAGGAACTAGCATCGCTCAAATCAACCGCAAATCAATGAGAAAACAGACTGATAAATGAGAAATGTAAAATTATTTTTGTAAAATAAACATGTTTCTGATCAATGCATTTAAATTAAACGTTTTAAAGTCATAGTGTTTCAAGAACAAGTTATCTTCTTCCGGTTTTTAACTACGGGTCATATTCTTCATTGTTTCCACCAAGAGCATCATTTATGAACAAAATTTAAATTCAAAGAATGGATTAAAGCTGGCCTTCACTTGGCCTTTTTTGTACCTTCAGTGTTTGTGCAGACAATACTGTAATATTTTCCCTAATGACATTTTCTTCCTTTTACTCTTCATAACCTCATCTTGATTTATTCCCTTAATTCCGTTCAAAGGTGAAAGGTAAAACTTAATGTTAGATTTTGGTAGTTGGAGGTTTTAAACATTTTATTCACTGATGTGATTTGAATCCCTTTGAATCTACAACATGAAGCTGCATTTAAACTTTTTCTCTCCTTAAACACCATCTCTGCAGCAGTCTCTGTGGTCGTGCCCGTCATTCAGGGCGGGGTCTCCAGCCGCAGCACCGCTGTCTGCCCCAACAGCCCTGCGGCATTTCGTCGCACTGTAATTTAAATCTCAGCACTTTTCTCCCTCAGATAAGCCCAAAGCGTCTGTGTGTTTGTGTTCAACACGAGAAGCTGGAGATTTACAGCCATCCCCTCCTCAGACACCTCAACGAGCAGCCCACATACCAAAAATACTCCAAGTGACATTTAATGCTATTTATTGCACATGTTTATGACATAAGCTTCTAATTCCATGTTTACTTTTAAGGGATGCTTGTTTATACCATCTAAAGTAACCCTTAAAAAAAAAACTCTTGTCTCTGCACATTTGTTTTATACAGTATTTACACATTTATTGGTTTCCTGTTAAATGCTGATATATTTTTTAATTTGCCACCCCCCAGCTTCAAATGACTGATGCTGTTTCTGATCTGTAGTTACAATAAACCCAGTTTTTATCTTGAACACAGCAGGTTTACTAAGATTTTTTTTTGTCTATGATTTTAAACGTGACCACAATGAAATGAGAAAAATGTAAAACTGGATTCAGCCATAAATCTGCAGGGTGTTTTCAGTTGGACGTCGATAAGCACAGAAGGCGGTCCGCCGGGGGGGGAAAGAGGTTGGAGAAACGTGGAAACTTCTTGTTGCATTACTGGAGCTAATGACTCTAACAATCTGAATTAGTTAATGCATTATCTGATCGGGTCCATCTGTTAATATACATTTTATTAGCTTTGAATTTCATCCATAATCCAACTCATTCACATTAAATCCTATCCTACATAATTATGCTGCCTTGTATTGCTTCACCTGCATGCATTGAAACAGAGCCAAACAACACAAAGGAATTTGGCAATTCTTCAGCTAATTTCCCAATAATATATTTTTGATAATCTATAGGTGTGTTGCAGTTCCAGCGTTCTAGTTACCAAAGTATAGATCGCGACACCGAGCTAGCTTTCAAAACATTGTTTTGAGATGTACTTTCCATATCCAACACCAACTTTGTTTCGTTAAGTTTAGAGTTGCAGGCCCTGCATGTAGCATTGCTTTTAGATACACTCTCACAAGTTTGGCTTATAAAATGAACACGTTTCCACCACAACCTACTGTAGTTGATGCAATGAGCGGCCATTTTGAAGTTCAAATTTGAGCAAGAAAGAAATCCATACCTCACAATTTCCTATTGATTTTTCCGAATTGGAAGTTGGGATTTCTGAATTCTGACTAAAATGGAGCGCACCATGTATAATGAAAGCAGCTGACATTTCGTTTCATAAAGGTGACAATGTAACGTCATAAAACAAACAGAAAATACTATTTTGAGTAACTTTTATTACTTATATTTATAATAAAGTAATGTAAAGTTTTTTTAAAGCAACCAGAAGCGTTGTTAAACTTAACTTGAGCAAGTACTTAAACAGGTTTTAAAGTAATGTAAAGAAATATACATTCTTAACAAGATAAACAATGGTTGCTTCTGTTTCAAGATTCATATATATCACAATAACCAAAGTAAACATGTAAAATAGTAAAAGCAATGAAAAAACAAGTAATACATTTACTTCGGACAGCTGTATTGGAGGTAGCAGTGCTGCTGGGGGCCGTCTAGATGACGACCCAGAAAATGATGAGCTCCTTGAACTACAAGGACATTCTGAATAAAAACCTGCTAGACCCAGCCAGGAAAGTGAAAATCGAAGTGTTTCCTTTAGCAGGATAATGATCCAAAAATATGACACGAAATCAGAGTCCACAGAACCAAACCCCGTAGAAACTCATAGGCTGAGCTGAAGAGAGGATCCATCAAAGATCTGCTTTGTGGACTTTGACTTTTTTCCATCAAATAAAGCTAGATGGATTTGACTAAAAGTTTCATTACGATTAGATTAGATTTTAAGACTTTTAAACATTTCTTTACCACATAATCTATTAATTGCGGTCATCGATGTAGTTTAGAAGAGGAACTCTGAACTTTTTCAGAAGGAAAATAAAAATATTCTATTAGTATTATACTAATTTCTTTCTATGACATAATTCAGCTTGCCATAACGGCTTTAGGATCAGTAAATCTCGGAGTTGTGACCCTAAGCACTGTTTTTGCTCTACATCTTTTAAATCTGGCCCAGAGAGATGATATCCATGCTTAATCCGACTTACAAAACTCAGATTTTCAGAACAGTAATCAGGTGTCTTAAAGTCTGAGAATGCAACAGTGATTTAAAGAAGAAAAAAACACTTTTATTTTGGACTTTTGAAAGATTTTCTGTGATGAAAAGTGTCTAAGAAGACCTGTGAAGGCTGTAAAGCAAAGAAATACAGAAGGATACGAGCATGAAAAGCCTTGGTGCTGCTGTTTAACAAAAAGTTAAATAGATCATCAACAAAACTACATGTGGAAAAGCAGAGGGTTTTGTAGTTTGCTGTTCTGGAGCATGCAGATCTGGAAAGACATCAGTGATAGCTTTGAAAAGCAATCCAGGAAAGGTTGTGAGGCAATCATCTAGGGATGCACCAATACTGGTACTGGGTATATCCCATACCTCTTAACATTCCTGCAATTTCTGCTCAAAATATTTTAAAAACAAATACCCAAGTTAAAATTGGAGCTGTTCTCGAACCATTTGGAGTAGAGATGTGGCTGGGGTCTCTTTGTAAAGAAATATGTCACAGAACAGTGAAAATATGTCTAAGTATAATTGTTGCCTACTTATATAATTTTTACTACAGTGGTCAGTGGAAAAGATAAAGCTTTGTGTCCGCTTATTAAAATTTATCAAATATATGCTCAAAAAATATTTGTAGAATTGTGTGGTGACCCTTAAAACATTTTGGGTCTAAAGTTAGATTTATTACCTTTATCCACAAAAAAAAGTGAGGAATAAACAGAAATATGACCATTTTACATCATATATGATCAAATAAAGGTCAAAGGTCCCCACGAGCCCACTGAAAGGTTGGCAGTTGAATGCTTCTACTGTCTAAACAAGCTTTTGTCAATATACACATATCGTTTATCATTTGAAACAGATGGTTCTGATTCTGGACGGTCCTCCTGCAAGTAAAACGCTGTGAACTTCCTCCATCAGACAGTGAGGAGATGAGGAAGCAGTCCGTGTTGTTCCCACCGACACCAGTGGTTGTCGGCGCAGCGCTGACGGTTCCGTCCAGATTTAATGGTCTCCCGGGCACAAAGCCGAGCTTTTTACGGGTCTGGCTGTCAGTCGGGCTTCAGTTTATTGTGTGGTGGGTCTGCTAACATTCAGAAACCTCAGCTTGGCTTTTCCTCCTGCGATCCATCAAGGGCGGAGCGGGAATGTGACCCGCTGCAGCACATCTTAGCGGTCATACTGAGGATATCAGCAAAAGATTCCTGTGCGATCTCATGTTTCCCCTTTAATCACAACTTCGATTATCTGACGACAGTGAAGCTCAAGTCACACAAAGTCATTGAATGCAACTGGACAAAACTGTTACACCTGCTACACCGAGCGCTCCTCCTTTAGCTCCATTTTTCACGATTAAAGTGGAGTAAAACATTCTGTAACTTGTGGGTAATTCCTATTCCCAATCAGCAGGGGGCGCTGCTGTTAATAAACTGGAAATACCCCCATGCTTATGGAGCTTTCCGTTTGCACTCTGAACTCGGTAAATTCGGAACTTGCTCCGATGTCAGAGTTCCCGCTTGGAAAGTCTGAGTTTTGGGGTTTTTTGCTTCGAGTTTGGCTTAACAACAGTAGCTGTGGTGGAAACATGCTTATTCTACAGAGTGCACTTAAAGTCAGTTATTATATGAAGAACCAGCAACTCTAAACTTGATAAAATAAAAGTGGTGTCTGCATATGGAAGATATAGCTGATAATGATGCTTTAAAACATGGGCACTCAAATTTTAAATAGGTCCAGGCCAAGGTACGGAAGATCGTAATTTCTTACTATTCAGTTCAGTAGCTTATTACTTTTACTAATTGATCCTGCAAATCAATTAAATTCAGTCTAATTAAAATGCTTTTTGACATTTATTATAACATAGTGCTGAACTTATCATTTCTTATGTATGTAATATTTAGTCATTTAATGAATTAAAGTAAGATGATAAATAACACATGGAGCTGGATAAAAATCCTGCAGCGCATGCAAGGTCCCCCTGCTCAAGGCCCGTCTAAAGTTTGCCATTAACCATCTTGATGATCCAGAGGAAAAATGGGAGAACGTCATGTGGTCTGATGAGACAAAAGTGGAGCTTTTTGGTCTAAACTCCACTCACTGTGTTTGGAGAAAAAAAACAGGATGAGTACAACCCCAAGAGCACCATCCCAACTGTAAAGCATGGAGGTGGAAGCATCATTCTTTGGGGATGGGATGACTGCACCGTATTGAGGGGAGGATGGATGGGGCCATGTATCCTGAGATCTTGGCCACCAATCTCCTTCCGTCAGTAAGAGCATTGAAGATGGTTCACGGCTGGGTCTTCCAGCATGACAACGACCCGAAACACACAACCAGGGCAACTAAGGAGTGGCTCCATAGGAAGCATCTCAAGGTCCAGAAGTGGCCTAGCCAGGCTCCAGACCTGAATCCAATAGAACATTTTTAGAAAGAGCTGAAAGTCTGGGTTTTCCAGTGACAACAATGGTTTCTGTACCAAATATTCAGTTCTGTTTGTCTGATGTATCAAATACTTATGTCATGCAATAAAATTTAATTTAATTATTTAAAAATCATCCACTCTGAATTTCTCCAGTTTTATTTCAGATTTTGTCCCTCACAATTAAAAAGTATCTTTGATACAAATAACAGACCTCTACATGCTTTGTAAGTAGGAAAAATAAAAAAAATCAGCAGTGTATTAAATACTTGTTCTTCCCAGCATATATGGACCGTAGAATAATTAGAGATGCGATCCAGGCTTGAGACGCCAGGTGAATCAAGTTTTGATAGATTGCTCCCGAATTGAAGTTAACACTTTTTCCTACATCCTGAGTCACACATATGTTGTACCTCAAATTAAATCATAACTAATGATGCTAATTTCGACTCTGTTTGTCATGTTATGTGGGATTTGATTTTAAAATTTCGCAATTAAAATGCATAAAAATCAGAAGTCGCATATATGATGCCATGGAGCTAAGGCTAGCTAGCATTAGCACAGCTGACACTGTCAACATTGGTCAGATTTTTTGTGTTTTTTCCAAATTTAATGCTTTTTCCTTGGTCCTGGAGGAAGGAGGTGAAGCCGGCTGGTTACGGCACTGACCTAGCCTCTTCTATTCAACCAACCTCCATACTAGAAAAGCCCACAACCTATTATCTTTCCTTACGTGTTGGGATTAACTTGAACGTCAACCACACTAACCTGTGTCTATGAATCTTCCTTTCCTAAAGAGAAAAGGGTCGTTCCGATGGATAACTCACCACAGGCTGTCTTTGGTCATGATGATGCACTTCAGCTCCCTCAGGCTGGAAAACTCCTCGGTTGCATCAGTCCACACTGCCGGCCCCGGTCATGAATGCATTGTTGGGTATTCAAGTTAAAAACGGTGACATCATATTTCCTGCATTTGTGGAATAAGAAAAGGCATAGTGAAGGTTTTACTATGATTTGATTAGCATCCGCTTCTCCTCACACGTGTTGGCGGACTCAAACTTTAGGCCCGCCTCTTTATCTCACAGGTGTGATTGATAGGTAGTTAATGACAGGTGACCTAGAGCCACCACACACCCCCCATGACGCTCTAGTTTATATCAGCTATAATGTACGAAACAACCCAATTACAGAATTCTTAACATGGTTAAACTCATGGCCATTTTTCTCTTTCTTCTTCTTCAGTTGTAGTCCGCTAAGTGTTTTTAAACACAACCGAAAGTAACTTTTTCCGCTGTTTGAAAATCAGCGTTTTCTCTTCATCAAAATAATCTTTAAAATTCACATACATCATATGCTAGATCCATGGCATATTTCAAATGGGATCAGAAAATAACTTATATTGATCTATTGACTCTCATAATTTTTTTTTTTAATTTTTGGCAGTAGGGGACCCATAGACAGGAACTAGAAAAGGAGGACTTAGGCTTCTGCTTGGGGGCCCCACGCTTACCGATAACATCCCACTTCGTTAGCCTCACTCAGATAAACTACACTGTGCCACAATTTGTAACCCTGCCAATCGATATATGTTAAAATTTATAAGAAACATAAATGTAAATAACAGGTCCAGTGGGGATCATCAGGAAGACAGGACCCATCTTTTCTAGTACTGCTTTGTCATATATGGGCTTTGGAAAGAGTTTAGCAGGTTATTATGAACCATATTTTGATTGAAAGATTTTTCATATTGTTTTTTTAGAATACCCAGAAAAGATGATAAACATTTAATCATGCATAAAATCAATATCACACTATCAGCAAAAAGGCTCTGAAGCGATGTATATACAGCATGTACATCATTTTTCCATGCACCGTTTATATCTGTTGAATTCTTCTGTATGCTTTATTTGTTCTTATGTTGTATATTTTCTATTCAAAAGACTTCTTTGTTTTCGTCAATGCACACTATGTTGACATACCAACTTCCAGCCAATCATTTAATGAGATGACAAAGGGAGGCATAGGGGGCCCGTGCAGATCTGGTACCTACAAGCTGAAGTTAGATTGTTCAACACTAATGGCAAAATCAGTCAAACCAATTTTGCGATTTTAGAGAACTTTATTTGATTTGTGAAGTTCCATTAAGTTATATTGACCAATTTCTGTTGAATCTGAACCACAGTAAATTTGGACCACCCCAGAAACACCGAGTTAGGGTTATCACTTTTTTTTTTTTTTACAATATATTTACTCAGACACAGGGCAGGATCCGCCAGGATTCCAAGGTATCATTCAGTACTATTAATATCAATGGAATATTCATAAATTACAAGTGCATTTATAATTTAAAGATTTTAGGAGTTGAAAAGGAGGTGTCATGACTGCAGAGAGGAGAGATAGAAGGAGGAAGTTCAAACAATCTATTCCATCCATCCTTATCCGCAAGGATCATATCCCCTACTCCACCATCCTTCTGACCTTAGAAACAGCAAAAACAAATGAGGTGGATGAGCAGTGCTTTGCAACAACTAATGGTGTCATCGGGACATGTTATTAATTAATCATTAATTAATGATGTTGTGCTTATCTTGAAGATTTGTATGGTTCTACCTTTAGTAACGTCCACAGAAGACTTTAATATCAGGATACAATCTACTCACATGTCCTGCTGCTGTTCTACTGGTTCTGTACTTGTATAATTGCATTATTACCTGCTATTCAACATTTTTTTTTATTTAGATTAAGACTATTAATGAAAAAGGCATAGAGACTGACAGCAGTATCAAATCCACTGGATTTCACTTCATGTTATTTGCCCCAATAACAAAAATGATTTATGAATTTAAATCTGTAGTAAATGTTTGTGTTGAAAGGAGGGTGTTCATTTGTTCTGTTGTAAAGCCACAGCAGTAAACAGAACCCAAAATTAGCTGAGTAAATTTCCAATGCAGGACAAGAGTTAGAGCTGTTATTGTGGTTTGCTGACATCCTTAAACAACTAAACACCATCAGATCCTGATTACTTTGTGGAGGCAAAGCCGAAACAGAGAGTAGCTCCAAACAAGTCTTTTTTTCTCTCTGAGATTTGTTCTGTTTAGCTTTTACTCCTCTGTTTGTGCTTAAATCAGATTTATCTATATTTAATCTGCTAATGAGGTGGACAGAGGAGGGAAGGGGCCGAGCGCAGATGTTGGAAGCAGTGAGCTTGTGGTAAAGACACAGGATGTCACGGAACAAAATGAGGTTTACGGACCAAAACAAAGGGTTGGATTAAGGAGCTGCATAACTGAGTGCCTGACTTTTCAGTAGGCCGACGAATGAAATCCGTTTAAAGTGGCACACAAAAGGATTTATGTTACTGTTGGTAATACGAGAATAAGATGAAGACCTGATCTGTAAAAAGATTAAACAAAGTTTCAGTAAATACACTTAAACTTTGAGGTAATAATTTAGGCATACATATAAAGAGTATCCTTTATTTAACATATTAATGGGATTTATTTTCCCTTGAGTTGATGGGGAACAGTTATAATGAGAATCAGCTCAGTTTTAGGTATCAAATTCTTGTTGAGGGAGTCAAGCTAACAGCTACCAAGCTACATAAGAAATGTTAGCCTCAAACTTCTTACAATAAAAAATATTCAAGCAAATGTTGAATCTAGTTGTCAGAAGTGCAGATAAATAGTTTATACAAGCAACTTCCAGTACGACATGAGCATCAGCCATATTGGATGGCAAAATTAGGGCTGCTCATTCAGCTCTGTTTCCCCCAGTTCTTTTCATATCTTTAATTAGGAAATAAAGTCTTATTTCTACCTACAAAGAGAGAACATAACACCTACTTAAGCTAAGAGTTGATCAATTTAACAAGTCTAAGCTAGCTTGACCAATCGTCCTCTCTCCCACGGACTATGTACACTTTTCCCCTCGCTGTCCAAGTCTTCCTGGGAGACTTCATTGAATGATGATTCCGGTTTTTGTTGTTTTTCAGGGGACCAATAAGCATACCTAAACTGACTGGTTTTGATGCAAGGAACACATCAGCCTTTCTCTGATCAGACGTCCTCCCCGAGCTGATGCCTAGTGCGTCATATTGTTCCGATCACGGATCACAGAGCAGTGCTGCACCTCACTGCTTTATGCTGTCTCATTGCAACGTGAAGATGTAAAAGCGCAAGTGTAGCTTTAGAAGAACAGAGCTGGCAAAAGTGGAAAAGATCCAGTAGGTTACATGTACACAGTAGCTATAATAATGATGTGCAAATTGAGAATTTATCATTTATTTAACTGAGGAGGATGAAGATGAAAAAAAAAAAGAAAGAAGTATATAGTTTAAAGGCAGTATTATACTTGTGAAAGCTTATTGGAAATGTGTTATTTAACTATTAGCCATAGTGCAAATATAAATATGCTAAAATAAAAAGTACTCTTTTTCTGGAAATCAAAATATCTTCATTATAGTCTAAGCTAGCTGTCGTTTAAGCTAACACATAACTAGCCGACAGTAAGCAAGGGGAACAATTAATAAACCCAAGAGCAAACAGCCATCCTACTTAACTAAGATACTTAAACTAATAGCTAAGGTTACAGATAGCTAACATGAACCTAGCAGCTACTTAAGATGGAAACTACACAAGCTAATAGTCACAAAAGCTAAACAGCTATAGGAGCTACATCATAAACGCTACCCAAGCTATCAAGCTAATCTCTACTTAAGCATAAAGTTAATTAAGCTAACAATAATTTAGCCTAGCGTATATTTAGGCGAAAGCCTCACATAGTTAGATGAGCTAACTTCAAGCTTCAAGTTAATTAAAGTAGTAGTAAATAAAAGCTTCAGTTATTCAAGCTAACTATCTCTAACCACCTCTTTTTTTCCCAACTAAATTTTGTTTTCATGGACGCTTTGTTTGCTGCTGTTAGTAACTATATTGATGTTCCAATCATTCTTCCTTTTTACTCCTGAATCAACAAAAACTTTTAGTTGTTTGTAGTGATTGTCAAAATAAGTAACCAACTCATGTTTGACCAGCAATCTACCTAAAGTTATTCTGATTCTGCTTTTGGAGTAGGAGATTGTAACGTTCTGCTGTTGTTTCAGGTTCAGCCATCCCTGTGGGCATCGACGTTCAGGTGGAGAGCATCGACAGCATCTCCGAGGTCAACATGGTGAGCTAACGTTCTGCTTTCTGTCTGTAACTCAATGAAAAACCCATAAATAAGCTCCCCAACAATGATTTGCATAACAGGCAGAAGTTCAAAAGTAGTAATTTATCTGAAATAATCAAAACATCCTTATAGACACATTCATTTACAGCCATCGGAGGCAAGAATCGTCTGAAGTTTGTTTGTATAAATATGTTCTGTGAAAGTGGATTTATTTGCTCCTCCATTGTTGTGCATGAGAAAAGAAGTGATAGTTTGGAGCCACTCCCTGCTGCTTCCCTTGGCCTGGTTTGTGACCCTCCTCAAGGGTTCAGCTTTGAACCCAGCTCATCACCTACTCACACGTTTCTCTTATGGCTGAGATGAATGATGCAGAGGAAGGTGTCGTCGTGGAACTGGAAGAGACACTCAGCTCAAGAGAACATCGTAGAACCCTTTTGAACCCATAATTATTGCTAAATAAGTTTTTTCAATATTTACATCTTGAAAAAAGGTGACAATTCAAAGCAAAGTCGTAGTTTTCTCCCCCTATTTTTGTAACCTCTACACAATGGCGATGTTCAGCACTAAGCTATGTTTATCCTGTTTTATGTCATAGAAAGGACTTTGCAGACATCAAGTGATTAATAGTTACGTTTTTATAAACACTTAGGCCTTGGAAATGATTTAAATTTACGACCTTGAAATGGGAGAGCAAAACGAGCTTCTGCAAAAACGTTTGATGGTTAGACGGGATGAAGTTTGAGCATTTTGGTCATCATTCCAAATTTAAGTACTCTGCTTAAAAAAAATCAGGAAAAAAATAGTCATTCCACCTAGGAAAATCAACCGTTTAAGAAGTCGTTAAATTCCAAAGCTCGCTAAAAATGTCTGATAAATATAGAAAATACATTTAAAGAATCAGAAAAACAGATTCATGTAAGTTTTCTTATTATTTTAGATTTAGATTTCTGGAAGAGTTTAATAGTTTGGAGCAATTTAAAGGGGAAGCACCCCTTTTTTTGCAACCTGTACCTTATGTGTAGCATGCAATACATTCCACTACTCGCCCAGACAACTTTGGTGAGACTTGAAGTCTTTTGGGAGAAGTTTATATCCATTGGTAATCAGCGTATATCCATATAATTGGAGTTAATGGGGCAGCAAAAGGTCAGCCTATAAATAAGGCATTATCAGCCAAAAAACTCCTTCATTTCACCAATGTTTGATTATAAATCGCTAGAACTTTTCCCCTGTGAGCTCGGAGCATCTCGGATGTTCTTTGTTGTTTTCATCCGGGGTGTTTTAGAGGCTTTTATTCCAATTTACACCAGCATTGAAATCAATGATTGGTGTAAGTTGGAATAAAAGCCTCTAAAACACCCCTGATGAAAAAAACAAAGCACCTCTGAGATGCTCAGAACTCACAGGGGAATAGTGCTAATTATTCATAACAAACTATTGTTGAAATTAAGGAGTTTTGTGGCAGATAATGTCTTATTTAGAGGCTGACTTTTGGCTGCCCCATTAACTCCAATTATATGGATATACGCTGATTACTAATGTATATAAACTTTTCCCATAATGGCTCCAAATTTTTCTGGCTGAGTAAATGAACCTAATGCATGCTACAAATAAGGTTCAGGTTGCAAAACAAGATACTTCCCTTTAAAGTATATTTTAAGAAGTTTATCTCATAACGTCTCATGGGAAAATTCTGCCCCCTGTCGATATAAATTGGAACTGTTGGCATATTCTAGGTAATGACGTAATATCAGCATATAGTTTTACATTCCTCTGCAAAATATGAGTTAATAAGTAGTATTTCTCTTACTTTCAAAGATACAGAAAATCCGGAAATAAAATCAAAATTCTGGAGAATAAAATATATTAGCTGTAGCTGTCAGATGCTTCCTGTTTTGTGTAGCTGATGAATAAAGTAAATGAATACATATTTTGTGTGCATCCTTTAGGACTTCACCATGACTCTGTACCTGCGTCACTACTGGAAGGACGAGCGTCTGTCGTTTCCATCCCAAACCAACCGGAGCCGGACGTTTGATTCCCGGCTGGTGAAGAAGATCTGGGTCCCCGACGTCTTCTTCGTCCATTCTAAGCGCTCCTTCATCCATGACACCACCATGGAGAACATCATGCTGCGGGTTTACCCCGACGGAAACATCCTGTACAGCGTCAGGTATGGATCGGGGATGAGAACCAACTCTCTGTTCTGCATTTAGACTATTTAAAATCTGTTTGTTTGTTTGCCAAATCACACATTTAAAGGAAAATCAGGTTTCCCATGTGAAACAGCGCCTTCTGCTGGTATTTCTCTCAATTTATCAGATTTTGGGAAGTGTTTTACATAAATATTGCTCCTTGTTCACTGGAATCATACAAAAGGAATTCAATAAATTCAATTACTTTTTTTATTTTTTTGTATATCTTATTTGTTGTAAATATGATTCTGTCTTTTTTTATATGACTTTACATCAACTGGGTTTGCTTCTGTTTTCCAAGAGTTATCTTCAATTTTGTCTAGGAAACCAAGAGATAAATACTCTAGTATGAAAAATATATATTTTACTATCTGTGCAGAGCTTATGCATGCAATATTTTTCATCAAACATCCAACTGATAAAATTTTTCCCTGGTTTAGGTCCACACCTTTAACTTAAATCTAAAAAAATATGTCATATAGAATCAGTAAACATAACAAAGTGAAATATGGAGTTCCCCACGGCAGGATTTTAGGTCCTACACTTTTTTACCCTCATTTAGAGAATGTTTCATGTGCTGAAAACCATAAAAGTAAAGTTCAAAGTGTACGTTCTTTCTGTTGTGATTGTGTTTCAGGGTTACGGTAACGGCTCTCTGCTCCATGGACTTCAGCAGTTTTCCTCTGGACACTCAGAACTGCTCGCTGGAGCTGGAGAGCTGTAAGAGGCAAACGATAACACCCCGTCCCTGACCCTTTGGTGTACTCAAACCAAGATGTAAGACGGTGTAACGATCAGTTTCCCCCTCTTCTCCTACCGCTGTTTGCGCCCCTGCAGACGCCTACAATGAGAACGACCTGATGCTGTACTGGAAGAACGGCAACGACTCTCTGAGGACGGACGAGATCGTCTTGTCGCAGTTCTTCATCGAACACTTCCACGCCTCCAGCGGCCTCGCCTTCTACAGCAGCACAGGTGGAAAAACCGGGTTGGGTTACCTACGATAAAACAGGACCCTCTATGAGAGCCAATGGAAATTTTTTATATCACCTCTTTGTAGATAGTTGGATGTTTAAAATGCTTTTAGCAAAACTGCAATCAAACCAAACGGATGAATGGATGGATGAACAGATGGATGGATGAAGAAATGGATTGATGGATGGATGAACAGATGGATGGATGAACAAATGGATGGATGAACAAATGGATGGATGAACAGATGGATGGATGAACAAATGGATGGATGAACAAATGGATGGATGGATTTATGGATGGATGAACAAATGGATGGATGTATGGAAGGATGGATAGATGAACAGATGGATGGATGAACAGATGGATGGATGGATGGAAAAATGGATGGATGAACAAATGGATTGATGGATGGATTAACAAATGGATGGATGAACAGATGGATAGATGGATAGATGAACAAATGAATGGATGAACAAATGGATGGATGGAAAAATGGATGGATGAACAGATGGATGGATGAATGGATGGATGGATGGAAAAATGGATGGATGAACAGATAGATGGATGGATGGATAAAAAAATGGATGGATGGATGGATGGACAAATGGATGGATGAACAGATGGATGGATGGATGGATGAATAGATGGATAGATGGATGGATGGATGGATGGATGGATGGATGGACAAATGGATGGATGTATGGAAGGATGGATAGATGAACAGATGGATGGATGAAAAGATGGATGGATGGATGAACAAATGGATGTATGAACAGATGGATGGATGGAAAAATGGATGGATGAACAAATGGATTGATGGATGGATTAACAAATGGATGGATGAACAGATGGATGTATGAACAGATGGATGGATGGATGGATGGATGGAAAAATGGATGGATGAACAAATGGATTGATGGATGGATTAACAAATGGATGGATGAACAGATGGATGGATGGATGGATGAACAAATGAATGGATGAACAAATGGATGGATGGAAAAATGGATGGATGAACAAATGGATTGATGGATGGATTAACAAATGGATGGATGAACAGATGGATGGATGGATGGATGGATGAACCAATGAATGGATGAACAAATGGATGGATGGAAAAATGAATGGGTGAACAAATGGAAGGATGGACAAATGGATGGATGAACAGATGGATGGATGGATGGGTGGATGAATAGATGGATAGATGGATGGATGGATGGATGGATGGACAAATGGATGGATGAACAGATGGATGGATGGATGGATGAATAGATGGATAGATGGATGGATGGATGGATAGATGAACAAATGGATGGACGAACAGATGGATGGATGGATGGATGAATAGATGGATAGATGGATGGATGGATGGATGGACAAATGGATTGATGGATGGATGAACAATTGGATGGATGGATGGCTGGATGAACAGATGGATGGATGAACAGATGGATGGATGAACGGATGGATGGATGGATGGATGAACAAATGGATTGAGGAATAGATGAACAAATGGATGGATAGATGGATGGATGGATGGATGGATGGACAAATGGATTGATGGATGGATGAACAAATGGATTGAGGGATAGATGAACAAATAGATGGATGAACAGATGGATGGATGGATGGATGGATGAACAAATGGATGAATGGACAAATGGATTGATGGATGGATGGATGAACAAATGGATGGATGGATGAACAAATGGATGGATGGATTGATGGATGAAAGAAGAAATTAAAAGGCCTAGTCAAAGCCCAGATCTTAATACCCTGAGTTACTGTTGGACGTCCTGAAACATCGATCTAACAGCTGGAAGTAAAGAATGGAGAAAACTTTACGTTGATTTTGGTCGGTGGAAACTAGAAGCATTTCAATGATTTCAACCAAAGAGGGAAAAACAAGCCACAGTTAAGGAAGCTTTACTTTTATAAATATCTTTAATCAAATCAGTGAAAACTTTTGTCCACGTGATTCGGTTCTTTTCCAGAGATAAAACAATCAGCCATCAACCAGTGAATATTTTAGTTATTTTCTTAATAAATAACAGAAGATTTATTGTGCTGTCCTGATTTTACTCATGTGAAGCTTTTACATTGGAGACATTTGTCTGCCTAAAGACGTTTTCCAACCCGTTTTTTTGGTGCCGACAGGTTGGTACAACCGGCTCTTCATCAACTTCATCCTGCGGCGGCACATCTTCTTCTTCATGCTGCAGACGTACTTCCCCACCATGCTGATGGTCGTCCTCTCCTGGGTGTCCTTCTGGATCGACAGGAGAGCCGTTCCTGCCAGAGTCTCTCTCGGTAACGAATGCACGATCCTTTTTCTCTGACCTTCCTTCCCTCATAAATAGTGATGTTACAGACATTTCTGTCGATTTTACATTGATTTAACGTTGGACTGATGGTTTCAGACTAATGATATAACAACATTTTGCCAGAAACAAAATATAACTTTATTTATACTTTAAAAAAACACATAAAACCAACAATAATGTCCTTAAGTTGTTACGTCATCAGCTGGTTATTATCGTAACGTTATTGGACAGTTTGTGCGTGGAAAAATCGCTTTAGAGAACGTTGTAGTTTATTCATTTACGCAGCTATTTGTTCTGATTTTCGTATTTTTTATTTTGTTTTATGAATTCCTACTTTCCTTAAAGGAAACATCCAATCAGATTAATTGTACAGTCAGTTTGGTAGTTAGATTCCTCGGTGCTACTATCAATCTACTATCCAAAGAGCCATTTTTGCCCCAGTCTAACTAAACAAAACCTGTTTAGAGCCACAAGTGTTACATTATTTAATTTTTTTAAAAAGAAATATTGTAATTTTTGACAGTAAATTCGTTGTTATTTCAAGGAACCACCATTTATTTCTATTTTTAGTTTTAAAATGAACAAAAATACAACACTTTTGCAAAAAGAATACATTTTCTTCTGTGGAATGTTGATATTTGTGAAATATCACAATATTATAGCTACTTCTAATATTATTCTGTTGTGAAAATTCAATAAAATAATGTAAGAATAAAGGGAAAACTGATCAAAGCTACATTTGTTTTACCCCTAATATTTAAAAGCAATAGTGTGTTGTTTTTGTAATATATTTTTTTATAATTTTCAGCCAAAGTTATTAGTTTTAAGGCTACTTTAATAGCATCATAGCCAACAAACAAGAGTTTATTATTCTATTGGAGAAATGTTAGATTTTCAGCACAATTTTCCTACACTACACTACTTACAGCCATATTCTTTAAGTACTACAAGGTGCCGCAGAAGTATTTTTCTACCTCTACTTCCTTCCCTTACTTTGGGGCAAACACTTAATGTGCAGCTGCACAGCGCCCCCTGTCAGTAAGTGGAGTAATATCTCTCACTGATCGGTTTGCTGTATCCTCCTGCAGGTATAACCACTGTCCTCACCATGTCCACCATCATCACCGGCGTGTCCTCGTCCATGCCTCAGGTAACGGCTGGCTTTGGACTCGTCCATGCAGACAGACGGGCAGATCTTAATGTCGACTCTCTGATTCTGGGAGGTTACTGTGGGTCTGAGGGTCAGAGCTTTTAGGCTTGAATGAGATATTCACAATTAAAAAGATATAAAATAAATTAATATAGACTATTATATGTTCAGAATTCCACAATAATCTTTTAATCTTGTTCTTTTTTTGAGAGGTTTTGGTTAGAAGTGAATCCAGTTTGCATCTTCAGATGTTTTTAACTGCCTGTTTTTCTCTTTAATCTATTCTATACAAGCTTTCAGCTCAACTTAACTAAAAATATATCATTTAAAATATGACTGAAAGCAGGAATAAAATCCAGCTTGTTGGTTTACTGTCCAGGTGTCGTACGTGAAAGCCGTGGACATCTACCTGTGGACCAGCTTCCTGTTTGTCTTCCTGTCTGTGATCGAATACGCCGCGGTGAACTACTGCACCACCCTGGAGGAGATGAGGAAGATGAGGAGGGGAAAGGTCAGGACCAAGATGAAGCTGTTTAAAACAACCACAACCTGGTTGGCTATGTCTCCCTCTTGTGGTGAAACTATACAATAACAGTGTGATCAATGCTGTAGGACCATCTCTGCATAAAATTAACAAATTAAATAAATGTGGATTTAAATAAATAAGTGAGGAAATGCATTTGTATATAAATAACTAAACATAAAAAAATCAGTGTGGGAACAGCTAATCAAATACAATTTTTAATATTTTTTAAATATATAAATAAAATAAAGAACATTTAATGTCGAAATAAAAAGTTTGAAAATATATTTGTAAATAAAAAAATATAACTAAATAAATCAATATGGTAATGAATAAATAAATTGTTCAATACAATGTAAAAAAAAATAAAGAATTGAATAAATACATATATGTGGGAGTGGATGAAAGAACATTATTCTACATTTAATTTTATTTTATTTTCATATATATTTTTTATTTACACACTTATTTACTATATATATATATATATACACACATATATATATATATATATATATATATATATATATATATATATATATATATTATATAATTGTTTTAATTTATGTATTCAAACAATAGAAATAAAGTGAATGAAAAAGATCATTTTAATTTGAGAGAAATAATTAAATTCACTAACAAAATTTTAAGTTACTTTTTATTTTGAACGTCAAACTGAACTTTCATTTTTTTGCCATACAGTCCTACTTTTGTTTTCCATATTTGTTTTCTATATTTGTTTTCTAGTCCATTTCTAACCAACAACACATGAAATTACCAGCAAAAACATTTAAAGAGCAAATTTGTTGTAGAGTTTCTGTTTTTGATGTGAAGATGCTGAGATAATTTTTTTGTTATCCTCCAAATAACTACATTTTTAATTATTTTTAAAAAAACCTGTTAATGTTAATGTAGATCAAAATGAAGATCAGTTTAACATGTATAATATTATTTTCAATAAGATATTTTACTGTTTTTCAAGACAAAGGAACTAAAAATGTTGATATAATATTTAAAGTATTTTTTAGATTATAATTAAATTAAATGTCTTTTTGCAATCTTTGTATTCAAGTATTCAAATGTCAAATATGATTAAATGATTGTTATTATTGTTAT
Organism: Apricaphanius iberus; assembly: GCA_028564705.1. Lineage (NCBI taxonomy): Eukaryota > Metazoa > Chordata > Actinopteri > Cyprinodontiformes > Aphaniidae > Apricaphanius > Apricaphanius iberus. The sequence goes on along the minus strand of JAPXFQ010002533.1, from coordinate 360,788 downwards.
TATTAAAATGTTGTGTTTTTTTCCTGCGTTGATAATTACATATAGTGGAATATACTAAACTAATCAGAATCACCGTAGTATAATTCTTGTCCATTGATAATTTTATATATTGTTTTTGTTTATATTTACTTTATTGTTATAATTATGAATTCAAAACATAAAAATAAAGACATAAAGCAGCTGATAATTTCCTGTCATATAATCTTGAGTTAAAATCAACATTATCCCAGTTAGATGTGTTTTTTAAATGAATTTCCCCATCTTCCACGCTGTCAGATCCCCTCCACCTTCAACGCCAGCCAGGCCATGGCCTTCGATGGCTGTTTCCACGACAACGACATCGAGCTGACCACCTTCCCTCGGATGGCGCCCACGCTGACCTCCGACCCCCTGACCACTCCCAGCCAAAACTCAGACCCTCGGCCCCCCGAGGGGACCCGGCTGCGGCGGCAGCGGTCGGTGCGGGAAAACGTGGAGCTGCTGGTGAACAACAGCTACATGATCGACTCGTACTCACGCCTGGCCTTCCCTCTGTCCTACCTGCTCTTCAACACCGTGTACTGGAGCATGTACTCCTGATCGGGCCGGGCCTGTGAGGCGTTCAGGCTGAGCTCTGAAGCTGGGAGCAGGACGACAGAAAAAAAAGCTCCTGATATGTGTCGGACTGGTTCGCTCTGTTATTTAACATCCTGAGAGCACACAGTTGTATTATTTTTAAGTTTGTGTTTTCTTTTTGTGTTTTGTCATGATTTATTGTTAAAATTTTTCATGTATGAGAGCTAAAATAAAACTACATTCATGTACAAATTGCTTGTTTTAAATAAAAAGCACCATAATTTTTAATAGAGTGGAGGAGAATGAAAAAAACCTAAACATATTGATGAATTTCAGTGTCCAGTTCAGTTTCGTTTAGTAAAGGTGCAATATGTGAGAGTGACATCCAGTGGTCAAATTGAGTACTGCAGTCCATGAAGAAAAACAGCATAGTCAGCTGTTATGGTGCGTTCACGTGTCAAGAGAAGCAAAAATACATGTAAAGTCTGCGGTTGAAGCCGCCAGAGCTTTGTGTGCGTTGGTTAGCGTAATTTTTTCTAGTGTCTCAATCTTCAAAGCGCCAAAAGCAATGCTGAAGAACGCAACATCAGTCCCTCAAACTTCATGCTGCTCATTCGCTGCGAGCCGCCAGTTACTGATCAGCCAGAACGCAAAAGATGACGAGCGAAGACGAGTTTTACGCAGTGAGTCTGTTACTAGATAAACAAATTCACTATTTATACATCTAGCACTGCTAGCTCAACGTTAGCCTTTAGCCCTGCCGGTGCCCTGCTTGTGTTGAAGACTTCACAACCTTGCAGGCTCACATGTGATTGGCTCTGGAACCAGGAAGTATAAACGCAGCACAGATATTGTAAAAAATGACTAAAGTCCGTAGCAATGACAAAAACGTTCAACCATCCAGCCTGCTGAGATGGAATCTGTTTCAATGTTATGTTCATGGTGTACAAACATGGCTGGGACATTAGACTGTCGTGTCAGTAATTCACAGGGAAATTCTAACATATTGCACCTTTAATATAGCAACAATTCCCAACAGTATCTCAAGACACTTAAAAACATTAACTCAGATTGACCTCTTAAGCCCCATAAGGCCCTTCTGTGGCCCCAGTGAGTTACAGACATATTCATCCACAATAAAAGGATAACAAAACAGGACAAATGTGTTTATTTTCAACTGTTGCTCAAAGTTTAGACCCTAATTTTCACAAAACAAGACCAAAGCTGTATTTTAGTCCAAACATTAATGTTTAGAAATGATGCATAACATATCAGGGCTAAATAGACTAAAGGGACAAGAAGAAATAAGTCATTTATTGTTATTGTAAATCCTACCGCTGGGCGGCCATATTTGTAGTCCAATGGAAGCGGAGAAGCTGCTGAATGATAGAAAACATTCTGTGTTGGTTCTGTGGTTATTTTGAATTGGGAACTATTTTTTTTTGATCATAGAATAAAAAAGCTAATTTCACAGTATTTCCATCTTCTCCATTTGGAGACAAAATTATTTATTTTGCTGGTTTTTAATATATATATATATATATATATGCACTACCGTTCAAAAGTTTGGGGTCACATTGAAATGTCCTTATTTTTGAAGGAAAAGCACTGTACTTTTCAATGAAGATAACTTTAAACTAGTCTTAACTTTAAAGAAACACACGCTATACATTGCTAATGTGGTAAATGACTATTCTAGCTGCAAATGTCTGGTTTTTGGTGCAATATCTACATAGGTGTATAGAGGCCCATTTCCAGCAACTATCACTCCAGTGTTCTAATGGTACAATGTGTTTGCTCATTGGCTCAGAAGGCTAATTGATGATTAGAAAACCCTTGTGCAATCATGTTCACACATCTGAAAACAGTTTAGCTCGGTACAGAAGCTACAAAACTGACCTTCCTTTGAGCAGATTGAGTTTCTGGAGCATCACATTTGTGGGGTCAATTAAACGCTCAAAATGGCCAGAAAAAGAGAACTTTCATCTGAAACTCGACAGTCTATTCTTGTTCTTAGAAATGAAGGCTATTCCATGCGAGAAATTGCTAAGAAATTGAAGATTTCCTACAACGGTGTGTACTACTCCCTTCAGAGGACAGCACAAACAGGCTCTAACCAGAGTAGAAAAAGAAGTGGGAGGCCGCGTTGCACAACTGAGCAAGAAGATAAGTACATTAGAGTCTCTAGTTTGAGAAACAGACGCCTCACAGGTCCCCAACTGGCATCTTCATTAAATAGTACCCGCAAAACACCAGTGTCAACATCTACAGTGAAGAGGCGGCTGCGGGATTCTGGGCTTCAGGGCAGAGTGGCAAAGAAAAAGCCATATCTGAGACTGGCCAATAAAAGAAAAAGATTAAGATGGGCAAAAGAACACAGACATTGGACAGAGGAAGACTGGAAAAAAGTGCTGTGGACGGATGAATCCAAGTTTGAGGTGTTTGGATCACAAAGAAGAACGTTTGTGAGACGCAGAACAACTGAAAAGATGCTGGAAGAATGCCTGACGCCATCTGTTAAGCATGGTGGAGGTAATGTGATGGTCTGGGGTTGCTTTGGTGCTGGTAAGGTGGGAGATTTGTACAGGGTAAAAGGGATTCTGAATAAGGAAGGCTATCACTCCATTTTGCAACGCCATGCCATACCCAGTGGACAGCGCTTGATTGGAGCCAATTTCATCCTACAACAGGACAATGACCCAAAACACACCTCGAAATTGTGCAAGAACTATTTAGAGAAGAAGCAGGCAGCTGGTATTCTATCGGTAATGGAGTGGCCAGCGCAGTCACCAGATTTGAACCCCGTTGAGCTGTTGTGGGAGCAGCTTGACCGTATGGTACGCAAGAAGTGCCCATCCAACCAATCCAAATTGTGGGAGCTGCTTCTAGAAGCGTGGGGTGCAATTTCTCCAGATTACCTCAACAAATTAACAGCTAGAATGCCAAAGGTCTGCAATGCTGTAATTGCTGCAAATGGAGGATTCTTTGATGAAAGCAAAGTTTGATGTAAAAACAATCTTATTTCAAATAAAAATCATTATTTCTAACCTTGTCAATGTCTTGACTCTATTTTTTATTCATTTCACAACGTATGGTGGTGAATAAGTGTGACTTTTCATGGAAAACACAAAATTGTTTGGGTGACCCCAAACTTTTGAACGGTAGTGTATATATATATTGATTTTATATTGTGTGCAATAGCAGAAATTGATAAAGCACTAGTTATATTTTATGTCTAAAAGCTTCAGTAGATAGTTTTTGACTCCAGTGATGGAAGTAAGTTGTATTTTCCTGCCTGTTTTTAATTGAAGTGGAAAGTATGAAATTCAGTTTCCGGCTAGTGGAGTCCTTTCTAAAACCAGAAGTTTAGGAGTTTCTGAATGTGTTCAGTGGCATCATTGTGCACTGAAACATTGTCAGCATGGTGTTTTCCTGTGTCAAACATTAAAACACAAAAAAGTGAGGAGAGAAATTTCACATTTGTCCTTCGGTTTATTCTAATTTATTCAAGCAGAGTATCAGACATAATATTTTTGACACTTGGAATACATTCTGTAAGGTCTGTAGATGTTAATTAACACTAAGAACATGCATTTTAAGCGTATTAATGTGGAGCAATTCTTCATTTACTTTGGGTATGTCTTTTAGGGTCAGGGCTTAAAATAACTTTTATTAGATGCTCCTCCTCAATGTGAGCAAGCGAGGGGTCATGATGGCTGTCATACAGCAACAGTCTTCAGTCAGAGGCCTCTTCAGATCAGCTGCAAGAATGACGGCTATTGCACACACACACAAAAAAACTGAATTGGGTTGATTTAGTGATAAATAATTTGTTGAGTGTTGAGTGAACTGTACAATACATTTAGGTTGCTAAAAGGCACAAAACTGGGAATGAAGTTGCACCGTATAGCAACCTCATTGTATCGTGTTTACATTTAGTTCACTCAACAAAATTTATTATTGCTAAATCAACCCGATTCAGTTGGGTTAAAATAGTTTTTTGTTTTGTTTTTTTAGTGTGGAGAACCTTCCTGCCCACAGCATGATAGCCACAAAGACTCTTCAAAAGCACATTACATGAGTTAGGACATTTAATTTTCCAAATAGTCCTAAATGGAAAAGTATGGCAGTTTGTTTATTATCATTATTTTTAATAATAATTGTATATTATATAACATTAAAAAAATATATAAGAACATTGATTATTATTTTGGAACCATGGGTGGCTAAAGTTGAGTGTCGGCGCATGCGCAATCATCGAATCTCGGCTAGGCGGTACCGTTACCATAACAACCGCAGAGTTCAGGTATGAGCAGCCGTGACTCAACGGAAACGAGAGAGAAAAAGAGCCGCTGCCACGAACACGCTGCGAGAAACAGAACCGTAGAGCCGGCGTGAGGAGGGGGAAGGAGGATCCAGGTGAGTTTCCTCAACCCGAACCGAACCGAACCAAACCGAGCCGCTTTCTGCCGAGCTGAGCGCCAAAAAAATTAGCGTCTTCTGTGACCGTTAGCCTTCGTAGACGTTAAGTTAGCGATTAATTTACCGTAACTGGTGTACAAAAGAGGCTGTTTTTTTCCCTTCTTCTTTTAGAAAATAAAACATAAAACCCAAACTCGTATATGTTTTCCTCAGTGAGCTTAACCCAAAGCGGTGTTACACCGCGACTCGGTTCGACTTTTTCTAAGCCCTTTAATTAAAAGCTACCAGCCGTTTGGTACGGCTAAGATTTTCAAAGAACACCGATGATAAATATTAACGACTAAAACCGTTCATATGTCTGTATTTTAAAATATAACATGTTTAAAATCTGCTGGGGGGAAAACAAAATCAAATAAATCCCAATAAATTAGCTTGAAAGTGGCGCAGCCGTTAAAAGTCAGTTATATTTGGGATCAGTTAGACGTTTTTACATGGCTTCCTGATACATTTCTTTATGGTTTGTACTATTTAGCCCGCTAACAGCAGGTTTATGGTCTGATATCATATTACAAAAAATAATAAACAATGAGAGTCCATAATTATTCACACCCCTGGCAGATTTCGAGGAATCTATTCCCCAGTGAGATTATCACTACTTTAACATATTCAGTAGAAAATAACCTCAAGAAATGACTCCACTAAGATAATCTGGTTAAATATTTAAACATAATGTTATCAGACAAACGTGAATATAAAGTTATGAACAAATATGAGTATTTTAAAGACTAAATTGAAACGATGAATGCAAAAATAGTGACATAATTTCATTTTAAGCAGAAGGAAAACTTTTACAAATAGTGTTTTTTTTGTGTGTGAACACGTCTGTTCTTCATTCAGGGAGAGAAACTTTAGTGAACTAAGAGCAGAGATGCTTCATCATGAGAGCTGGAAGTGCTGATAACACATTTAGTTTCCATCCCACCAGCTGGCGCGTGACTCACTTCCTCCTCTGCCTCCTCCCCCCTAACAGTCGCCGTGGTGACCATCTCCAGCAGCAGCAGCACCCGTCACGTCGACCCGACTTCCTCCATGACGTCAGAAGTGAACCCGTTCTACCCGGCTGATCTGGAGGCTCAGCTCACGCTGACGGAGCCGCTTCCTGGTTCCTACGGTGTCTACCAGGTAAATCCCTCGTCTGCCGCTCTCAGATTCCTGGTGGAAACCTCCAGAAACTCGCAAACGAGCAGCTCCCTGCGCCGCTCCCTGCGCCGCTCCCTGCGCCGCTCCCTGCGCCGCTCCCTGCGCCGCTCCCCGCGCCGATCGTTTAGGAGATAAACTGGAGTTTCCAGGTTTGACCTCAGGGTTCATGAAGCAAATGAAGCGCGGTACTTCCGGGTGTTTTACTGGGGTTTGTTGGGAGGAAGATGAAATCGTTTGTATGTTTGTTCTGGGCCCCTTTTATTCAGATCCCCCTGAATAAACCCAGTAATCCGATGAGCGGACAGAGTTCTGCTGTTGTGTTTCGGGCCTCAGAGGTTCAGCCCCAGCAGACAGGTGAGGGGTCAGGGGAGAGTTCCTGGTCCTACACCATCCTCCTCAGAGAGAGGTTGGAGATCCACCAAGACATGGATGTCCACCTAGACCGACAGGAGGACCCTGGAGGAGCTGCAGAGGGCCACAGCTCAGGTGGGAAGGGCTGTTGGACTCAACAAATCTGCAAAATATATGAAGGGAAGCTAAAACTGGAAGCTGGATGGGGCTAAATCAGGACAGCCACCCTAAACATCCACCCAGAGACAAAACGGATGGTTCAGATCAAAGAACGGCCTAGTCAAAGTCCAGAACGGAGTCCTGCTGAGTATATGAGGCCAGATGTTCTCCATCCAAACGTTTCATCCTGGGGGAGAAAAGCACAGAGGAGCTGATAGTTCTACCAGGGACCGACACTGGGGGACGCCACGTTCCTCAGGTTCTTATTCTAAACCTTTTTCCTTCCACTGAACTATCACACAGTAACTAGAGCTAGAACATCTGCTACGTATCTAGTAGGGAAGGGGGCGGATCAGGTGACCTCTGACTCCCACACAGGGAGCCAGTGTGTGCTGAGTGGCAGGGACATGTGAGCCGCTGGCCGGATCTATTCTGGGCCGGGTCGGTGCGGCGCATGTGGCCCAGCAGCCGCTGCCGTTCCTCTCTTGTTGTTTTGGCTCCTGCTGAGTGCGGCGCTAGCAGAACTAGCAGAACTCTGTTTTCCTCTCCCTCCAGGCTGGAGAAGATGGGCTGCTGCTTTAGTAAGGAGCCGGGCCCCGAGCCGCCGACGGAGAGGAGCGTTCTGTTAGCGGCGCCGCTCGGCCACGAGTCCACGGAGCGGATCAGGAGGCAGGCCACCGCCGTGGCCCAGAGCGTCCCTCTGGAGGAAGAGGAGGAGGAAGAGGATGGAGCAGCTGGGACAGACGGAGCCCACAGGGTTCCTATGACAAACTCACACACTAACACGCCTCCTTACATGGAGGTGTCCACCCAGCAGGAGACTGTGGAGGACGCAGCGTCCAGCGCCGTGCGCTGCAGAGGACGTCCAGAGGACGGCGTCCATCAGCTGGAAGCCCTCAGGTCTGAGGAGCAGGACGGTCCAGCTGTCCAGCAGCTCCTAGAGGAAACTTACCGCCACCAATCAGAGGCCAGCACAGCTCCCAGCAGGTCACATGATGAGGAAGCATCAGAGCAGAGAGAGGACCCTCAGGCGTCCACACTGGACACCTATCGGGTCAGGGAGCAGGCCATCTGGATAGGAGAGGAACTGAGCTGTGATTGGTCCAGAGGAGGAAGAGAAACCACTGAGCTGAAGCTCTCCTTCATCCGCCAGGAGGAGGAGAAGAAGGAGAAGGAGGAGGAGGAGAAGGAGGAGGAGGAGAAGAAGGAGGAGGAGAAGAAGAAGGAGGAGGAGAAGAAGAAGGAGGAGGAGAAGAAGAAGGAGGAGGAGGTCTCTGAGTTTCTCTGCAGGATCCAGGATGCTGAATGGACCCCTCCCCGACCTTCTGACCCCCCCACCCTGCAGGAACCAGCAGACATCACTGAGCCTTCACTGGTAGACAGAAGCAAAGGATTCTGGGACATCATGGACGCTGCTCCTCACAGCCCTGAAGGTTCTGGTCCTCCTTCCTCCTCCTCACACCACACGTCTGAGAAGGAAGCGGCGGAGACGGCGTCCCCCCCGACCTTCTCCTCTCAGACACGTCCATCTTTCCTCCAGCAAGAAGACAGCAGCAGCCAGGAGGAGACGCAGCGTCCTCCTGGTTCCTCCTCCGTCTCAGTGGACCCGGATCAGATCGACGTCTACGCCTCCACTCCGTCTTACCAGATTAACTTCCTGAACCAGGAGGTCCCTGCTGAGGAGGAGGAGGGAATGAAGGAGGACCAGGTCGAGTCGTCCTTCTGCCGCCTTTACCCCCAGCTCTGGATCGGGCCGGCTGTGATCCCGTCCTCCATGTCTCTGCTGGGGGACCGTCCCTACAGCAGCGTGTGGGACATGAACACCTCCTCCTCCTCCTCTCAGGCTGTAAGTCTGACCTTCCTTTCTGACAGCAGGGAAAACACCAGCGCTGGTTTCTACGTGATGACCCTGAACTGAGCGCAGCATCAGACAAACTTTAGCTCCACTTCAAATCATGATCGAGTTTATTTCCACATTAAATCCTCATTTCTTCTCATCAAAGTTCTATACATGCACCGATACCGATACTTGTATCTGAGTACCAATGCCGATACTTCTGCCTCATACATAAATACAAAGAATCAGAGGACAGAGTTTATTTTCTTCTCTGCTTGTTACAACAAAATAACATATTAATAAAAATTAACACAAAACTACAATTTGAAGTAAAATGAAATTATTGCAGAGTTTCTACATTTTAAGTATCGATACATGGTATCGGTTATCTTTAAAACGCTATCGGCCCAATATCAGTGCATCCCTAGAATAAATACATTTTATATTATTATTCTGTACATCCATTAAACATGAGCTAAAAGCAGACGGCTCACACTCAAATCATAAACTGCTGTTGCTGAAGTTAGCATGTAGCTTATGCTAATGTTAGCTCGTTATATCGGCTCATTCCTGGACACATTTAAAATCTCCCATTTGCTGCAATGGTGTTTCACGGGGAGCCTAAGCTCCTCCCCTTCCTGTCGACCCCTGGGCCCCCAAACCGAAAAAATAATGAATGGAAGTCAATGGAGCGATAAAAGTTATTTTCTGGTCCGCTTTGTCTTACGTCCTGAATCACACATATGTTGTAGTTTGATTTAAATAATAACTAATGATGTAGATTTCCAATGTGTTTGTCCAGTGATTTGGGATTTATTTGATTGTAAAACTTCGCATTTAAAATGCCTACAAATCAGATGTCAGAAGTCGCATATATGACGCCATTTTGCTAACGGGAGCTAGCATTAGCTATAGCACGTAAAAGACCCAGAGCTGGTAGAGCTTCTCCTCCATGCTGGCTCTTTATCCCCGACATAGCTGCTACTTTCCACATGGTCAGATTTATAGAGGTTTTCTCCGTGTTTAATGCTCCTTTCTTCGTCCTGGAGGCTACGACCATCACTCTCCTTCTTCTTCTGCAGTTGTAGTCCACTAAACGTTTTCACACAAAACCTAAAATAACTTTTGCCTCCGGTCGAAAATCTGTGTTTTCTCTGCATCACAATTAGTTTTTAAAATTCATGGACATAATATGTTCGATCCACGGCGCATTTAGAACTGGATAAGAAAATAACTTTTATCGCTTTATTGACTCTCATTAATTTTTTGGGGCATTTGGGGACCCATGGACAGGAAGTAGAAGGGCGGGGCTTAGGCTCCCCACAGTCTTCATTCTGCGTTAGCTTTGCGACAGCGTTGGGACACTGGGTACAACTTTTTATGAATAAATGAAAACATTTATGGCTGCTGCTATTCTAGTCTTAGGGCCTGATTTATCAACGGCGCAGAGAGCAAGACGCACACAATCCATCTAACACTTTTCCCCCATGATGAACATGCAGTCTGAGCGTTTGTCAGAAGACACAAAATATTGGGAGGAGAGGCAAAGAAAGTAAGCGTTCCAGTCAGTAAGGGTGTGCAATATGACGATTTAAGACCTACAGATCTACACGTCTGATGACATTAATTTTTTATATATAAACAAATATATATATATTTATGTTTCATTCAGAGCTTTCAGTGCATTTCTATGCGAAATATGCCATATAAGTATTTTAGCTCTGTGCTGGTCATCCCTAATTGGAATGAATTCATTCTTTAATGTATGATTTTTGTTTTATTTATTTTTTTGGTCATCATAAACATTTTTTGTGATAAAATCAAAATCATGAAAATATAATTCAAAAATCGTGATTTTCTCTTTTTACCATATCGCCCACCCCTACCAGGCGCAGTGTGATTTACGTAGCATAAAATTTTTTGCTCCGGCTATTTTAGCGTCTAGTTTTAGCGCCACCACAATCAATATTAGTCCATTACAAATTCACCTGACAGTTATATAGATATTTACCTTTTTTCCCCAAAGACGAATCATAACTCACAGCACAATGACAAAATAGCATTGTTCTACTGCAACTTAACATTTATTAGAAGCCATGATAAAGTGTGTTACATTCAACAACATTAGTAGAATAAGGACATTTTAGCGACTTGTTCTGGTTATACTGCAGTTTGAATCAGTCTTATTCTGGATTACGATGCTGCATGGAGCAAAGCGCCAACATGTACACAGCACACATTACGTTTATTACTGATGCATAACATTCTAGCTTAACAGTAATTATAGATATTCATGTATATTATTGCTCCTCTCTCCAGCCGTGGCACAGCTCAGTGGTGAACAGAAATATGGCTCCCTAAGCCTGTTACATAATCCTAGTAGATCAGCTGGAAATGAAGGGAAACCAACAGGCACACAATGTTTCTGGTCATTATTAAGAGTCTGGACAAATCAGAGCCTTAAAGTAGACGCCCTGCTCTCTGCTCTCTGACTTCATCCCAGGTGATGATGACCTGAGGTGGACTAACTGTAGGGCTTATGATTAAATACAGAAGTGCTGCTGATGTTAGAAATCTTGGTTTAGATCGGTTTTAATCAGACAGAATCCTGTCCAGCAGGATTGAACTTGTGTTTTTGCTGCAGGAAGCCTCTGCTGCTGCTGCTGCTGCTGCTGCTGCTGCTGCTGCTCCGTGTCTGAACGTTGAAGCTGAAGTGTGGACCGAACCCGACCTGAGCTTCCACATCCCCGACCCCGACTACCAGCAGCCTCAGCAGCTGTGGCTGCAGCTACCTGACAGCCTGGACCAGAGAGAAGGTCGGCCGCTTCTCCACCCTCTGCACCATCACCCTGTCGTCTGTCCCGCCTCATTCCTTCTCCCAAACATTCTCTCCTCAGGATTTGTGCCGGAGTTTGAGGCGAACGTGGCTCTGACTGGAGCGGAGTACCAGACTCCAACATCTGGAGCTCCTGAGGTGAACGGGGAGCGCTGTGATCCCCCTGTTACAGGTAACAGAACAGGCAGCAGCAGCAGCAGCTCGTCTCCCACTGCCTGAACTAAAACAGCTCCATTTACTGCCTTTACAGATGAGATCAGAGAGGAACTGAGCCGAGCTCTGGAGTCCTGCCTGACCAGGTAACATCTGGAACATCTGTGTGATTATTGATGGAGGAAACAGAAACACCTTTCCACTCCTTGTCCTCCTCCTCAGAGATTACCTCAGCAGCGACCTGTACCTGAAGTCCCAGATGGACAACGACCAGTACGTCTCAATCTCCACACTGGCCAGCCTGGACAGGATCAAGAACCTGACCTCTGACCTGGAGCTGATCTCAAGCATTCTCAGATGTGGGTCTTTGTTTTTGCTCCCGTTTAATTCTGAAGATATCTGGACAAACCGAACCAGAAACTCTCCAGAATAATGTGGCTCCTTCTGTGCGTCTGGTTGCAGCCATGCCTCTGGTCCAAGTGGCCCCCTGTGGGCAGAAGGTCCGGCCCAGACAGAGCCGCTGCGTCGTCATCCTGCGGGAGATTCCCGACACCACGCCTGCAGAGGTGAGTCCGACGCGGCCAGCCTCCTCCTCCTCCTCCTCCTCCTCCTCCTTGACTGGTGGGTGTGTGATTCTGCTGCTCTGCAGGAGGTGGAGGCTCTGTTCCAAGGAGAAAACCTGCCAAAGGTCCTGAGCTGTGAGGTCGCCAACAACGACAACTGGTTCCTCACCTTTCAGTCAGAAGCTGAAGCTCAGCAGGTAAAACATGTTCTGGAAACGTCTCACTGATTCAGATCTGAACCTCAGTGTGTTTTATTTAGCTTCATTGTGAAGGAAGCAGAAACATGGTTTTTAATTTTTAATGTACGTATTTCAGTAATAGGCGTGTGATGGTACATGTGTTACATTCGGTACAGAACCAACCCAGATGTTTTCTCACATGCAGAGTGCAACGTTTCCACAGGGAAACTTTAGACAGTGACACTAAAACAGAAAGGAAAACCCAGATATCACTAAACATTCATGGTTTCTCCTCCAGCTACAGCAGGAAAAGTAAGATGGACAGAACCAGAACTTTGTCAGCAAACAAATCATTCAACAGCAATAAGGGAGGGCGGGGTGCTATGGCAACGTTTTCCTGTCATCCATCCATTTTCTGAACCGCTTAGTCCTCCAGGGGTTGCGGGGGGGCTGGTGCCTATCTCCAGCTGTCAACAGGCGAGAGGCGGGGTACACCCTGGACAGGTCGCCAGTCCATCACAGACTTTACTGTCGCTATTTTAAAAAAAATAACGGTACTACGGTATTTGACTGTATTTTTTTCCGTACCCACATTACCCCATAAGAAAAAGAATGAATGCCCTATCTTGGTTTTAAATGGCCCATTTTACTGTCATATGGACTGCCTAATGTTGATTTTTCCAGACAGGTAAATGCTATCAAAATAATTTGAATGATTCAAATCAAAATAGAAGAGAGATTCTTGATGCTCAAAGGCTGAAAATAAACGTGTTTTTTAACCTCACGTTGACAAAAGCAGCTGTCTGCATCGTGTAATTTCTTTGCACGTAGTACTGGAAAATTCCTCTAGGGGGCAGAGAACAGACCAGATAGAAGTAGAGAAGTAGGAAAACCAAACCTGGCAGCTGGTTAATATTCAGATAACGGCCAAATAGCGCTCAACACTCCCACCTACTGGTTACTCACGATAGCGCTGGTTAAATATATGCTGTTTGGTTCTCATCTGACTTTTTAAAACCGATAAACTTCTAAACTATAGACGTGACTCCTCTTTTTGGAATTACTTCCTCAGCATTGTGTGCTACCAACAGGTCAAAACTTTACTTTTCACGCTGTGGTGGAAAGCGTGTAGCAGTGAAAATGGTCCCTGCTGAAACGCTTTCTTACATCAGATGTTCCTGACGTTGTCTGAGCTATTAACCGGGGATAGCGCTACATTAAAAATTCGTATCACAACGAAAATAAACACAGTTTTCTGGATGAAGCGATGTACCGTACAAGCCTACAATAAGCTCCATAACACGCTCTGCACTGATCTGAAACAATATCAGAATGAATGAACACATCACTGATACTGGAGAAAAACCAGCTGATGTCACCATGGCTACCAGTAGTATCCAATCAGACCAAACTCTTTATTCTGGAGAAAACACAAGTCTGATGCATTCAAGTACAGCTGGGAGACCAGGCCGCTGAAATATCAAAACAACTCCAAAGTGATTCAAACATGTAAAAACTGTTATTTAAACATTTCTAAATAGCCATGCTGATCTTTTGTCTTCTACTCTGGCTATGTCTACTTGTACTATTTCGTTCATGTAAAAAAAAAAATCCAAGGGAGTTATATACTTTGAACTGTTTCAAATTATATAAAAATATTTATTTAAGGAATTGAAAAGAAAGAATTCAGGAAAAAAGGTTGTTTCTTTTCATTGATTTTTCTTTATTAAATTACTTGAAAAACGTACCAAAATGTGACTTGTGATTACGGTTCCACCCCTAGTGAGAAGGTAAGTCACATTTATTTACAGTAGAGCCAAACTGGGCCCCGCCCTCTTTAGGTTTTAGAATAGTGGGTTGAAAAAACAAGAGATCCAACAAATATTTGGTTAGAAACAGACCAAATTATCAGCAGCCTGGCCATTCAGATCCCTGGGGTATACCGGGAACTTTAAGATGAACTAAAATCCACTGGGAGCTGGTAGACGTTTGGCTTCTGGGCTCTGAATACCTGCAGACGTGAATCTCATGATCTGTCCGAACCTGTAAAAACAGCATTACAGTCACACAAAAGCCCAAATGATGCTCTCTAGATGTACAGTGTGACTTAAAGCCTTACAGGGAGTCGGATTGCTTCCTGTGGTTCTGGTTCTGCCATTCACTGATTAACGTTGAACACAGATGGACAGCTTGTCCAGCTGGTGTGGTTCAAAGATGCATTTGGTTGAATTTTCTCTGCATAGATGGGAAAACGATCCCAGCAGATAATGCAGATCTGAGTAGTGTGGCGTGTACTTTTCTTCTGTCTCCATTTGACCCGTCAGAACCGCGTTTTTCTACACTTACAGCTGGAAGTGTCTGCCATAACTCTATCAGCTTTTCAGTTAATTTATCAGCGTCAGAGAACTCGTTTCATTTCAGCCTTACACGTTCCAACGAATCCTTCAGCTCATTATTCAGATCAGTTTAAAAGTTTTCAATCCAAGGAAAACCAGCAGGTCGCATCAAGTCATGTTCACAGCTAGAAGCTGAATCTTTTAGCCATTTTTTACTAAACTGATCAAGTTTATTATTTTTTTAATGTATTTTTTTTGTTGCAGGAGACATGGTTACTGGTCATAAGGATTCATTAGTTCTAACGTTTAGTTATCTCACTATTAAAACTTTAAAAAAAGTTATTCCTTGTAGGTGAATCCTTGGAGGCCTTTACTTTATACAACAGCTGAGTGTTTTTCAGTCACCATCAATTATATATCACAATATAAAACCAATGACTATTTTTGTCTATATGTAACATTGCACTACTTAAAGGTATGAGAAGGTTATTTTGTTATTAAGATCTATTTTCATAAGTTGAAAATGTCATCAGACATAAAACAGCTGTTTCAGAAAAATAAAGGTTAGAGCTGGACAAAATGGATGAATATTAAAATCATATTTATCTTTGTTTAAGCGCTCTGATGATCTCTACGTGACATATTCCCTACATGGATTTACCGGCATGTAACTAATCGGACCATCACAAAAACCCAAGAGATGCACTAATGATTACATTTTTTCTGAATGAATCGGTATATTTCCCAGCCCCAGTTTATACTTTCTAGCAGCAAAAGTGAGACTTTCTGGAGTTTATTTCTCTGTTCGCTGTGTTAAATAATCAGAAAATTTTTCATTAAATGAAGACTAATATAAAACAACAGCTGAACATTTTTATGTTTTGATTTTTCCCCCCTCTGCTTGTCTTGTTGTCGCCTTTTACACATTTCTCTGTGACATAAATGAATAAAAGCTGAAGGACTACTTTTCTCTACCAGTAGGGCTATGAAACTTATATTCATTTATCAGATAAACGCTCCATACGCTGATATGAACCGAGCTGTAGAGAGGGCATCTAAAACATGCAGGACACTAAACCATCCCATAATATCTCTAGCTGGATGCTGAGCCTGGTTCTCCTGTTCTGATTGCTCCTGCAGGCCTACAGGTACCTGAGAGAGGAGGTTCGGCTGTTTAAGGGGAAGCCCATCATGGCGCGGATAAAGACTAAAACCATGGCCATCGCCTCCTACGTCCCTAAAAACGGATACAGAGCCGTGGAGCCGGAGCGCTGCGCCGGCCGCTGCAGCTCCTACTTTCCCCCGACGGCGTTCAACCCGTCCATCCTTCCTCAGCAGATGTTTGAGCGGAGCGGCGAGGCGTGGACGGCCGCAGCAGACGGATACCAGCAGAGCTCAGAGGTGATGTGAACCTTTGTTTGTGTCGATCTGCTGCCAGCTCAGTATCACGCCTCATTAACGGTTTCTGCTGCAGTCGGAGCTGCTGATGATGAACAACCTGATCAACCAGTTCTCAGCTTCCTCTACCTTCAAAGCTCCTGCAGCGCACAGACCCAGGTAGCTGCTTGCTGCCGCAGCCGTCCGTCCTCGCTACGCACAGCTCAGGGTGTCTTTCTGCTCTCTGACCAGCAGGAGGGGCTCCAGGCTGCTGAACTGTGGCGATCGCTGGCAGAACCTCCACCCAGGGCTTCCTCCACCGTCGGAGCAGCCGTCTGCGGCGGGACGCGGCCGGCTGAGAGGAGGCCTCCGGCGTCAGAACCGGGGGGGTCGAACTGACCCCAACAAGCAGGTTCTGGTGACCTGTTCTGACCGCGGGAGGTAACAGAACCTCTTTGTTTCTCTCTCTGGAGGAGCTGCAGAGAGCCACAGCTCAGGTTGGAAGGAAATCCTAACCAGCCTGTGATGCTGCAGGCTGAACCGTGTTTACAGTGGAAAACAGTGAAGCCGCTTCAGCCGAAATACAAATGCACACCACACCTTTCAGATGTTTTCCTGAGGAGTTTGTATCATTCAGCGCTTTGCGTTTGTCATAAAAGTTTGAGGTTGATGTACAACTACATCTGGATAAGATAAAAGCGTGTGAATACTTGTTCCACATCTGGAGGAAATGTGTGTTTGTGTTCCGGCAGGAGAGGAACCTCCAGGAGGAGAGAGCCGACCTGGGAAGGAGGCGGACCCAAGCAGGAGGTGAGAAAACACACCGTAGGTCAGAGTGTGTGTGTGTGTGTGTGTGTGTGTGTGTGTGTGTGTGTGTGTGTGTGTGTCGTAGGTCTAAAAGTTAACCCCCCCCCCCCCACTCTGTCTCCTCTTCATCAGCCTCCTCCTCCTCTGGAGCTCAGCCTTTCCAGCTTCCCTCCTCTTTCTACTGTTAATGTTGCCACGGTGACGACGCCAGCAGTTAACAGTCACATGAAGGTAACACACACTCACACACACTCCTGAGTCCGTTGCCCAGGCTGTGATTCATGTGTCTGAATCCTCAGAGTGGGACAGGAAGCTCCAACGCTCCCTCCTCATCGTCTTCCTCTCCTCCTCCACCCAGTCAGCCTCCGTCGGCCTCCATGCTGTAAGTATCTGAAGCATCCAGCAGCAGCTGGGTGGTGGTAATGTCTGCTGCTAGCAGCTGCTTGTTCTCTGCAGGACGGAGGGGGGCGGAGCAGAGACCACGGCCCAGGACAAACCAGTTCAGCTCCCAGTGGAACCAGCAGCAGTAAGAAATCCTCCTGACTCATGTGTGTTAAAAATAATGTATTCATATTCACAAGTTCACAAATTAATTTAATACTTTAACATAGTTTGATCTTTTTATAGCTAAAATATGACGAGTGTTTTAAGGCTTCAGTCTGAAACTGTTATGGTAACAGCTCCAAAAAACATTTTTATTGGCACTGACCCATATCCGTATGGAATCAGAATACTAAGTCTTAACAGATGGAATCAATATTCCTCTATAGCTGTGGTAACCCAGAGGGAGATTTTAGAGAGCAGTGTTACTGATGTGGCTTCTGAACAAAACGTACAAATCATGCAGATATTTCAGCTTTTAATATTTAATATAACTCGCATTATCAGAAGGAAAGCAGGAAAGATGATATAGCGCAGGGCATTCTGGGTAAACCAAACCAAAGACTGCTACATTTACCAAAAACAGCAGAGCGATCCGAACATGGCTAAAATCTGACACCACTCCATGTTTGTTCACATTTATCAGAGTGCTTCTTGCTGCTGCAGCGCCTCCACAGGTGAGGAGGTAAACCTGTTGCTCTAAAGCAGGGCTGTCCACATTTTTGTCACATGGGCAAAAATATTTAAGTCAAAAAATGTTTTCTTATGTACTCTAAAAACATGAAATACTTTAAATAATTAAAGCAGTCAGATTTGTTGTTGGAAATGTGTGTAAATTATTATAGATGCAAAAAAAATTTGCACATATTTGGCAATAAGCAATAAAATCATGATTTAGGACATTTTTCATTTGAAATGATTTACTGTATTTATAAAGTTTTGTTACATTAATTGAGAGAAGATTTTGAGGGCAGCAAAGTCTGTTTTTGAGTAAAAATCAAATGTTCACATGTGGTTCTTGCAGGAGACAGAAAAAGTCTATTTTATTTAAAGATAAAGTGTATATAGTGTTTACACCAACATGTTCTGTTGCTGGAAGATTCAAATTAGTCTGGAATAATTTTTCACTAATCATAATGTGGATCAGCCACTTGTGCTGCGGGGACAGATTTCTATCCTGAACTTACTTCAGGGGGCCACAGATGGCCCCCGGGCCGCATGTTGGACACTCCTGCTCTAAAGCCTTGGTCCGTGTAACAAACTGCAGAGTGAAAGTACCGACCTATCAAGGTGTGTTTCTTTGACCAAATCTGCCTCTGATGACGTCACATAAGGCGTAAAGAAAATGATCTTAATTTTCTCCATCACAAGTGTTGATCTGGTTTTAATCCCAGTTTTTAATCTTTAGTTAAACTTTGTGTCTATATTGTTAAAGAAACGGTGGAAAGTCTCATTTCATATCAAAGGTACATGAATAATAATGTGTAACATGGATCAGAATAAGGCGACCAACCAAGGTCGGTTCTGTGATCCAATCAGGAGCTGAAGAAGCTAAGCTACGCTGAGATCTGCCAGAGGGTTTCGTCCAATGAGGGAGCGCCGCTGGCTGATCCCGCCCCCTCAGCGACGTGCCTGGCGTCTGATCACGCTGTGCTCTGATTATCAGCTGGTTAGAAACCAGATCCCTGATTCTGGGGTGAAGCTTTTAACTTTTTAGTTTGTTTGGCTGTAAACTGAAAATAGTCTGTAAATGTTTATGTGATTCTACAGAGCTGGTTCTGATTTATTCTGCTGATTGGATGTTTGTTTGCGCTGAACAGCGGCTCTTTGTCTTTGATTTGACGGTTTTATTTCATTTTAAACACAGATTCAGCTTTATTTGTGTTGAACTCTCCTGTTTTAGAAGCTGAAACTTTATTCAACTTGCTGTGTTTTGTACTTTTCACAGACTGTTTCCTCTTGTTTGATTGTAAAAAGCCAAATGCTGTTTTCTGATGTGAGGATTGAATGTAACGTTGGCACCGCTGTGACTTATTGTGTACGGATGTACAGAACTCTGAACAAATAGAAATTAAACAAGTGCATTCAGAAGCCAATCGTTTGTGTTTATTCTGGTATTTGTACGAAGGTTCCTTTTTCTCACCAGCAGGTGGCAGTAGAGCTGCATTACAAGCCTCGTTACGACATTGGCTGGCTTCAACATTTGTTTAGCAGCAGCCTAATGAATCGGATGAAGCAAACTAATGAAATGAGTTCATCTCACTTCCCTGCAGAATAATTGGTGACTGTCTGGACTCATTTTAAAGCATCATAAAAAGGAGGAACCGATGAGTGAATATGGTCTAAATCTGTAACACATCCTGCTGATATTCAGAACTCAGACCCAGTGGCTTTTCTCTAGCTTCACAGATCAAATAAAACGTTTTTAAAGTGCACAAAGCTCACCGTTTTTTTTTGTGCCAGGGCTCATAAATCTGCTCTGATGAAAATGGATCACAGACTGAACACGTTTTAATTAATCTCCCCGTTTTAGCTGGAGGTCAGCTCGGGTCAGGCGCAGCGACAGCGACGATGTCCGTTGAATAGAAACCTTTGTTTTCTGCTCTTTAGCTGGAAAAAAAGAGGTTCAGTTGATCCGGTTAATTATTAACTGGCTGATAACTTTCACATTTTTTTTGGGAGTGGACGACCTGCAAACAGGAATTAGGTAAATTTGTGCAACTGATCAGGAGGCGTCCCAGCTTTCTGTTTGAAAACTTTTACGTATGTTTAAAGCCTCAGCTAGGGTAAAATTACTTTTTTTAGTAGGAGAAACACAAGAAACGATTAAAATTATTCCATTCAATCCACCAACATTATATTTTTAACAGAATTGAGCAATGAGAATTATTTTTAAGGATGCAAACTTGATAAAAGAATCAATCTAAAAGACTAATACAGAATACAAACAAATGATGTATATTTTATGGCTTGTTCTATTTTATATTGTATCTGCTTGTGTGTTTGAGGATGACGCTGATCTTTGCCAAGGACAAATTTCTGTAAATAGTTTCCTATTCTGTATGAAAAATGGAAAAAATATCTCTAACAAATACATTTTTTGAAAAGCTTTCGACCGGTTTGTTAAAAAAATGTTATAACAATGTCTCAAGCCATTTGTTATAAGTACAACCAACATCAGAGATAAAATGTCTAAACGTGTTTATGTATTAATTCAATTCTTTATTTTTACAAACTGTTTACTTTTATAAGTAAAAAGACCAAATATACAAGTTAGTAAAAAGAACAGGTGCACGATTATTAATCGGCATCAACATACAACCGTAGTTTGTAACTTTTTTATATATTATATATATATTATTTATATACGTGAAATACACAAAGATCAATAAACTATATTTATTTCTATCCAATGGAAATAAATATTGGGAGTTCGTCATGCTGTGCAGGATTGTGTAAAATATCGATATCGGCCCACATTTAAACATCAGTGCATCCGTACTAAAACATTTGGGTATATTTAAAATATGAATATAATACATAATCGTGTAACATAGAAATTAAGAAATTAAACTATATAAAACAATATTTCTAATTTTAGAATCCTCTAAAATTAGAAAAATGTGATGCATACAAATACTATTTTTTTTTAGAAAATAACTAAAACTGAAGTAGTTTTACTTGCAAAATATTTTGTATTTTTTTCTGTGGTCGTTTTTAATTAAAATATGTCGTTTATTGTTTAATGTATGTAGATATGCGGCGGATGTAACTAACAATGTGGGTGTGGTTGTTCGCTGCGCCCCCTGCAGGTGATGAGCGTCACTGCCTCGTTTTTTTGTTTTTTTCCAACTCCGTATGGTCACGTGACAGCAGCCAGCTTCAAACGGCTGAGAGTGCGGTGCAGCGCGAGCCTCATCCTCATCCCAACCGCCAGTAGAACCTCAGCAGCGGCAGAGGGGAGAACCGGACCGAACCGAACCAGCGGGGGTCTTCACCGAGACGAGGAAGCGGGCAACATGGCGGACCCCCGTTAAAAGCAGACCCAGATTTATCCTCTTTGTTCTACCCCGACGCCTCGCTGTCTTTACGCGCCTCCGCTAGAGGAGGGGCCGCCGAGGAGAAGGAGCAGCGCTCTCACTACCTCCTAATCCCCCCGAGCCGAGCCAGGAGGAGGCAGCTTCCACGCCGGAGACCTGTTTTCTTCGGTAGCAGCCGAATGGCGGACCGCGAGGCGTCGCCGATACCGTTGGAGATCCGAGCGCGGCTGGCGGAGCTGGAGCTGGAGCTGTCAGAGGGTAAGGAATTAATTAGAAAATGGAGGAAAAAGGAGCGCAAACCTCCTCCCCCTCCTCTCTCCTTCTGTCCCTCCTCTTCATCATTATCCCCGTACCTCATCTCCATCCTCACCGGGAGTCCAACTAACGGAATCCCCCCCCCCCCCTCATCCTCCCATCCAGATGTTTGTCAGCCGGAGGAGGCCGGCCTGGACAGCTCCGCGTAGCCCGGGGAGGGTGAGGGCAGAGCGGGGTCGGGCTGCGGGGTTCAGCCGCTGCTCTTTGTGCCGGTGTTGGTTCTGGTAGTTGGGGTGGGGGCCAGCACCGAGGTGCTGGCCCGGTTCGGTGTGACCTTGAGATGTTGACACAATCAGCCTGGCCTACCTGACCGTCGGTGTGTGTGTGTGTGTGTGTGTGGCTTAATAATAGCTTTGCGCTGCGACGCTGCGTGACACCGCAGCGCACCGAGGATCCTGCTTCCCCGTCCGTGTTTTTCTGGGCCTGCAGAGCCGTAGATGGGGAGCAGGATGCCCGCCTCCCCTCTGAAAACACCTCCTAACCCAGATCCGAGCTCCTAACTGGCTTATATAATGGGAATAACATATTTTAATTTTCACACAGGCTTAGGAAGGCCTACACTGTTGGACAAGTAAAGCACTCTTATTCGCCCTAAAATGTATTTTTTTTTTTTTTTGGAGTGTAACATGAACCACCATGCATGTTTTCATCACATATTTAAGCAAGTTACAGCTAAATCTGTTACAATCTGCTCCAAATATTGTCATTTAAGTGCGAATTTATTGTGGGACGAAGTCTGAATTATTTATTTTTTGACACACAAATCAGGACTCGCCGGTTTTGATCTGGCAACCCGTCCGCTGAGAGCTTTTAGAAATCTCCTGAGATCCAGGATCGAACCGAGGCTGC
The DNA here is from genome assembly GCA_028564705.1 of Apricaphanius iberus. Lineage (NCBI taxonomy): Eukaryota > Metazoa > Chordata > Actinopteri > Cyprinodontiformes > Aphaniidae > Apricaphanius > Apricaphanius iberus. The sequence continues at coordinate 338,428 of JAPXFQ010002533.1, read as the reverse complement.
AGATGCCGAGGTTGAGAAGGTTTCTGCTGCTGGTCTGTGTGGCGGAGGCTGAGGAACTGCTCAGGTGAAGCCGTTTTACTGGACGGCAGCGTTTCGAGCAGGATTTATTACGCAGGAGGCCATAACTTAAAAAACAAGAAACCCTGGAAACCCTCTTTAAAGCTGAAGCCGTGTTTAGACAACATGCTGGTCGCTCCTGATGTTGTTTTCTGTTATTATTTCATAAACTTTACTGCTCTTTCCGAGATTAGCAGAACTGGAACCGATATTTTTGAGTTTGACGAGCAAACATTAGGATTTAAAGCTCAGTTAAAACTAAATAACAGGGATGTCAGTATTTAAGAGCTCCGATCCGATCGTTTAACCTCAAATCGGATCCAACTTTGAGTCCCTATCTGATATTTCTCCTTTAGTATTGAAATGTATAAAACTGAAATATACATTTTAGCAAATAACTTTTTAAATGTGAGTTGTGCATAATTCTTCTGGGAGGGAATGGGGGGGGGGGTTGGCAAAGACAACTGCTGTGTTCACACTTATGATTTTGTCCTTTATTTGCATATATGGTTAAATAAAACAATACTATTAGCTTTCCAATTATATAAAACGTATAAATTCATAGAAATGATAAATATCATGGATTAAAGAGTAAAAATGGTGGACGGAACCGCCCGCGGGACGTCAGAATGTTAAGGGGTTAAAGCAGCTAATCAATGATTTAATTAGTTGTCAACCATTTAAAAAAACGATTAAATCGATTAGTTGTTTCAGCTCTAATTTCTAGTGTTAACTAAACATGATTAGAATATTATAAAGTCCTGCCAATTCACAATTACTGAATCATTATAATCGTTTCTTTAGAAATGATCAATTGACACAAAGAACTTCCTGTTCTTCAGGTAAGAAACCAGCTAAGAACTGTACCGGAGAGTCCGACCCGGCTCTGCAGTCGTTCCAGCAGTATTTTATGATCAACGGTGTCAAACGCTGCACTGAGGTCCAACAGAACCAGCACTGTGGTTCTAAAACGGTCTGTATTAATGCGAATGTCACTGAAAACTTTGACTGGGAATTTATTCAGTTGCTGAAACACACAACTTAGGCTACAGTTAGCGTAGCGTAGAGCCTGCGAACAGTCGTCCTCAAACCGAACCGAGCAGACCCACAGGATGATGATGATGATGATGATTTAATAACCGTGTTGAAGTCATGCAGAGTCGCCTATAAGATGCAGAAATGCACCAATCAGGGTCCTCCTGGCTGCTACTGAAGCAGCCAGGAGGTCAGACCCGATGATTATTGACTGGGATTAAACTAAAATCATCAGAACCTCGGCTACGTCTCCTGAAGGCGGCGACCCGTTTGTCTCAGATCCAGAGCGGATCGTATCAGAACTACAGAGGAATGCTCGGGGCGCCCGTCATCTGCTTCCTGCATGGCATTACTAGGCTGGGCCGGTCGGATGGATTCCCAGCTGCCTCTGTGGTTCTTACTTCATTTAGACAACGGAAGCTCAGCTGCTGCAGATCCAAATATTCCTCATGACTTTCTTTTTACCAAGCAGAACTGTGCTATAGATTATGCCGTTCTTATGATGCATAACCGTGGAAACAAGCTGGGAGCAGCTGGTCAGCACCTCTAAAAGCTTCTAAAATACCAGAGGACGAAGAATTCTCCTCGGACGGAGATTTAAAGAGGAGCGGCAAAAGCAAACGAGGTGGATTAGCAGAGCTAATATTCGCGCGGAATACCGTCTCTGCTGCCTGGATGTTGCACTGTAACATACAGCGTCAGAAAAATCCCAGCGATGACGGAATAATAACAGGATTTAACCTCATGCCACACCGACTAAGACTCACTCACCTCGGCAGGATGGATGCTTGAAACTGACGGCTTTGATTCATGTTCCTAATGATTATTCGACCACTAGGGAGCGCTCTACCAGCATCCGAAACTAAGATGTTTTTTTATGAGATTCCACACACTATAAATTAATAGAGTTATGTATTGGCAAGAATCTATCACAATACAGGAGAGATGATAGATCAATCCTATGAGGAAGATTATGTATTGTGATTTTTAAAACTGAATTTAACTGAAAAAAAGAACGCATTCTAAACACTCCAACTTGTTTAATATTTAAAAAATCCTGTTTATTATATATCTAGACTGGAACGAAGAAGGTGAAAACAGGCACCAACTAACAGTTATAATACAATAAAAATAAAAATCGATACATTATTTTGGAATAAAGATACAATATCGTGAGATTGAATGTCTCAGCAGAAAAAAAATTGTCGCTTCCTCCTCATCAAAACCAGTTTTTAAAATTCATGGACATCATACGTTAAATCCAAGGCACATTTCAAAGGGTATTAAAAAAAAAAACTTTTATCGCTCCATTTTCATTATTTTTTTATCTTATTTTTTTTTTACTTAAGCCTAGTTTATACTTCTCCGTCTGCGTCGAAACAGATTGACGCAGCACCATTATCCGTCGACGCAAGGGCTCTCTGTCAGCTACGCAACGACGGACGAAGTAGAGCCCGATTCTCGGGCTATCCGTCTCCGTTAAAGTAGAGCGTAATCAGTAGTTTTTGAAGCATTTGGGTACTAGATAATGCGTTCACAAGCTGAAGAAAATAAACTCTTGTTGACAAGAAAACGACGCTGCAACGGCAGGGAGACCTGCCATGACATGTTAGCACCACCTGCTGTCCTGGTAGGGAATTGCTTTGCAACGGAAAACTATAAACGAAAAAGGTCTCCATCAACATGTCTGCGTCTGGTATAAACTAGGCTTTAGGTCGGCAGTACACTTTGTTTTTAACCTTTGACACTAGCAGTAGGCTGCCAGTCCCTTCCAGGAATTTGCGATGTTGCGATCGGAACTATTAAAGTTCAGCAAATTCAGCCAATCCCCACGTAATTTTACCCAGTTAACGCAACTTTTACCAACTGTGACTCTCCTTTTCATCATCATATATATCTGACAGCGTCGCATATCACGTACACTCCCTGTTTCTTGTGTGAGAGGGATGGAGAATAAAACATGTTGCATTTAGATTTTGCCAAGGAAGGTGCTATGGGGTTTAGTTTCCTCATTCCAGTCAGGAAAATCCATTACTTGATGGGAAAAGTCGCGGTTTTGTGTCCGAAATAGGTTAACTATGTGATTCGTGTGTTGTTGTAAATAGTGACTTAAAAGCAAGCCACAAGTCATGTTTTCAAGAGAGCAGGCTTCATGTGACTGTTAGAAGCAATAGTTTCTAATACTTTTTACATCCAGTTAGTTATTTAGGATTTGAGATTTGTTTTTATCAACCTCAAGTCTGGTTTCCCTTTATTTCGGCTGCATGATCGTAACTTCTGCAGCGGATCAAGGATCTTTTTCCAGCTCAGAAACCAAAGTTACAGCTTCAAAATCAACAGACAGAATGCTGCGCTACGACCAAAGTGAGATAAAACACTTAAATGTTCTACTAGTGGGAACCCATTCTGAGCTGGTTAAGCTTGTTTTTCAAACAATTTTGAAATTGGCAAAAAAAAAAAAAATCACACGTAAAAAACATTGCAACTTTTGTTGCAAATTTTCGCAAAAGCTGCCGCAATTTCAGGCGTTTTCGGTCCAAAATCCCAGAGGGACTGAGCTCATACTACTGGAGACTTCCACTAGGGGGCAGAGCACAGAACTCAGACCTCATAGAGTGCCGTATTTGTAGGGTAGAAGCAAAAAAAACATGGCGGTCATAGAGATTACGACAGCTGTGATTCGTAGACAGTTCGTAAGACCAGATCTGCTTCTTTTTCCGAATGATTCTGCCGCCGTTGCATCCTGTGTACTTACAGCCGGTCAAATCGCGCTCTTCAGTTTTATCAAAACGAGCTGAGGAGATATTCGTTTAAAAAAACAACAACGTTGCTACTTGTGGCCTCAACCTGATTAGCCTGTTAGCTTCAACTCAAACAACGGAGCTGATTCAGAATCAGCTTCGTTAGCCACACAAAAACCAAACCAAATCTCTGAGCCAATAGCAGCATAAAGTGTTTAAAATTGTTTAAACGAAACAACAGAAAACCATCAAGATAAGCCTACAAGTCGTATTAACATTATTAAAGTACGTTTTAATCAATCAGTCAATTAATCAGTCTTTCAAACTTTCAGCTATGGTTAAAAACGGTTGAATTGAATTCGGTTTTCGTTATTAAAGAGCAGCAGAGCGTGGCCAGAGCTCTTCTTAAAATATATTTTCTACATTTAGAGCTGGGAGACAGAGCTTAAAAATTAAATCTCAGTTTTTTTTTTTTTTTTTAAACCAGATCCGATTTCTGAGTTTGTTTGTTTTTTAGAAAAATGGCAAGTGCTGAAAAAATATTTTCAAAAACTAGTTTTTATTTCAGTCATCCTGTCCTGGAGGTGAAGTCCAACTAAAAACAAGCTGCAAAAAACAAGATGGTAGTTCCTGGGCAGACTGAAATCACACTGAGCTATGGAAGAATAAGTAAAATAAATTAAATCTTCATAAACAGACTCTAGACTCTACAATTAATCTCCTTGTCCTCAAGTTTCCAACTGTTAAACAGCCTGAAAGCAGCTAGAAGGGATTTAAATCAGGAGTCCAGCCGAGCAGCTGCCTGGATGCAGGTTTCTGATACATTTGGGGTGTTTTATCTAGAGACATCCAGCTTGTAGAACGTCTAACTTCCAGAACAGGCAGTAATGAAGCTCTGGATGCAGCCGTCTGTCAGATCCCATGGCTTCAGCAGCAGCGTTTGACTCCAGCCTTGCAGATAGTCAGCGCTCCACCTGTTTATTAGATAAAGGCGGTAATCAGACGGCAGATAAGCTTGATTCCCACTAAATCACGACACCACGGCGCTCCTGCGACCTTGAGGTTGCTGTGAGCTTACCAGCGCTGATACTGATGAAGGTGCAGTTTACAGACCGTCTGGGAGGCTTTTGTGGCTCTCTGGTGGAAAACCAAAAATTAATCCTCCTGATATTTAATCGGTAAGCTTTTGAAACCCTCAAACTGCAAAAAATATCACACCAAAGCTTTTGTTTTCCAGCTGAATACCTCTGGTTGTTTTTTGTCGGCAGCAACCATTGTCTATACAATTTGGCATTAAAGGCACAGTGAGTATCTCTGTCATAGAGTAAGAAACTCAACAACGGAGGTCCAACTAGTGCTGTTTTCAAATGCTCAATTCCCTGAGAATGATCTATTTGCAGCAACATGACGAGCACATCAGTCTCTCTTTCATCGCTTGGTACTAGCCAAGAGGTAAAAATGTATTTATGGCTAAACTTTTTTACATTTTGAGGGGAAATCAATGTTTTAATAGCGGGCGTGTTCAGTGCGCTTTGTCCGTCCGGGCTCCTGTAGAAGTAAAGAAGTCATCTAATATGGCTTTCCCCTGAAAAGAGGACCTGCGCCTATGTATTTTAAAACTGATTTTCAAAGTCATATTTTACAATTTCGCCAATATTTTGCAATTAATATGCTTTACGTAATTATTATTACATAATATTTTAATGCCTATTTTCAAAGATGTACTGCAAAAACTACACGCTGTCACTTTAATACGCAGAGATTTATTTGTTAACGTCTTTGACTCCAACGGTTTCCATACAGAAGGATTACCGTCACTCAAAAAATGGAAAAACACATTCTGAGTCGAGTCTTAAAAAAATTCGTAAAAGTCGATTCGGACGTCCAAAGATGGATTTAATCAGTTTGCCCCTTTTATTACAACTAAAATATAAGGTCTAGATAGCCGTTTTAAGACTTAGGTCAAACGGTTCATACTGTTTCCCCTGGTAAACTCTATTAAACTTTATGAACCCATAGTTGAGTCATTGGATTAGTCATATAGTTAATGCCAGGCACAGGGCTAGGCGATATGGTCATATTTTTATAGCCCGATATAACTCAGTTTCTATCCCGATAACGATATACGTCACAATTTTGCAATTTTTCTGTTAATTTATTTCATGAATAGTATATAAAAATGTACAACGTGGAAATACAGTTTTAAATGATAGATGACAATAACACCACCCAGACCCAGGTTCAGAGTTACACGCTGCCTTTGAATTAAACACATTATTTGAAAAACATCCACATTTTGCCTGTGATACCTGATGTCACTGTACAGAAAGTTTTGGCCATAGCATTTTTTCTCTCTCTTTATGCATCCTCTAGTTTTTATGTAAAAGAGGGGCGTTATTCCGATATGTGTTCCCCCATCGAGATGTGTTACAGCTCCACCCACACGCAAGGTGGCTGCTGCTCGTAAATGTTAAACAGATGGATCACGTTAGGTTTAGGCACTAGTTCCCGAATAGCAGGGTCAGGAAAATAGTAAAGTTTTGGTTTTCGATGCCATTTAGATATAAGAAAACTGACGCAGATCAGACAGCAGTTGTTTGTAAAGTTTACCAGCTCCCGGCCAGACCAACTCCAACACTACACACTCAAGAACTACAAAAACCAATAGCGAGAGAGTCAACGAGCAAAAGCAGCGTCGAGTCGTGGCGTAAGCTCTGATAAACTCCAGATACAGAAGCTGTAATACACCACTGATGTGTCGCAGGTGAATGAAATGGCTTTTAGAGTGTCTCTCCGAAGCCGGAGCCTCAGAGAGATGCTTTTTTTCTGTTCAAGCTGTGCGTCAGGAGGGGAGGGCAGACGCGCAGAGAGACCAACTTTGAGTTGTCTGATAATCTCGTCTGAAACGTGTTGGTTACCATCTTCCTCCCTGGTTTTTTTCCCTGTATTGCAGCACAGGAATGTATGATACGATAAACGATAGAGATTAATATAAAACAATAGACGCTTTCTATCGTACTGATGATATATGTCGTCATTACGCACAGCCCTAGTTAGGCGTACACCAAAGGATTTTCACAGTCTCAGACTAAAGACTGGCAGTCTGTAGAAATCTTGGTGGAGTCTCAGCGCGCTCCTGTTGTCTTGATCATTAAATGTAAAGTGATAATCTGCAGTTGGCGACCCGTTTCATGCCAGTCTTTCTCTAGTTTTTTGAATGAAAGAATGCTTGATGTTATTGCAAGCCGTAGTCTAGTCGTAGTGACGTAAAACAACCAATAAAGCCGTTCTCGCTCAAGCGGAAGCACGAAGCCACAAAGCCTGGCACAGTTAGGTGCAGAAATAATTTTTGAGAGGTAAGAATCTGTTCCCGCGGTTTATTCAACCGTCCGAATACGATATATTCCGATGTATCGCGATACAACGAGTTATTCTATATATTGTGATTTTCAAAACTGAATTTAACTGAATTTAACATTCCAACCCTGTTTCATCCATAACACATCCAGTTTTATTACTAGTTTTAGGTAATCCACTGGAACGAAAGCGGTAAAAAAGTCACAAACTACCAGTCCTACTTTTAATTTTACTGCCAAAATGATTTTGGTGTGTCAGAATTTCGTTGAAATCTTAAAAAAAAAAATTTGATTCTTTGTTCTCGAATGTCAATACAATATATCGATATATTGGCATATTGATATTTTCTTACATTCCTACTGCAAACATATTATAAATAACCGTTTTTTAGCCACCTATGGAGCCTGGCAGGGTCTATACACAACTAATTCAATATTTTAAGACACAACCAGTCACAAAATGTGTCACATGGCTGAATAATAGCCTAGGAATGGGCCACTAAATCACAAATTGTATGCCAACCTTGCCTTATGGAATACAGGCACAAACCAGCACTATCTGCATAGTACCCACTTTGAATCAATCTCAGCAAAGAATGCTAAAACATCCACACATAAAGAAACGGTATAATGCTGAGCATAATGGGGGGAATTTGTTGGGAAGCTAAAGTAGTCTAGGTGTAGTCTCGTAAATACAAGATTCAGTGTTTATAAAATCTTTACTCTGAGACTAAAAACTGTTAACCTAATTCTTTGGATAATGTATTAGTATTTTCTAAATGTTTTCACAATCTTATAGGTGTACAGAAGGCATAAGGTAACGGGTCACAAAGACATTTTTAAAACACTGACTAGTCCCTCCAGGATTTCGCGATGTTGCAATCGCAACTATTAACGCAAATTCAGCGAATTCTGCACGTCTTGCAGTTTACTCCAGTTATAATGACTTTTACCAACTGTGACTCTCCCTTTCATTATCTTATGTCTGCCGGCGTCGCATGTCATTTAGATTTTGCCAAGTAAGGTGGTACAGGGTACAGTTTACTCAACCTGAAAGTACATCACCTTTTGGCGAAATTCGCCGTCTCAAATCCAAAATAGGTCACCTATAAGATTCATGTCAGATGAGGACAATAATCAGCACAAAGAAACAGCAGGTAAGTGTTCAAGAGAGCAGTCTTTGTGTGACTAATAGAAGCTCTAGTTTCATTTACTTTTTACATCCACTGAGTTATTTAGGATTAAAATCTGTTTTTACCTACCTCAAGTCTAGTTTCCTTTTTCAGCAGATCAAGGATTTTTTCCCAGCTTGCTTTTGATCCGTCACAAGCCAAAGTTACAGCGTCAAAATCAACAGACTCAATGCTGCGCTGCGACCAAAGGGAGAAAAAAAATACTTTCTGTCCAGACAGAGAGACTCCTGTTAGTTTTTAGAATAATGAATAAGTCATTATTCCTAAATATTCAGTGCTGCTGAGCAGCGGCGTATCCAGGAGGTGAATAAAGAGGGGCTAAAAGGGGCCCAGGGTGGGTAAAAGCAGAGATGTTCTTCTAGTGGGAACCCAATCTGAGCTGCTCACATTTTAGTTTTAAAGTCATTTCATTTTGCTAAGGTTTATGTGACGATGTAGCCTAACTCTGCTAAAAATGTTATTAATTAGTTAGTTAGTAAGTTAGTTAGTAAGTTAGTAATAGGGATGTAAGAAAATATCACAATATTTTATGTTGTGATATTGTATCGATATTCAAAAGCAAAGAGTCCATTTTCATTTCTTAAGAATTTTAATTAAAACGTTAAAAATTACAGTGATTTTTGTCATAAAATTAAAAGTATGACTGGTAGTTAGTCGCTGTTTTCACCTTCTTTGTCCCAGTTGTTCAACTGGATCTAGTAATAAAAACAGGTTGGAGTGTTTAGAACGTTGTGACAGATTTTCTACAGTTAAATTCATTTGTAAAAATAAAAATATATAGACTTACTCATGGTATTGCGATATATCGCAATATATCGTATCGTCCCCTTTGTATCTTGATACGTATCATATCCCCAGATTCTTGCCCATACACATCCCTACAAAGTAATAATAATATATAAATATATTGTTTGAAAAAAGCTTTAAGTGACGGGCAAAAAATAAAAATAAGTCAAAACATTGCAACTTTTGTTGCCGCTGCAACATCAGGCATTCACAGAACAGTGCCTCCAAATCCTGGAGGGACTGACCGACCCATATCAATATCGAATCGATCAGATTGGATCGTGTTGAGCAATTCTAACGCTTGAGAACCGGAATCGAATCGGGGAGTGAAATGTGAATCCATACATCCCTCAGAACCAGTGATGAGATCCAATTACTTTTTTTTTTCAAGTAAAGGGTAAAATAAGGGATTACAGTGGCAAAAAAGTAATTGACCTGCCGTTACTTCTGCGTTGGTTAGTTGTGCAGAGACATATTTACATACTTGCCAACCCTCCCTATTTTTTCAGGGAAAGTCCTGAATTTTATTGCCGCTCCCAAAAAACTCCCGGGCCACAATTCTCCTGAATTTCTCCCGACATCTGACGCTGTCGCTTATCATGTTCACTCCCCGTTTCTTGTGTGACAGGGACGGGGAATAAAAAAATGTTTTATTTGCATTTTACCAAGGAAGGTGCTGTAGGCTGCGGTTTCCTCATTCATGACATGAAAATCCTTAATGTTTGCAAAATATTTGAAAATAGGCCACCTACGTGTTTCATAGCTTAAATACCCATGAGAAAAACCATAAGCTGTCCTAATTAGTGACGAACGTCGCATTCAGCGAGCCACAAGTTTTCAGAACTGTCTTTATGGGACTGACAGAAGCTGTAGTTTCAATTACTTTTCAAATCCACCTAGTTATTAAGGGTTAAAAAAATGTCTCAACTGACCTCACTGGGGGAAGTAATCAGTAATTAGTAATTAATTACTATTTCCAAGTAACTTGACCAACACTGCTCACAATAAAAGAAAAAGGAAATGATTTGGATGTAAACCAAGAGAAGTTTGGTCGGATTTAACTTCAGACAGTGAAAAGAAAAAGGTGGATGTAATGTTGTGACTTCGACTGTATATTTAGATCATGAAACTAGTTTTTTTCTGCCTGATTAAAGCGTGAAAATGTTCTGGTCCAAAACTGGTTGAACTGGAGTCAGTCATCTGAAGGGCGCTGGCGTGTGATTGGCTACTGTGCTGATTGACAGCTCGCCTAAATGTGCCATAATTACCCGGCTGTGACAGCTGGCTGACTGATGCGTCGGTGTTTAAAGCGACGTCCGTCTCCATCACTCCGACCGCTGAGCCCCACCAACAAACAGAACCGCACCGTGGGAGGCTTGTGTAACTCCACCGATTCTGCTGCCGATCCGCCGTTCAGAAGATCCATTCAGGGTTTTTTATTCTTCATCGCTTCCACGGCCGCTTTCTGCTTTCATATCCGTTCAGTTTCTATAATTAAAGTATCCAAACAAAATAATGTCCTTTTATTCATGTAAGACCTCAAATATAACGCATCCAAAATAGCTTTCATAATCACGTCAAAGTCATTTTTTTCTATGAAAGCTGAAGGAAACGTGTGTCGGGACCAGAAGTATCATATAAGGCGGCCATATTTAGATTTCCATACCACAGGACACTTGGTCCAATCCTGAAACATTTCAGTCATTTTCTGTTTGCTTCAAGATGACTTTTTGTTTTAACGTATTTACAATGTTCCCGTTATTTGTGGTTCACAAGAATAATGATCAAATTCAGATCTGCTTTTACAAGTCAACCATTACAAGAATGACTCTAAAATCTCTGGAAAGAAAAAAAAGGAATAATTTACACATTTTCTTTTTTAGAAAGTAAGATAAAAATAAAAGCTCAAATTTTAGGTTACATGGGACAAAAAAGACACAAAAATCAGCAAGGATTTACTTATTATATACATTTCAAAGGAATAATAAAAAAAATTCCGCCACACATTGGTCACGACCATAACAGTATACCATACCATACCAAGTTTATTGGTAAAGCACTGACCAAGGTGCGAAGAAACAGAACAAAATATTACAATACGGTTTAGAGTACCGAATTGCATTAATCGATGTGCGAGGTAATAAAAGCGTGGATGGCAGATTCCAGGTCGCGTCTCTTTAAAATAGGTTTTTTCTGCAAAAACAAACGATTATTCTGATAATCGACTAAACAATAATTGTTTTGTCGACTAATATATACTATACTATATACTATCTAAAATTGTGATTTTGAAGGGAAAGCGACATAACAAAACTTTAGAATATACGATAGGCAGCCCTAGCTGAAACGCAATTAAATGTTTCGATTGGTCAGTCCCTAAATATCTGGACGACACGCCTGTGTTGGGTGTTTTTTTTTTCTCAGGTAGATATTATGATAAAGAATCGATTTTGAACTCTTTTGAATCACTATCGATTTTTTATTTTAAAAAGGCTGCAGTGGGACGTAGCAGTTGTGTACAATATCTGTCCTGCGTCTATACTGCCTGGTTCCAGAGCCAATCACATGTGAGCTTGCAGTGTTGCCAAGTCTTCAACAAGAACTACCAGATTCAGAAGTACCGAGTTTACGCACCGACCTGCAGTGGTTTGTTATACCGAGGGGCTGATTTCAGCCAATTCCTGCACTTCCAACCTTGAGACCTTCGATTGCGCATTCCCATTGAGGGGCGCAACTATGTAGCACGGCTTTGACTTTTGCCCAAAAACCATATTCGAAGTGCATTTGTTTATTAATATTAAAATTAAAATACATTTTAATATTTATGAACTACATTTTGACCATTAAATGTCTTCAGCAAGACTGATATTGGTATCAAACTTAAGTTCTACATGTTCTGTCCACCAGAGGGCAGTGTATCAGTCAATGTTAATAGAATATGTGCACGAAACGCAGACTGCATTTGAATACCCCTACTTAGCTTGCTAGCAATGTAGCAGATCCGAATATCCAGTATGGATTGTAATAGGCATAAACTTAAAGTTAGCAGCCGGCGGACGCTACGCTATCCTACAATGCAGCGGAAGCCCCAAAATCGTAGAAGAAGAGCGACCTCAGCTACTGAAGAACTGTCCATCGTTGAAATCGCAGCAATTTTGGCGTATAAATGTAAAATTGTAGCAATGTTACTGATGAATTGTTTTTTGATAAACGATTAAGCATTGTTGATAACTTCTTTAAAAGGACAACAGGCGACGTAACATAAACATCCGGCAAAATGTTGGTGCAGTACGTCCGATTTCATGCCTAGTACTCGCTCGTTTCTCTCAGAATCTGAATTGAAAACTTTTACAAGCTAACACATTTACGAAAAATGTAAACTGTTGAAACTATCATTTGTAAATATTGATGGGGACATATCCGTGACATCCCTGGCTATTGACGCCTCACAATATTAAATAATTTATGATTGTGTACAGGAGTAATTACAGTCGACTGGTTAGCTGTTGGAAAGATGCAAATCTGTTAAACAAATGGCATAAAATGGCATTTGCGTTTATTTTATTTCTGGAGAAAATGTCCTGGTGATGTCGTTGCAGCAGAATAATGCAAAACTGCAAGCGGCACCTCCATTTTGGTTGTCATGGAGATACGATGCCGTGGCACAGGCTGACGACAAAATCCTCGCTGTACCAATACTGCTGTTATTGCCACACTTGTGCACTACATACTTGAACCCTTGTCTGCACTGCAGTGTGAGCATTGGGACAGGGCCTTACTGGGAACCAGGGATGATCCAAGGCAAGCCTTTAGCAGAAGTTTAATGTCCGCTTTACCCTGTGTGTTTGTCGTAATTATATGTAATATATTTGTGTGTAATGTATATTCGTGTGTTTGTAGAGTGTATTCGTGTGTTTGTAATATGTATTTGTGTGTTTGTAATGTGTATTTGTGTGTTTGGAATATGTATTTGTATGAAATGTTATGTGTATTTGTGTGAATGTAATGTGAATTCATGTGTTTGTAATATGTATTTCTGTAAATGTAATGTGTAATTGTGTGAATGAAATATCTATTTATGTGTTTGTACTGTGTAATTTTATGAATTTAATGTGTATTTGTGTGTTTGTAATTTGTATTTGTGTGAATGTAATGTGTATTTGTGTGTTTGTAATGTGTATTTGTGTGAATGTAAAGTGTATTTGTGTGGATGTGATGTGTATTTGTGTGGATGTAACTTGTATTTGTGTGAACGTAATGTTTATCTGTGTGAATGCAATGTGCATTTGTGTATTTGTAATGTGTATTTGGATGTAGTGTTTATATATGTGAATGTAATGTGTATTTGTGTGTTTGTACTGTGTATCTTTATGAATTTAATGTGTATTTGTGTGTTTGTAATATGTATTTGTGTGAATGTAATGTGCATTTGTGTGTGTTCAATATGTATTTGTGTGAATGTAATGTGTAATTGTGTGAATGTAATATGTATTTGTGTTTGTAACGTGTATTAGTGTAAAGGTCATGTGTATTTGTGTAAATGTAATATGTATTAATGTGTTTGTAGTGTGTATTTGTGTAAATTTAATGTGTATTTTTGTGAATGTAATGTGTATTAGTTTGAATGTAATGTGTATTTGTGTAAATGTAATGTGCATTTGTGTGTTTGTAATATGTATTTGTGTGAATGTAATGTGTAATTGTGTGAATGTAATATGTATTTGTGTTTGCAATGTGTATTCGGTAAAGGTCATGTGTATTTGTGTGAATGTAAAGTGTATTTGGGTAAATGTAATATGTATTAATGTGTTTCTAATATGTATTTGTGTAAATGTAATGTGTAATTGTGTTTTTAATGTGTATTTATGTAAAGGCCATGTGTATTTGTGTGAATGTAATGTGTATTAGTGTGAATGTAATTTGCATTAGTGTGAATGTTATGTGTATTTGTGTAAATGTAAATTGTATTTGTGTGTTTCTAAAATGTGTTTGTGTGAATGTTATGTAAACTAATGTGTTTTTTAGTGTGTAGTTGTGTAAATGTAATGTATCGGTGTGAATTTAATGTGCATTTGTGTGAATGTAATGTGAATTTGTGTAAATGTAACGTGCATTTGTGTGTTTGTATCGTGTATTTGTGTGGTTTTTTTAATGTGTATTTGTGTGTTTGTAACGTGTATTTGTGTGTTGTAATAATAATAACATTAATAATAATAATGTTTATAATAATAATAATGTTTTACTCACAGTTACATGCTCCACGTTGTACGTTTGGTATTGCATTGTTTTGTGGTCATGCACTTGTGTTAGAAAAACTCCACATGTAAAGATAATAACAAACCAAAATCAGAATAAAAATTAGTATAAAAACATTTCCCAGGAACCTGCAGAGAAATCGGATTAGTTCCCAGAAACGTTCTGTAGTTTGTCCCTGAATGTATCTCAGCCAGTCTCTTCCTGCTTGCCACCCGTTTCTGATCCTTATTGTAGCTGAGCTGAAGAAACCTGTAGTTTTAACTAAGTCTTCTGTCTCCTCATTCTCCATGGGGGAACTGATAACAGATGTGTCCTCGTTTACACAGGAACAATCTGTCTGACAACCTCTGGATACCATCAAAGCGTTTGTTGCTCTACGTTTTATGCGACATTTCTCTGTTGCACAGATATCTTCCTGCTTCGTATCTTGAGATGAAGGTGGAAAACTTTTTGCATTTTGATGAACCAGTGGAGACTTTTCTTTTTTACTGATTTTCAGAGTGGGAAGATCCACATTTTCCATCAACATTTCCTTTGATTGCTCCTCCAGTTGGACGTGGCAGACAAATTCACTTGGATCTTCATTTTCTAACCTCCCGATTTCCATTCGATCTTCCGGAGATATTTGTGTGTTAGAGATGGTTTCCTGCTGTTTGTCTGGCAATTCACTTCCTGTCCCTTGGGGTGAAATCTTAACGAAAGCGTCGCTTTGTTTGTTTGTTTCCACACCTCTCAGCTCCAGATGAGGGAGGAGCGGTTTGACTTTTTCCACCAACACCACATTTTTTATGGGAGCGATGGTTTCCTGCTGTTTCTCTGGCAATCTCTTTGATTTTCGACATTTTTCGGATCATTAAGCAGGACTGACCACTTCTCTGCTACAAACTCCGTCCTATATTTACTTCGGATAGAGTTTATGTCCACACCTTTGGTTGTGTTAATGGTTTCCTGCCACGTCTGTTGACATGCAAAAGTTGTTTCTGTTGAATCTCTTGGATTTTCAAATGTTTCCATGTCGTTCAAATACTTTACGTTTGGTGGTTCATACATTATTCCTATTGCTCTTTGAAGGGAGGCTAAATAACGTCTCGTGTAAATCTGTCTCAACATCCTGTCTGTGGATTAATGCAACAAAAAAAAATCTCCTTTAGCTGTGAAATCTCAAAAAAACACACAACCTTAACGTAGAGAAGTTCGCAAATGAAAAGACTTTGTTCAAAGAATTTGACGTTACCTAGCAACCAGAGCTGGCTCAGCCATTGGGTGGAGAGCAGACATGATAATCCCTCACCTTTTGGCGAAATTCGCCGTTTTGAAACCAAAATAAGTGACCTACGTGAATCGTGTAGATTTAATGAGAAAAGGTTTACGGGGGCGGCAGATATGTCCGCTAATTTAATTACTACTTTACACCAGGAGATGGCAGGCATCTGTAACTTTAATTTAAGCCGCATTTTTGGGTGGGTTACCATGGAAACTTTTGGAGTAAATCAGCTTTAAATCAGATCTAAACTACTTATTTTAAAGAAGTTTTAAATAATTATGAGGAAAACATGAGTGTAGATATTTGATGATATGGGATTCATACTTTTCTGATTCAGCATTTCATTTTTTGTTTTTCCTCTGATCTGAGCAAATACATCGTAACCCAGTTGATTTTGTTTCTAGCCAGAAACTTGTTAAATAGTAAAATGATTATTAGAAAACTATATTTAAATCTAACCGTTAGGTTGAATACATATTAGGGGGTAAGAAACGCGTATGCTAATTGTGCCAAAACAAGAAATGACCTAACATTTTATTTTATCATACAATATTATATGAAAGCTGCAATAAATAAGTACTTTCAGTACCATTCTGCATCATAATAAAATGTGTAGAATGCTAAAAGTGTTATCATATAATCAACTTATCGGAGAAATTAATTCTGAAACAGTGAAAATTATCCAGTCCTGTGCAGCAACAAAGTTTCATGTGACTTTGTAAATTGATTAACTATTATTTGTGGTCTTATAAAGTGTGCAAATGTAAATAAGTGCAGAAATCTACTCTGCATGTCTTTGGAGTTGCTAGTATTTCAATCTTATACCTAATTTGTGATACTCAGAATGATTGAGAACTATATGAGCCCGAAACATATACACTTTGGGCCCATTTATCAAGATGTATCAGTAGTGAAAGAATAATAATGATGCAAATTAAGTTTGCAGCCCAATCAAAGTAGATTTTTTGGTCGGACCAAATTAAATTGTTTTGGGGGGGCAACTTTGGACTAGGGGTGCACCAATCCGGCTTTTTCAGTCCCGATACCGATGCCTGGGCTTTAGTTATCTGTCGATACCCGATACCGATCCGATTCTATTGCTGAATTAATCAACTTTATACCCTTCTTGACGAGACTAAAGGCAAATGAACAGATGTAAAATATAAAATCACCATAAAACTAAAATTTTAAGTGAAATATGAACCATTTTTTGTGAATTTATTGCAGATTTACAACATTTTAAGTATCGGTTAACTGATACCTGTAAATTAGACGGTATCGGGGCCGTTGCTCTAGAGAATGTTGATACTAAACCTTAATAAATGTTCCCATTAGTACAGCGGTCCTTCATTTATTGCGGGGGTTGCAATCTAAAAATTACCCGCAATACGCAAAAATCCGCAATGTAGCATTTTATTGTTTACACTTATTTTATGTTTTGATGCTGCAAAACCACTCGCCACGCACTTTATCCTCTTTTCTCAGACATGTGTTATTCACATTATTTCCACATTACTCACTAGTTTAAATACTCTCAAAGTTCAAACACAAACGTATTAAAATGCCGCGGTTTCTTCGTCCGGTATCTTTGTCCTCTGAATGCCTCGGTGCAGATGTCTTTTTCCCAGTGAGGAACGAAGGTAACCTGTATAATTGTCTGCTTACTCGTTATCACGTAGGAACGTTTTTATGGTTCACCAAAACGTCGACTGGTTAAATCTGAGGAGAATTTCCCTTCTGTGTGTCTCTGCATGTGGATTGATCCGTTATTTTGGGTCTGCTGCTGAAAAACGATGTTGATTAACTGGTGGGCGTACTGCTTGTTCAGAGCCATGAGACGGGACGCTGAAGCTGCAGCTCATTCTTTCCTCCTTTATTTAAAATTTTCACATAAGTCTTATACTTCATTTTTATTTTAAATGTGTTACTTTTCTTGCTATTCTTAGGATGTGTTAAATCGTTTGTTGTGATTTGCTGTTGTACATCCTGTGGTGATTTCTTTGAATTTGGAGAGTTTTTTTCCCCGTTCTCGACTTATTCCCAGAAATAACGGACATTTGGTCATAGCCGGTCCAGTCAGTCCGTCCATATGACCAGAAGTGTCGCCAGTATTTCACCATGTGGCATATTCAGCACCCGCTGCTCTGATTGCTTGCATAATGAGCCATTTATTTTTTCTTTGGGTGATAAATGTCAACTTCCTGAGAATCTCAGAGCCGTTCCTCCATCAGTTCCTCATGGGTGGAGCACTAACGAGCCGGGCCTCCATGTTCGTTTACGATTGGATTGTTCCTCCTGCAGTCAGTGAAATCTGTTTAATTAATGTCAGCATTGCTTGTTTACACCAATAATATCACACCTGAATATTTACCTGAAGTCGTGCAGCTCTACTGTTGGCTGTCAAGTAGCTATAAATTACACAAAACGGTTTACTAATAGAATCATTTCTTTCAAAAAGAGCATTTTTCAAGCGATCGGTTTGGTTTTAAAAGTAACCGATCCATCTTAAATAGAAGCAAGGATCCTGGGTGATGATGGTTCCTCTTGTTTGTTGGTTTTTAATCAAATATTTCACACTTTTTGATCAAAGTTTATTGCTTCTGAACCTGGAGAGGTATTAGATAAGCTGTATTAGATAATTCAACAAAACAACGTTCGATTCAAGTTACTCCTTAGGTTCTGTTCTCGGTGCTAAATGATTCATTCCATACAAATAAGGAAATCCGTAAGGTTTGGGTATATTTTGTAACTTTTGCAGACTACACAAATTTATATTCATCTGGAAAAATCCTTAGAAGACCTTTTGAATACAAGAAAGGGAAGTAAATATAAAGAAAGTGGACAAATTATGAAAACAATTGAATGAATCTAAAAACAATTTGTGGGAAACTCAAGATGTGGTAGAGCTTCTTGTAGTGAACCTTGGTACCCCTCAGTACCGATAGATAGCTTCTCTACAGCCACTGAAGGGGCTTTTTTGTAACACAAGTTGCGATAAATCTGGGCTGGAACACGCCTCATGTTCTGTTCTAACTGAATCAGGGCTGCAGGACATCAAACGGACAACATGGTGACTTTTTTTAGATCCCACCGACGACTGTTTTTCCCAAAAAGAGCCCTGCGACAAATTTCTGCGCATATGCAGACATTATCGCACATCTTAAACCTCCCTCGGTTAATTTCTTCCAGCGCCATACAGAGAGATGGAGCTGATTCCACCCAGTCACAAAATAAGTTGTTTTATATTAAAATTTAATTAAAAAGTAAAACAAAAAAATGAAATGTGTATGACTGTAATACAGATTGTTCTTTTATAAGCCACACAAACATCGTTCTTTACATTCATCTATCAAACCTAACATGGGAAAAAAAAGCAGAAGCTGCCTGTATGCTGCATCCACGCACCTGTGGTGCATTCAAGGAATGTTTTTGAAACATATGGTCTGCTCAATAACGTAGGACATTTAGAACTTATAACAAAATAATACCATAATCCATTAACGTAATGTCTGGTTCATATTAAATATACCTTACTTATTTTTACTGGATATATAAAAAATAGGGATGAAAAAAAATATATATGAATATTTAACAATATTGTATTAACATTTAAAAGCAAAGCATCAGTTTTCATCTTTTAAACATTTGAATGTAACCATTTATATTGAAAGTAATTTTTCTCATAAGATTCAAAGTATAACTGGTGGTTGGTGGCTGTTTTCACCTTGTTCCAGTGGATCCAGTAATAAAACTGGATGTTTTGGATGAAACCAGGAGGAGTATTCAAAATCACAATATAAAGTCTTGCTTATAGTATTGCGATATATCGCTATATATCGTACCGTCCCCTTCGTATCATGAAACATATCGTATCACTAGATTCTTGCCACTAGATTCTTATATAGATATTAAATACTAGGGGTGTCACGATCTCGATTTTTTAAAATCGAAATCGATCGAAATTATGCCACTAACTTGCACCTCGAAATCTAAAATACTGTAGCGTGACTAGCATCCCACTCAGACTTCTTAGTTCCAGGCAACCGTCTCTTTACTCAGATTTTCCTCATCACAAGGAACCACAGATTGCATGAGTAACTCTCACCAGTGCTCCTAAAACGCAGGTAATATTATTAACTGCTGCATCGCACTAAGATTTATCCCCCGTGAAGACAACACACGTCTACAGAGTAGAGGGTGACACGGGAATCAATTGTCGCTCCCGTCACGTCCCGATCCCAAAAAAATACTCCCGTCACGTCCCGATCATGTGACAGCCCCCCCCAAAAAAATCTTGTCCCGAACAAATCCCGAGACAAAGACTCCCGACCCGAATCCCGTAGATTAGTAATTTACCTCCTATGGCGCTCGCTCCCCGCCCCCCCTTTAAACAATAGCCTTTACTTTTAGCTACTTTTGCTAGCTGACGCTAGCAAGTAGCTATTAGGTAAGCTACAGCTCAACCATGGCTAGGTCAGATAAAAGAAGAAGCAGCGGGTCCAAAGCTAAAGCTGCTACTTCTACTTTCAAATCCCCAGTGAGGAAATCTTGAGTTCCCGGTGAGTTAAGTCGACATTCTTGTCGTAAACCAGAGGACCACTGTTAGTGAGTAGGTTTAGCCATTGAGCTGTTTATATCCACTCGTGATCAACATACAGTATATACATAGAATGGATAATGGACAATAATAGTGTGAATAAGTTATTTCAAATTGACCATTAAAACCGCAATGTGATACACCACACAAGTATAACGGAAATTGTATCACTTATATGTAAAATGAAATGATGATTGTACAAAATGTAATCAATAAAACCAATTAGCATAAACTAGACCAGTCTAAAAATGGCTCTATTGTAAGAAAAGAAATCATCTCAAAGTCAAATCACAACCCTAAAATCAAAAATCAAATAAAGGATTCTGAGAATCGTGACACCCCTATAAAAAAACAAAACACACACACATATATATATATATATATATATATATACACATACATACATACAGTAGGGCTGCAACTAACGATTATTTTATCGATTAATTGATTAATCTGTTGATTATTTTTTACGATTAATATAAATATATATATTTTTATTTAAATATATAAATTATTACGACATTTTTTCATTAAGAACAATGAAAACACAAGAGAATTTTGCAGTTCACTGCAATCTATTTTATCGGACCTGAACACAGTGAACAGTGTAAAGTGAGCGTAACAGTGCAAGATATTTATCCAGAATAATTTTTAGACATAAAAATACAAAATGAGGTAGAATTCCATACAAATTCATGTACAGCATGTTAACAAAAATATCTCAGCTCATGAAATGAAAATCCCGTTTTCATTTCGGGAATGAAGGAGGCTGACTTAGTTGGGCTGTATTTTGGGGCAACATTGGGGCTCTCAGAATTAATTAACCTACCTTCACTAAACATATTTTATGGTCTTTGGGGTGTTGGAGTAAATGTGGCTTTTTAAATTAGGATCTTCTGCTTTCAATTAAATGAACTAAAACATTTCAAAG
Organism: Apricaphanius iberus; assembly: GCA_028564705.1. Classification (NCBI taxonomy): domain Eukaryota; kingdom Metazoa; phylum Chordata; class Actinopteri; order Cyprinodontiformes; family Aphaniidae; genus Apricaphanius; species Apricaphanius iberus. The sequence goes on along the minus strand of JAPXFQ010002533.1, from coordinate 317,212 downwards.
ATCAGATTTGTGAGAGACAGCCGGATGCTAAATGTTAGTTGTGCATAATTCTTCTTCTGGGAAGGAATTGGGGGGGGGGGGGGGGGGGTTGTCAATCATTTAAAAAATTTATGGATTAGTTGTTTCAGATATATATTTTCCGGACTATAAAGCGCACCTGATAAGCCGCAACAGCTTGTTTTCAGCACGGTGGAAACGCCCGGGCCGCTGTGTTGAGACAATCTTCAAGAAAGTCTTCAAGTTGGGGCCTTCAACTTTTCTTACCTCTTAGAGACAGTTTTTCATGCTGGCGTCTCTGTCTTCACTATTGATTAATCCTTTGGTGAAGGAGGTAACCTGTACAATCCATAGATAGAGGAGGCCCTCTAGTGGCCGTTAAATAGATAGCTAAAATAGGGAGGAAAAGTTCAGGCGGCCATTTTAAGTTTTGTGTTTGAAAGTGTTCATAGAGTTTCCCCCGGTGAACTGTAACTCACCCAGCTTTTAAAAACGGTTTTAACAGCACTGACCAATACCAATATCGAACTGGATCAGAACCGGGTCGTTGTAACACTAAAATATGAATCCATATCCAGCTCTAACTGCCTCGCTACTTCACCGCATCAGGGCTTGAAAATCCTTCCTTCTGAAGCATAAAAAATGCGACCCTGAAGTCCTCCTGCACCTCTGCATTTCAAAGCATGGAGCAGATTGAGGAGCCGGCTCTGAACCAAACGGGTTCCTGAAGACCGGCTCTGAGCTCAGGATCAGAGAGGTACGCCTGTCCCTTTAAGATAAAGCCGAGCAGAACGCCGGGCCTGATGGGTTCTGTGCGGAGCCTTTCACTAGGATCACTGACGAAGAGTAGGAGGAGGAAGGTAATACGTCCTCTGCATCACACACACACTCACACACACATTCACACACCTTGGCAGGTATCGTTTGATGCTCCAAATCCAAGATGGCCATCTCCGGCCGTCTCCTAGAGAACCGTTGCTAGGCTACACCCTCCCAGCTCCGCTGCGCCGCGCTGCCAGTGGAAGATGGCGTCTCCCCGAGGACCTGGGCCGTGTTTGTAAGAGAGCAGAACAGAGGATGCTGTTAGACTGCGGTTGATCAGAGAAAAGCGGCTCATCAGATCCGACTCCACCGTCAGATTATGAACTCTCTGTCCGATTTAAATCAATACTTCTTATTAGGTTCCCTCTGAATAAAACACTTGTTTTCGGATTTGATTTGGACCTAACAGACCTCCCAGATATTCCCTCCCTGGGACCTCCTCTTTCAGCCGTTCTGCCCGTCGTCTGATCCGGCTCATTATGCTGATTCTGACCTGGTTTGAGTCGAGCTCCAGCTCCATCTGACAGATGGCGTCACGTGTGGTTCAATCTTCACACCTTCAACACCGTGATGGTGTGAAGACATCTCTACAAACATCCAGAAGTCTTGTGTTTCGTTGGTTCAACCCAAGTGGTTATTTCCTGTTTCTTTTAACGGTGAAAGTCGAGACACATTTCCAACTGTATGCACTGGGGATGTAAGAAAATATGGAAACGCCAATATATTACAACATTTTATGTCTCAAATCTGTAGCAATACTCGGAAAAAAAATGCACTCACAGTTTTAAAAATTACAACAAACAGTATCACAATATGTGTCAAGTAGTTCTGGACAATATGGCCTCCAATCTATATTGCGATATAGTCTAAAGCATGTGCGGTAACGATATATATATTACGATTAATTCCTTTTGTTCCCCTTATATGTCAAATAACTGCTTATGAGTATTCTCACTTTCCAGATACATTGCAGCTAAACGCCTTCCAAAAGTTTTAGAATGCCACTGAAAGAAAATGTATTGTACCAGGCAAAAGAATAAAAGAGCTACATGATGTTATTACGTGAAAATTTTATTATTCAAACAATATACTTTTCACGTTTGTACAATATGCTATAACCTTTCTACAATATGATATAGTGTTTGTACGATGTACTTTTCACGTTTGTACAATATGCTATAACCTTCGTACACTATAATATAATTTTTGTACAATATACTTTTTGCGTTTGTACAATATAATATCAAATTATTACATGAAAACTCTATTTTTAATAACATGCTTTTCATGTTTGTACAATATGCTATAACTTTTGTGCACTTTAATATAATTTTTGTTAAATAAACTTTTCACGTTCGTACAATATATCACGTTTCTACGTTAAAACTTACTTTTTGAACAATAAGTTTTCGCGTTTGTACAATATGCTATAACATTCGTACACTATAATATAATGTTTGTAGGGCTTCCACAAATGATTATTTTGTTATAATCGACTAATCGTCTATTATTTTGCAGATTAGTCGACTAATCGGATCACCCATAAATTGTATCTAATCGCAGAAGATGCTCAAATATATACACCATTAGCTTTCAGCTGGAACTGTTTTCTCAAAGTATTATGTGCTATCTAAAATACTGACAGTTAAAATGATAACTTATTTAACATTTATTAACTAATTATAAAAAAAAACAATGTTACAACAGACACAAAAAATCACAATCACTACTGTTAATGTTACAGATATCATTATAAGTAATTAATATCATTTTCCATTTAATAAACTCTCATTTTGTTCAGCCTTTTCATAGTTTTTGCGTCCAAGAGACCAACGAGTTATTGGGAAGCTGCCATAAACAGAAATAAATGAGCCAGCTATCTGCATACAGCACTATAGAGAGCAGTGAGCGGTAAAGCCGCAGTTTTAAGAGAAAAAACAAAATTTTCATATATATAAAAAAAAGATGATGTAGAGAAATAAATTTATTGTCATTAATTCTGGTTGTCAACATTGTCGTGACGAATCGACTAATCGTCACAGCCCTAAGTGTTTGTACGATATACTTTTCACGTTTTTACAATATGCTGTAACGTTCGTACACTACACTACACTACACTACAATATGTTTGTACAATATAATAATACGATATTACGTGAAAACTTTATTTTTGAACAGTATGCTTTTCACGCTTGTCCAATATGCTGTAACGTTCGTATATAATGTTTGTACAATATACTTTTCACGTTTGTACAATATAATATTACGTTATGACGTGATAGCTTTATCTTTTGAGCTCAACCCCATAAAGCTCAAGATATTTCAGTAAATGTCAAACAACAAATAACAAACAAGTCAACTCAAAAATGGTTGTAACATAAATAAAGATGAATGTATTTTAAATCAAATCCCAGCTAAAAGTCATGGACTTATTAAATTCTAAATTGGTCGAAATGAAGTGCAAAATATAAAGGGAGAAGTAACATTTTCCGCTTTCCTGATTACTTAAAAAAATTATTTGTACAAAAACAAATCTCCACATATTTGATCTAAAAATGGTTCAACAGGTTTCTGTAAATCTTCCAATATCTAGAATCTACAGTGCTATCCCTGAACACCAACATTTATTGTCTTTATGTACCTGGTACAAAGTAGGCGCAGCTTGATGACATCACTAACAAGCACAGTCGTGGTAGGCCGGTAAAATCTCTACATGCTCCCACTAACCCAGATTATAACAGCCAACAACATTAGCTACCACATCTATGCAGACGACACTGAGCTGTACATTACAATGTTACCAGGTGACTTTGATCCAATCAAGCGTCCTCACCGGTCTACCTAAAAAGTCAATCAGACTTTTTTCTTTTACTTTTTATGCTTTTATCATGTAAAGCACCTTGAATTACGTTGTGTTAATATAACCTCGTATCCTGTATATCGTCCCACTGCTAGATAGAACTAAGTTTAGACCCTTGAAAACACGAGTACATTTTTCTTCTGTGCTGAATCATCAGACTGTAGCTCTGTTTGAGGCTTTTCTTTCTTCCCTCGTGGCTGAAGAAGCCGTTGTTGTCCAGCAGCGCTCAGAAAACACAGATTTCCATTTAATCTTGCTGTCAAAGATCTGAACCAGCAGTGATTTATTGTCGTTGTTTTCTTTGTTCAGCCGAGCCGCAGACGGCTTGTCCTCCAGAACCTCGTCCCGGTTCCCCCGACGCGTTACGAATAACTTAGGGTTCCACATAAATCATCCTGGTTGCAGGAGACGCCCACTGGAGATCCGAAAAGGTTCCAGCAGGTGCTTCTTCTGCTCTTTTTAGAAGCTGTTGGTCTTGTTTTATTTTAGAAAAACCATGTGAACAAAACAGAATGTTACACAGGTTGTGCAGAATTAGACGACGGCCTGATTTCAGACCTGAAAGATAGAGTTTAGCGAGTGGAAAACATCCATCGTTTTGCTGCAGCTACAACTTATATTCCCCATTTGTCTTGATTAATTCTTATTTTGACAAAAACTGTAAAGCGTAAAGTAACACATCATTGAGTCTGATTGAGGGTGCTCTGATCTCACTGGCCTTAGAAAGAATAATCACTGTTTATGAAAGAGAAGAGAGGCAGTTTAACATGTGATTCTGATGTTTTTAGGGGTGTAATGCCAAGTATTTGGGGTTTTAAAGTCACGGTTTCAGTACATTTTAGACGTCCATGAAATTATTATTATAAAAATTTTATTTGCATTTTACAAATATTTCCCCCTGAATTATTTCCTTTCAATTACTGAAATTATTTGATTTATTAAGTTCTATGACTTAAAACAGCTGAAAGTATAGATATGACTGGAGATTGGATTTGATAAATAAATTAAATAGCCTAAATAATAAACAATCCAACCACTAGAAATCCTCAGGTTGTCCTGCAGACCACCATGTTTTTGTAAGAAAAGTCACCGACTACCATTTGTTGTTATAAGCCATTTATTAACCATACTTGTTTGTCTAACAAAAAGACACAATCTTGAAATACGGTTTTACTAAAGACAAAAAAAAAGAATAAAATCAAAGTAAATAATGTTAATATTTTTCAGTTAAATCCTATTAATCTCTGAACAAGCCATTGCTGGCCACATTTAAAAGTAAGGCAGTAAATGGCGGATAGGTAACTCATTATGCAGTTGTAAAAAAAAAAGAAAGTGTCTTCAGTTTTATGGACACCAAATGTCGACGCCCGCCTGATGCTCTGCAGTCGTAACAGAGAATAGAAAAATCCTCTCTCGCCGACAGTTTTTCTGTGCCAGTGGAGTGAAAGCCTCACATCTTCTGGTTCCGGTTAGGAGACGAGCGGCTGCATTTTAAACAACTCGCAGACCAGATAATTCAATTCAGTTGATTTGTGTAGCGCCAATTCATAACAGACGTCATCTCAGAGCACTTTAAAAGAAAAGTCATTTCAGTTTTCAACCACACATACTTTCCTATCAGTTTAAAAGTTTTCTGTTTAAGGAATCCCAGCAGATTGTATCGAGTCAAACAAACATGCGGTAGACGGTCGCCTGCGTTGCAGTAGTCCTTGGATCTCTGCACGTTTTATTGATAAGGCAGATCTAGCCAGTATTTCATAAATGAAAGAAAGCAACTCTAGTGACAAAGCTCACCCAGGAACAGAGTAATACGATCGTAAATATATGGTTCGTTAAAGGTTTGCGCTTGTTGAAGCTGTCGCAAAAACAGGCTGTAGCTGATTTACTAACATGGCGCAGAGAGCATTGTGCCTGTTAAACAAGACTCACGCAATCCATTGTGTCAGAAGACACAAAATACCGGATAGCCGTCTTCATTCTGCTAGACAGTTTTTGGTTAAATAACAACGTTCTGGTTTGATCAAATCCAACTTTTCATAGAAACATTGCAACTCAAAGTGCTTTATAGATTAAAAACTACCCCATAAACCACATCACCATGCATTCCCCCCCAGAGATTTACACCTGTTGGTGGTCAGGTCGAGGTGTTTCTAGTGGAACTGGACCAGAACCATCAGGTTAATCGCAAAAGTTAAGTTAAGGGATCAACTTTGATACATTATTTGATATTTGTTTTTCCTCATGTTTTCTGTTACGTTAAACTTGTTTGGTCTCAGAAAAGACATAAAAGCATTAAAATTCTGATTCACAACATTTTTTTTCATTCTCACCGTCGTTTGGTTTCATTTCATTTTGTTTTTATTCATGTTCACCTTATTTGTCTTCGATTAACAGTCAGATTAAGACCGGGAGAGACAGAAAAGGCTGTGATGTTGATCTTAACTTTAAATAAAAAAAAAAAAAAAATGGAACGATTCGGTTGATCAAACGGACGGAGAGACCGTAGTCGTCCCTCGCAGCCACCTCTGCCTCTCTCACTCTGTCTATCTGTATCTGTTCACAGGGGACATCACTCAGAAGGGTTATGAGAAGAAGAGGTCCAAGCTGATCAGGGCATATGCTGGAGGTAATTTAGCAGCCTCTGACCCCCCCCCCTCCACACACCCACACCGCCGCTGCAGTATCGATCCGCCATCATAAGGAATAGCTTTGGCTGGACGCTGTAGTCTTATCGACCGAGTCTTCAGCCCTCCATTAGTGGATGTAGGTTAGAGCTCCCTGGAGCTCAGCTTGGGCCCGCTCCTCTCAATCCGTCGCTGATCAAACTGTAGTAGACACACACACACACACACATCCATCACACACACACACAGCGGGTTTAACACGTCTAGGGTGAAAGGCTACTGAGCGATGTTCGATTACTGCATGTTTCTGCTTTTACGTTGAAGTCAGAAAAATCTCATTTTTCTGCCATATCAAATCACCTCCATGTTTCTTCTCTTTTTTCTTTTTTTTTCTTGCCCTCTTCTCTGTTGCTTTTATGTGCAAATATATATATATGTGTACGTGTTGTTTCTGTGAAAACTGCGTCCGTGTGTCCACAAGCTTTTCTGCCTGCTCCTGTAGGTATGGAGGGTCCCATGTCTCATCGGGCCCCGCTCGGCCCTCCGGCCGCCGCCCGCTTCCACCGACGGAGGACGTCCGGAACGAGAGACGAGCGCTACCGATCAGGTACGGAGATTTGCCCACCAGCAAGCTCGGTTTGTCGTATCATGACCACGTTCTGGTTCTAGTACAAATCAGAAATTAGTGGATGGAAGTAGTTAAAAATCCCACCAAAGAAGCAGACTTGAATAATGCACAGAAAGGTTCCAGGTTCAAATTTCATCCAAAGCTTAAATGTTCCTTTCCTGCATGATTGCAGGAACCACAGTCCAAAACAGGGCTGGGCGATACTGCCTCAAATCTATACTGCAAAATAATCCAAAGCTTGTGTGCTAACGATATGTATCTTTTTTTTTCTTTATATATGTAAAAAAAATAAAAACTACTTTTGAACATTTGCACTTTCCTAACAATTTGCAAATGTTAAAAGGTTTAGAATGCCATTTAAAGAACAATATTGAGTAAAAATACATTTAAAAAACATTTTAAAATGTTTCCAAATAATGCAACACAAGATTTCTCAAACTATAAATAAAGATAAAGATATTGGAAATTAAATAAAAGCTAAATATTATTAAAATAAAGTTCCAAAGTGTTTGCTTTCCTTGTAACTTAGTTATTCATTTAATATCACACTGTATATAGTTCAATTAAAAAATCTTCAACTTCAACAAGTTTCTTTTCTGTAAAATAAAAATAGAAATGTTTGTTTAGAGTTTTTTTCGAACATGAACAAGTAGCAAAAGAAAGTAAATTTGAGAAAAAGACAAAGGCAAAAAGAAAAACAACTAACTATAAAAAATAGTCTAAATGATATTAAGAAAAAATGTCAGAAAAGGAGTATGATGAAGCATAAGCTTATTGAAACCTACCCCTTATCCACTACTCTGTAGACAACTAGTCTCCCCTAATGTACCTATTTACATAATACCTATTAGAAAACAAGAGAAAAATGATGAAAAAGAAAATAAATACTTCAAGAGGACAAATACATACATTATTTATGCAAACATCTGACTGTTAAATCCTTCTTCCTCCCTGTACCTTGTGAAAACCATGTGTTTGTACGGCTTCTTAAACTGGGTCATGCTTAGACACACCCTAAACTCTTCCACAATCTCACTCCACACACAGAAACACAAAAACATTTTAATATGGTACTGATGTTTTAAATTATAATCCCCTCTCAGATTATAACCCCCATCTTTGTTTTAAAAAAACTATTTTTGTACACGATTTGTGCTGTTTGAAAATGAACCAGGTCATGGTATTTTAATATTTTTTATTTTAAGAAAATTACATTTATATGCTCTCTGTAACCAGTATTATGAATATTTCTTATGGCTCTTTTCTGTAGTATAAATAGTGATTGTACTGAACATTTGTAACTATTGCCTCAGACCTCTACACAGCAATGCAAATATGGTGAAATCAATAAACAGTAGAGAATGTGGAGGGATTTATGGTCCAGAACAAACATACTTTTGTTTTATTTGAGACTTCCAATTTATTTTATCATCGATTATTACCCCGAGAAACTTATTTTCATGTACTCTTACAATATCCACCCCATCTATTTGAATCTGTACCTGAATATTCTTATTGCTTTTTCTGAATAACATGCGTTTGGTTTTACTTAAGTTAAATGATAATTTGTTTCCATCAAACCACCTTTTTATTAACAATCCCCCCCGGAACAGAATATACTGGTATCATCTGCGAATAATACCATTTTTAATGTTTTTGAAATGTTGCATATAAACAGTTTTGGACCCAATACTAAACCCTGGGGGACGCCACAAGCAATGTCCAAGCACGACGATGAATACTCTCTTGTTCAAATTTATTGATTAATATTTCGTGATTTGATTCTGTTAGTGCAAGTGATGTTGAACTAATTTAAATGTGTTAATAAAATGATCTAGTCGGTTATTGAGTAATTTTTGTAGAATTTTCGAAAAGCGTGGAAGTAAAGAAACATGCCTGTAATTTCTGGAGTGGTGTCTATCCCCAGTTTTACACAATGGTACAACTTTTGCTATTTTCATTTTATTAGGAAATGTAACCGGTTTGGAATGATAAATTACGGATGTATGTCATTGGTTTTGAAATCCCACCGATTACCTTTTTTTTTTTTTTTTTACAATTTTTCGTACCTGGTTAAACTTTATTTAGGCACAGTTTGTTGAAATCAAAATGGATGATCACGGTTTGGCGGTAGAGTCAAAATCTCCTCCTTTGGTTAAATTTATATCATTTATACCGTATACCTGTTATGTTGTCCACTTCTAAGTCCAATAAAAAAACTTAAATGGGTGACTTCTCCACACGGTTCTAACAAAACTAATGAGAAAAAAACGTTTCCAGTGTTTTTCTACTGGTACTTCTGCTCCTGCGTCTGAACCTGGACTTCTTCCTGGAGTAGGACCGATTTATTTGTGGTTATTTTGCAGGTGCATTGTTGGTTAGCGATTCTCTCAGTCCATTAAAACATTCGATCACCTAGTTATAAAACAGCTTCTTCTGATGGCTTCCAACCAAAAATATAATTTTGTTCGTCTTGAAAAGGGGGCGAATAAGACCGAGCAATATATCAATTATTCGATTTATTTAATGAAAATGGAAGATTTCGGAAAATAGAGGAAAATCCCCAATGCACCTCTTGGGTTGCTAAAGTGATCTTTTCATCTGGTTTTACATGATTTATTTGGACGTTAAATTCCATTTCAGCTCCAAGAAGGGATGATTGAAATGATAGCAAGTAAAAAAAGAAAATCTGTCATTAGGAATTCATTTTAAAAAATGGAAAGTGAGAATGAAGAAATTGATTAATATCAAAGGGGAAAAAAATTAAAGATTTAATTTTTAATCCACACCGCAGATCACCAATCTTTAATTTTTCCCACAGTTGAATGACAGATGACATGTTTACTTATATTTAAATTAAAACAAATAGCAAATGTTAAATACTGACAAAAGTAGTTATTTAAAAAGATATTGTGATAATATCGATATCAAATTATGTTAAAAAGGCTTATCAGGATCTAATTTTTCGACTTTTCGGCCAGCCCTCGGTGCGATTCGCTGGATTACGATGGAACTTGTGCGTTTTGCTGTTTTCATCGACGCATGATGCCGTCTCGTTCTGCAGACGACACACGCAACAAACCAGGAAGTGACATAAACCGATAAACCCTTCTAACAGCCAATCAGGTCCGATGACCGTATTAGGAGGTTTTCATGTGAAAATCCTTGTTCGTCTAAAACACTTGGACTCGTGGATATTTAGTATCAATTTATACAATAAAGAACAATTCGGTTTGGAGAACAAAAAATAAAAATAGGAGAAAATAACTGCTTAAAATTGTTTGCAGAATGTAATGTTATTTTCTCCTTGGTGTGGCGTGACTGGGGTAAAAACCTGACTTCCTCTCTCTGTCCCTTAGACGTCCACACGGAGGCGGTCCAGGCTGTGCTGGCTCGACACGTAGAGAGGAAGATGGCGGTGCCCATGCCTTCCAAGCGGCGCTCCCTGGTGGTCCAGACCTCCATGGATGCCTACACGCCTCCAGGTGACCACACACACACAACCTTTCACTGAGGTAGACAGCAGAAGTCGGATGAAATCTGAGGAGGTTCTCCTTCCTCTGAATTTAGCTGGATTAGCTGCTGATGAAAGCATCTTAAACATCTCCCCCATAATGCTGCACACAGCCACATTCTCTGTGGCGTTTAAACCCACTGAGGGATTTAGAGGAAAACGGGCCACAAGACCTCGTAAAAGTTGCACCCAGTCGACTTCTGTTCTTCTGCTGCAGCTTTTCTGTAGATATCCTCCTGAAAACGGACAGCGACGCTGACCTTTACCTCCAATATCAGCTCATTAGATCATCCCTAATCAGAGCTGAAGGAATAATTTTGGTCCTGATTGAATCCTAATGAAGGAAATATAATAAGTTTGTTCCTTTCTGATTTGCTTCTTAACCTTTAATAACATCCTGAAGCGGACCTGACGCGTCCCTAAAATGCGGACGGAGCGTTTCGCCAGCTCTGGCCGCTTGGCGCGTCTCATTATCTGAAATCACACCATCAGCTCTTGTTCTGAGGAGGAAAGTCAGTCGCGTGTTGGACCCAAATTGGTTCTTGTGGCATGTTTCACGGAAGAGCCACAAGATCCGATTGTCAAATTACTGACAGTTTGTGTCTCTGAGCTCTCAAGCTTGTTGCCTCAGTCACTGAAAGGTCACAGCACTGCAGTGGAGAATTGATTCTTCTTTTTCTCTTTTCATGACTTTTCCGTCCATAATGAAGATAATTTAGATGTTCCTTTTTTTTTATAAAAGTTTTTTTTCCAGTGGTAAATAGCTTTACAGCCACCGACCACACTAGGGATTTACTGACACCGCTCTGATGTACAGTATCGGTTATATAAACAGATACTTTAAATTTGGAAACTGAAATCATTTTTCACAGAAAATGTTAATTTTTTCACTTGAAATTTCGCTTTTGCTGTCATATCTCTATTAATATTTTATCCCCATCAAGCAGAGAAGAAAATAAAACATGCCCTCCAATTTATTGCATTTTTGTGTGTGGTAGAAGTACCGGCATTGGTACTTGGTTTGAATAAAGTGGTATCGTTGCCTCCCTAGTGCCTTTTCTTCATGGCAGACAGTTTATGTAATTCAGTACTGTTTGGATCGGTATCAAAGTATCGGTTTTAAGTATTGAAACGTTTCTTGCAGCAGCCAAATTACACCCTGAAAAAAATGTCTGAAATAAAAAACCTTTATTGGAAGATTTATTTCCAGATCAGTTATTTTCTGTGATACGTAGTAATTAGAAAGAGCAGCAGAGAATTATACCAGAATGTTGCCGAGTCATGGACGGTTTGCGTACACTGATGTAGTTGAATGACGCAGCTGTTATCGTTATTTTGAGATTAAAAACTCACACACAACAGTAGTGAGAGGTAGAAGCAGGCAGGAGAGAGCAATAAACCTAATAAATATCTTAAAAACTCCAACTAAGATGACATAATTCTTATCCTTATGGGATCCAGCCACAAAAAAAAAAACAATGTTAAAGACAAATCAGTTCAACAAAATTATTAGTGTAATAAATTTGGGCAACTGCTGGAAATCACCAGCAGATGAACTGTCCTATGATTGGGAGTAGGGCTGCAACAAACAATTATTTGGTTGATCGATTAATCGGATTAGCGGGACAAATTTATTATGAATTTATTGTATTATTGTGAAGATCGGAAGCTGATGTCTGTGAGTGAGAGTGAAAAATAAAGTGCCTCTCTTGTTCAGTGTTTCAGTTCTGTTAAAGGTGACGCGACTGGCGACCAAATCAGACCTCGTAATCACGCTAGACAACGAATCGATGACGAAATTCGTCTCCAACGCTTTTTATCATAGAATTTTATCGATTCATTTTTGCAGCCCTAATTGGAAGACGAAAAATTTTTTTTATAAAACGTTCGTCCCGGGTTGATTTTGTTGATGAAATATTTTCTCACGGATATATTTTCGCAGATTAAAGTAAAACAAATATAAAAAATATATATATATATATACCGGATAAAGACCATGAAGATTGCTAACTTTTACGACATTTTCGTCAACGAATAAAATTCGAGACGAAAATCAGCAATTACAAAAGTCGAATCAGCTGATCAGGTTATGATAAAAAGTAGAAAACGTCCACGGCTGAGAGAAAAATAAAAGATTTGTGGATCCATTTCATATATGACGACAAAAGAAAAAAAACCGACAATCTTTATGTTTTAATGACATAAACTAAGTTGAAGACTAGAATGCGCATACATTGCAGGCACTTGCTACGCGTACATAATAGCTGCGTCACTTTCGTCACGTTTCTTTAAAAAAAACTGAATTCAGTTTTCCAGCTTCCCATTCTGGAAATGGATAAAGTGTAAATTGTCAGGAGTTTAAGGACGCATCCAGACGCAGAGAACGCTTTAGATCACTAATAATGTTTGACCCAAAACTGACGAGAAGCTGACGAAGGACTAGATGAGACGCTGGGTCTTAGACGGACCGGGACAACAATGGGAAGACTATCAGGGAGACAAAAAAAAAAAAAAAAAAGCTGAATATAATTAAAAGGAAATTAAGGAGGCAAAAACACGGGGAGACATTTTAAACTGGGACCAGATTATTCTGTATTAATAGCAGAATAGTTCAAACCAAGTCTGTGAAAAGGCCATTTTTAGTTTTCTAGATGCATTTAATGTGTGTGTTGTTTCGTGACTAGGGTTTGTATTTCTACAAGGATTAAGCTTGAGGTACTTTATTTTTTTTTTTTTACTGGAGGGGAATTTATCAGGCTTTGCTACTGTTTTATATCAGTCGGGCGCTAATCATTAGTGGCTCAAATTATAACAAATGAAAATAAAAATCGATTCATTGCTTTTGAATGTTGACACAATGTTGTGGGGTAATATGTGCCACCTATAGCTTTCCTGAGTTTCTCTGCTGTCTGATTAAAAATGGCCGCCGCTGACTGTCCCCAGGCCTCTCACCCCTGTGCTCCGACTCGTCGTCGGGCTCCGAGGAGGAGGCGGGGCCGGGCGACGACATGACGGGGGTGGAGCACTGGATGAGCCGCCCCTCCCAGCTGGGCCCCGCCCACCTGGGCTCCACCTCCTCGTCCTCCTCGTCCACTCAGAGCGGGGGCAGCGGGAACGCCGGGCGGCTGGCCGACTCGCTGGCGCACATGCACATCGCTCACCTGGCGCACCTGGGACACCCGCACCTCGGCCAGTCCCATCACCAGCAGAGCCTCCTGTCGCAGTCGCATCACGGTGAGACCTTTAAAATTATTCGTTTTGACCCTACTTGGGTTTTTTTTTGTGTGTGTGTTTTTCATCTTATTTGCCTAAAATACGGTGAGAAATTATGAAGGACAATTAATATAAAACTTGCTTTTACAAGCTGAAGGACCGCTTCGTGTCATGGTGCAGAAACGTTCCTCTCATCCTGAATGCACGGAGTTTGCACGTTCTCCCTGTGCTCGCTCAGAACTCTGCAGAAACACGCCGATGACTCTGCAGTCGTCGGGCGGATCAGGGCGGCACAAGAAGCTGAGTGGAAGCAATCGTCTCGTCCTGAATGGGAACAAAACAGAATAGAGGGTTGTAGGATTCAGGGGAAACGGGCTAGGAGGAGAGGTGGAGGTGGTGGACAGCAGACTGGACCACACAGAACAGTAACATCTAGATGCTGCAGGTCTTCTACCAGTCTGTTTATGGGAGTGTAATCTCTTTATCCATCATCTTTTGGCGTAGCCGCATCAGAACCGGGGATTTAAAAAACGCTCAGCAAACTTGATGAAGAAGGCTGGTTCCAGTTCTGTTCCAGGGACGACTGTAGAACCTCGGAGATGATGATCCAAAGGAGGATTTTTCATGAAATCAAAATCATTATTTGAATCCCGACGAGCTTGATGCTTTGTTTTCAGCCAGAGGCTTCTCCACTTTCACCGAAACCGATGCTGGTACAGACGTAGACGTACAAGTCTACGGTATTGGTACTCAGTATCGGCAAGAACACAAATCCAAGTATCAGTATCGTATCGGTTTTACTGTAACACAGACTGCTACAGGAGATCCTTCCTGACCACAGCTATTGGCATCTACAAAAACTCTTTGAACAAACTTGGATATTATGAGTTACATCAACTTTTAATTTTCCTCTGGGATCAATAAAAGTCAACTTTAGGATGACCAGAATCTGACATTTAGGTGAGAGTCCATTCTTTGTTACTAAAGGGCCTATATCATGCCAAATCAAGTTTTTGGAGTTTTCATCCATCTGGTAATGCAGTTTTCTCATAACCCCCCAGAGTGGTTTTTGGCTCCTGAAAGCTGCCCCTCCCTCTCCTAGAAATCGACTGAGTGTTCAACTAGTGGCATCTCTGTCTGCACCGCCCCTGCAGGCAGAGCGGCTTACCTCTGCTAGAGATCAAACACACCCTCCTCCTTCTCAAAGCTCATAGCTGCTTCGGTTTTTGGCAGCTTAAAACACTTTTTTTGCCAGATTTTATTACTTTCTCTGTGAAAACGCCTGTTTGGCTGCATGGATTACAGGATTTTATTCTACAGTCCTAAAGAACAGCAGCTGGATCAAAGACGGACAGAGAAGTAAGTGGCTACATGCTAATGCTAATGTGGGTTAGCCATTTATCAGGCTGCTTATGTGATCTTATAACGGCATTTTGTGGTTAATTAATTGATCTGCAGCATCTCAGAATGTTTAGTAAACGGGTGCAAACAACGCCCACGGCTTTTTTATATTCTGGGCTGGAAACATTGTTTGCTGGACTCAGCTAGTTGTTTTTGCTGCTCAGCTATTTTTTTTTCTCCGTCTAAAGCCTGGAGATTTAGCAACGGAAATAGGCTTTATTTCCTTTTGTTGTTTTTTTACAAAAAAATAAACCAAACGTCTGAGCCCTTAATATAATAGAGTTTCATTGTGGCACTTTGTGCTTTTCAAATTCTTTGTCAGAATGCTGTTTGAGATGAAGGTCAGCACTGCTTCTCTCACTCTGAGCTGCTAAGGCTCTGGGGGGTGGGGGGAACGTAGGAGGCAGGATTATAGAGAAACGAGCCGTTTTACTTCTCGGTCTAACATTAACTGCAGGATACAAGTTAAATTTGAGGAAAAATTAATCCTGTATAACACCACCTGTAACATTTTATCATATATATTTCTATCCCAGAAGTTGAAAGCTGTAAAATAGCATGAAACAGTCCCTTTAGAAATGTACAGGCTTCAGACTAGACACTCTGTGACAAAACGTACGGCATATCGGCTCAACATCACTGCTAATCCACCTTTATTTGCTTTAGCCCCTTCCCTTTAAATCTGGCCGTGACGTTATAAGGATGCTGGAGTCTGGGATATGATCCTGACTACGATCAATGAAAAAGAAGCTTTGAACGTCCTCCTTCTCTCTCCTCTCCGCTCCTGCTCTGCATCCATGATGCCTCCTTTTCTACTCCTCTGAAATTAGAGGTCAGAGTTCAGGTATTATTTGAGCTTTTTGAGGTGCTAGTCGGCGGGTCCCGGTTTTAAATACAATACTGCGTTACCTCGGTTACAGATCACACGAACTGTCTGAATGCGAAAGAGAGAAGCAGAGGGAATAATCATCCAAACAGGAGAAAAAACCCACTCCTGCCGCCTCAAACAGTAACGTTCTAGAACTGTGGGAGTTTTTATGCTTACAGGAACTGGAAATTTCCTAGACGACTCCATCAGTTTTTGCCAAGCTCTGCTAATCCACCTCATTTTCTTTTGCCCCTCGGACTAGGGAATAAGATCCTTGCTCATTATGCTTTCTCCTCCTCTCTGCTCTGCATCCACGAAGCCTCTAACTCAGGGGTGCCCAAACTTTTTCACTCTGAGGTAAAAAGTAAAATCTATAATAGAAAATACAAATACTAATCGTAAAGTACTTTTAATTATCATACAGTTTTTCTACATTATTTTCTCTGTAAATAAAATTAAAATACGACAATTTGTACTTAGACCAAATATATAACCATCAATAATTAATGGATTTAGTATTGATGTCAGTAAAAACAATTATCTTCAACATTTTTTTAAATGTCTTTAGTCTCTGTGCCACTGATGACGCTGCTCCATGTAGCTGTGACCCATGAACTTAAAGGTGGTTTGATCCAGTCCGGTGCTGCAGCAAAGCCTCATGGGATATTGAATGAATTGATTAAAAATAAAACAAATTTTGTCTTTTAAAGTGTGCAAATGTAAATATGTGCACAAAACTACTCTACATGCCCCTTATATTTGCTTGTATTTCAATTTTAAACCAAATTTGTGATATCTAATATGTATTTCAAACAGGGCTCAATCAGTTCAAATTTTTAAGAATCTATTCGATTCTGATTCTCAAGAATTAGAATCGATTATCGATCCAGTTTGATATTGATATGTGTCAATGCCATTGAAAATGTTTGTTTTTAGCTCCTATCTTAATTATATGCGTCTAATTAAATCACAGATCACTGGGTGAGTAAAATAAAATGGACTTTTCCTTCGTATTTTAGCTGTAAAAAGGGCAAACTATTCCAAACAATAAAGTCGTTTCTTGAACTTGCGAGTCGATTGGATTTCTATAAGAATCTATTCAGAATCCATTTTTCTTTTGTTTTTTTAACACAGCACTAATTTCAAATACCTATTCATTGGGTCTATTTATAAAAGGTGGTCCAAGAAGTGGTAAGAATAATCTTCTGCACATTAGGGTGACTATGCAGATTTTTTTATATAAGGTCAGGGTCATCCGCTAGTGGGCCAAATTAAATGCCTTGGGGAGCCCCACTTTTGGCACCGTTGCTCTAACTGGAACCGAAGTGCAGATTTGCTGATATTCATCGGTTTTACTGTTTCACAGCATTTTCTCCTATAATATCTCATGTTCTGGCCCGGTGAAACTAGTTTTCCCCGCCATCAGTCGGACCTCGGACGTTCTTCTACCGTTGTTGACCGTGATTCTGTCTCCGCAGGGATCGGCCACCTGTCTCTGAAGAGGAAGGGGCCTCTGAGCGTGGCGGAGAACGGCGGCTCTCTGCGACGGTCCTGCGAGTTCGGATCCGACATGCTGTGGCCGCCGCCTCTGGAGTCAGACGGTAGGTCCAGACTTGGAGCCTCTGTGTCCGGATTCCAGTCGAGGCGAAGTATGGAGATGTTGGAACAAAAGGGAATAACTCCGAGAAAAACGGACCTAAATTTAAACATTTTGATTATAAAATACGTCATTTGATTTGTTATTAGGTCCTTTACAGATTAGGCAAGAATTTGGGAGAGTTTTTGCATATGTCGGCACCCTTATACAAGTCTTTACATGAAAAAAATGCTGAATCATGCGCCGCATTAAACAGCAGCCTCCTCTCCGACTGCTGAGCGTGTCATGGACGTGACCCAATTACCCGTAAAACAAAGTGACCATCAAACATGTCTAATTGAGCGTAGAGACAACAGGATATGGCAGCGGAGGGGCAGAAACAATGAGTCACCTCTGGCTGTTTGCTGTTTTCTCCGTCTCCCATCTGTTTCCCTCGCTCTGTCTCCGTCCTCCTCCAGAGAACCACTCGGCGCCTCCGGACGTGACGGGCTACTCGTCGGACTCGTCCCACTCCCACCACACCGAGCGTCACCACATGTCCAACATGGGGACCATTGCCAGGAACACGCAGAAGTACGGCAACGCGGAGCGCATGGAGACGGGTGACGGTGAGAGTCTGTCTGAAGCTCGGGGGGGGGGATTTAACCTTTAACAACACAGTTTGTGGTGAAGTCAGGCCTCAGGATGAGCTGAATGAGCAGCTTTTCTTCAGTTTTCTTCATAAGCACACAGATAAAACCATCTCTGAAACAGCCTTCCTTTCCTTTCCTACCGTTCTCTTGCTTACTTCATTTCCTATACTTGTAGTTTTGTGATATGTTGCAGATTTATGGTAAAAATGCAGCTATTTGGCTATTAATAGTCAAAGGACTCCTTATGGGGGTCAATGAGATAAATAATTTATGAAAAATTATTAATACTTTTGGGGCACCACCTATTTCCAGGAACTATTTAAAAGCCAAATATCTAAATCAGTCTCATAATCTGAAGGAATGAATTATTTCCCGTCTATTGATAATGAAAAATTGCCATATGTGAGTGTGTTGAATAAGAATGACAACAGTGACTTCCAGAATACAAAAGTTTATTTACAAAAGAAGAAAAATGAACATTTAATCGCTCAAAACTAATAACCAACACACTGCTGATCAAACTAAATGAATAACTAAAAATAAAAGAAATTGATCTTGAAAAATGTCTTTTTACAGTTAAATATTTTTGCATATTAATAAATGCGTTTTAACGAAAAATTAAAGATATTTTATAATGATGAGTTTAAACTTTTATATGAATTTAGTTTTTTTGTGATTTAATTGTCACATAATATATTTGTCTAATATTTATTAATGTTTATATTTATATACATTATATTATATTTTGAGCAGTTCGGTGCTCCATAGATCCTTAAGGAATTAGCTACGATGTTAGCATATCATCACTCTCTCTTGTTACTGGCAAAACTGGCCCACAGGAGCAGAATTTACGAGAGATCTGACAGGTAGCTGTGATTGCTTCTGTTGCAGTGTTGTTATAAACTCAGACTTTATTTTTAAAACACTTTTCAAACTCCATGGCTTTTCACAGTGCTTTACAGATTAAAATCAGCCCAACCCAGAATAAAAACATGATTGCAGCTATACCAGCTCCCCACACACTTAAAAGTGAACAAAACAAACATTAGGCAGAGTACAGATGAGCCAGGTAAGGAAACGGCATCAGCCAAGGCACTGACGCAGGGCGCCCGACGAAGGTAAGGCTGAGACCCCCACCTCCACCCAGGCGAGGGCACCCAGGAAGCTACAGCCGAGGCAGAGGGCTCCCACAGAGGAAACACTGGCAAAACTGGAAGATTAAAATATGTTTGAATATTAAAATAAACAGCAGGTAATGAGATTAAATAGTAAAATTAACAATTATAAGATGTCATCAAATGAAACATGCAGAGCTATTAAACAGATATTAATAAATAATAATCAGTTAAAATCTCGGCTAAAAAGGTGAGTCTTAAAAACATGAACGTTCTCTGCGGCCCTGAGGTCCTCTGGCTGCCTGTTCCAGAGAGCGGAGGGCCGTAATAATGGAAACACGCCTCACCATCAGTCTGTGTCCTGACTTTGGGGATCATAAGGAGACGGCTGCCAGAGGAGCGCAGAGACCACGAGGGTTCATACGGTAAAAGCATTTCTGAAAGATAAAAATGCCCAAGACACTTAAAAACCATTAAAAGAACCTTAAACTGCTTTGCCAGCAACTGTTCTTATTTTACAAAGCTGGTTGACTGTCGATATTTGCTCATTTCATTCTGAACTACAGCCAATTAGCGTTACTTAACCACAGCTCCCGCCCAGTGACTCTACCGCTCTATCATTGGTTTCTGAAATGACCCCGGAAACGGCCCAGGACGGTGACACACTATCATACTGTGAAGTTCCGGTTAAATTACCCAGATGTTCATGCAGTGGAAACACACCTCTTGTTTGCAGCCTTAGGAACCATGTTAGCGGCTCCGGGGACTTGTGTTAGCGGCTTTAGGAACCGTGTTAGTGGACTAAGTCTTTAGCCCCCAGATAAAATCTTGTACCCTCTGATTTCTCCATGGCCTCCGCTCTACATGTTCTTCAGTGTTTTTGTTGAGGGGGTTCTCACTTCTTCAGACGTTTTCAGGCCTGTTCTTTCTGCTGGAATTTTTCAGGTGTTCCAGTCAGCAGTCGAGTGTCGGCTAAGATCCAGCAGCTTGTTAACACGCTGAAGCAGCCCCGCAGGCCGCCGCTACGCGAGTTCTTCGTTGATGACTTCGATGAGCTTCTAGAGGGTCAGAAACCGTCCTCATGACTGCATCACACTCTGTCTGTTGGTCCTCCCTCAGATTTTTCTTGTTTTTTCTCCATCAACACGTATGCTTCTTCTTCCAGAGTAGTTTTTACTGAAAAGTCTCTTATAAGATTAGTCTTTTTTCCTGTTTTGATTCTCCTTCATAACCTCTGTGATTCTGCTGAAGATGAACCTGACTAACGGAGGCCCATTCTTGGTGCTTGGAGTTGATTACAATCCCAGTTTGAGGGTTTCTGTTTGAGATCTGACGGCAGATTCTGGGTAGGATTTGGATCCTATGAGGTTTTCACACCACAGTCAATACGTTAACATGCACATCTAAACCGAGCTGATAGCTTTCTTCCGATTCGACTAGAGCGTCACACAGATAGCAAACAGTGAAGCAGGTGGAGTAAAAGGTAGGATATGAGCAGTGAGTGAAGAAATGGGCAACAGCAACGCTGAAGAACAGAATATTTCATGAGTTTTGAACCGTTTGATTGGTTTGATTGCTCGTTCCAGGGTTATTTCCCCCCCTCTGTGGTCTAGTCACTTCTCAAAGGGTTAAAGCACCCAGGCTACCAAGTAGAAAGATTAAGAGAAGACCAGTTCGGTTCAACTTCAGCCAGACTGAGGTGTATACATGCATTTAAAAAGTCTGAATTCTGTTCGACTGAGACAATAGTTCGGTTTTGTCAACGTCATGCTGGAAGATCCACGGATTAATGCTACGGTTGCTACGGTTTGATTCCCGCCTTGATCCGTGGTAGTGTTCCGGAACGATGCATCCGTGACCAGCAGGATTTCTGACCCGTCTCTCATAGGAACCTTGTCTGCTGAGTTACTATAGCTGGACTCTCCCGGATCGTCACCGCGGTTATTCCGAGTTATACTGAAATCAGAATCCATCCCCGGCCTCTAAAGCGCCAAAACTATTAGTTATTCGTATATAAGTAGCCTACTGTGTGCATCCGTTCGACATTTCACTGCGAAATGAGGTGCAGTGGTAGGCTATACAGTATCTTTATTCAGTCAATAAAAGTTGAAAGACCGTGTTCTGTCTAATTTTTTAAACATCACTGACAGCAAGCAGACTGAGAACAATGCTGGCGAAGTTAACACTATTATTCTCACAATTTACAACCAGATGATCGGATTAGACCAGAGACCAGACTAGGGATGCAGCTATCGATTCTTTGTTGTGATTGATTAATCTAGCACTTTATCGATTCGATTCATCGGTTAGTCGGATAAAAAAATGTTTAAACATTTTTAAACAACCAAAACAAATCAGGCATGACGAAAATTATCTCTCAAAAAACAGGGAACTCCAAAAATGTTGCTCCAAAACTAAACACATTTATAGTATTTATTTATTTGACAAAATAACAGTCAACAGCAATAATGTAAGTTAACAAACTAAACAGTCCATCCAGTTTTTTGTGAAAAAGCTTTTGTGAAAAGTTGCAATGTTTTTGTGATTTTATTTTTCTCCAATCAGTTAAATTGTTTGAAAATCAAGCAGAGTTTGAGGCGACATTGTCACATAAACCGTACTAAAATAAAGTAACTATAAATGTAATTTAACCGATGAAAATCCTAAAATGTGAGCAGCTCAGATTGGGTTCCCACTAGAAGAACATCTCTGCTTTTACCCACCCTGGGCCCCTTTTAGCCCCTCTTTATTCACCTCCTGGATACGCCCCTGCTCTGCAGCACTGAACATTTAGGAATAATGACTTATTAATTATTCTTAACACTCACAGGAGTCTCTGTGTCAGGAGAGAAAGTATGTTTGATTTATTTGGTCGCAGCGTTAAATCTGTTGATGAGCTTTTTTTGTAGCAGATAGTTACGTTACGGCTCCTAAAACTCTGTTTTCATCCATCCACACGCAGATACTGAAAACAGAGAAGGCGCAGATCTCCACTGTGGCCAGAGTTCTTTTAAAAGATTCGGTTTTTGTGATGAAAATCTGCGTTTACGTGTGGATGACCGGCCAAACTGTAGAAAAATATTTGTGAGATACCCGACTACGTGTGCGACTGAACATTAATAAAGTTTACTACCTAAAAACATAAAATCTAAACATCATATCTAATCAAACAGCATCATGACATCGCTACAAATACAGTATTAAAATTAGCGTATACAGGCTTTAGGTTACGTTACCTTGTTTCAGGTGAAAAATCACGATGTTTTCTGATGCTGGATTATTGAGCTCGTACTGCTGTGCTACACCAGCTCTACTTTACAGTAAATACACTGTACTTTGTTCTCTTCTTTTTTAGAATGGAACGATCCAAAACTTTTTCTGCCATTTTTCTGCCATTTTCAGACGTTCATGGGCAGAAACAATGAAACAATCAGATCCGTGCGCAATAGCGCGCCTCATAGGAATTTAACGAAGCTTCGAGGCAGAGTTTTAGCCTCGAGGAGTTTTTGGAATCGTGTAAATCGACAAATCGCTGCAGCCCTAGACCAGACTGCGCACACTGCTGCATTCTCAGCAGATCTAAGTTTTGAATTTGGAAAAACAAAAACGAAGAACATTCCTCAGCTTTGTGGAGAAGAAGAAAACGCAACAGAATCAAAGACGCGGGGAGAAATTCTTGGGGAAATCATATATATTTTGATGCTGCCTTGAAGGCATCTGAAGGTCATAAAGTCCAATCGGTTTATTCAGATTAATTTCCTCATGGATACGTCTACTTTCAAGCGATTGTAATAGGAGCGTTATACTGCTTGGAGGATGCACGCACCATAATGCGCCATTTGTGAATGCTTGCAAGGTGCAATGGTTAGATTAAAGAGACACTAGTGAATCAGTCACCCATTGATACAGCAAACACGACGCCTGTGCGTAAAAGAAAACGGTTTCTCTGTTTATCCGAATTTTATCCAAAGTTGGAATATCTTTATATTCCGAAGCTGAAACATAACTAAATTTAAACTCGCCATTTCCATTCCGAAAAGCTAGAAAATTATTATTTTTTATTTCAAATTGGGACTAGGAGGGCTCCGTACATTCCGTCTAATAACTGAGTAATATCACTAACCTACAAAATGCTGAAAACGTTCACCTTTCACAAATGTTTTTTTGTGAGGTTTTTTGCTGCATTTGATGAGAGTCTGACGAGCCTCTAATTTTGCTGCATATATTTCTCCTGGAGGGACTAATGAACTGTGACGATTTTGGCCAAAGTACCTCCTAGTTACGTTTGACGGCGATAATTCAAACCTCCGTAGTGGTTCAAACACGGACTCTTAATTATCAAAAAATATGCGTAGCATAGATTAAACAATTCTAATATGGGTAAACTTCAACAAATACGCTTTACTGTACTTTAAACTATATTATAAAGGCGTAGAAACTCATATTCTGGCATTTATACGCAACAATAAATGGAAATCAATAGAGAAAAACTAATTTTTCGCTTCTGCAGCAGGAGAGAAAAAAAGGCAGACACTGAACTTCACCTTTGCTGCATTCAAATAGCGTTGGAAATCCACAATGAGTTCAGGAGCATAGGAAAACACAAGTAATTAATACTGAGACTTACAACGTTAGAACAATGTGTACTTTCTAACTCTAACAGTGGATGGTCAGCCGCAAATACTTTTTAGTTTTGTCTGAAATATCTAGCTGAAGCTAACCTTTAATTCTCAGTAAATTTCTGATTTCATGGGATTTATAACAATAATGGTGACGCTGATTAATGAAATTAGTCTGATAAAAATACATTTCAGTTTTATGAGTGTAAATATTAAAGTCAGAATATGACATCACAGGATCTTTCCGCTTTCTCCTTTCCAGTCCAGCAGCCGGACCCCAACCAGCCTCGGCCAGAGGGGGCGGAGATGATGCCGGTGAGGGGCGAGCCACTGGGCGTGGTCACCAACTGGCCTCCGTCCCTGGAGGCGGCGCTGCAGCGCTGGGGGACCATCTCCCCCAAAGCCCCCTGCCTGACCAGCCTGGACACGGCAGGGAAGCCCCTCTACGTCCTCACCTACGGTAAGGAGGAGCTGGTTCAGACGGGTGGAGCTGGAGGAGCGTCCTGGATTCTAACCAATCACTGCCTTCTGAGTTAACCTGGACTAAATCAGTCTTCATTGAATATGTTAAATATTAAAACACTGGGAGACTTTCTTTCTTTCTTTCTTTCTTTCTTTCTTATTTTTTGTTTGTTCTTTCTTTATTTTTCTTTCTTTCTTACTTTTTGTTTGTTCTTTCTTTATTTTTCTTTCTTTCTTTCTTATTTTTTGTTTGTTCTTTCATTCTTTCTTTCTTATTTTTTGTTTGTTCTTTCTTTATTTTTCTTTCTTTCTTATTTTTTGTTTGTTCTTTCTTTCTTTCTCTTTCTTTCTTTCTTTCTTATTTTTTGTTTGTTCTTTCTTTCATTCTTTCTTTCTCTTTCTTTCTTTCTTTCTTTCTTTCTTTCTTATTTTTTGTTTGTTCTTTCTTTATTTTTCTTTCTTTCTTATTTTTTGTTTGTTCTTTCTTTCATTCTTTCTCATTTTTTCTTTGTTCTTTCTTTCATTCTTTCTTTCTCTTTCTTTCTTTCTTTCTTTCTTTCTTTCTTATTTTTTGTTTGTTCTTTCTTTATTTTTCTTTCTTTCTTATTTTTTGTTTGTTCTTTCTTTCATTCTTTCTCTTTCTTTCTTTCTTTCTTTCTTATTTTTTGTTTGTTCTTTCTTTCTTTCTCTTTCTTTCTTTCTTTCTTATTTTTTGTTTGTTCTTTCTTTATTTTTCTTTCTTTCTTATTTTTTGTTTGTTCTTTCTTTCTCTTTCTTTCTTTCTTTCTTTCTTTCTTTCTTATTTTTTGTTTGTTCTTTCTTTCATTCTTTCTTTCTTTCTTTCTTTCTTTCTTTCTTTCTTTCTTTCTTTCTTTCTTTCTTTCTTTCTTTCTTATTTTTTGTTTGTTCTTTCTTTCATTCTTTCTTTCTCTTTCTTTCTTTCTTTCTTTCTTTCTTTCTTATTTTTTGTTTGTTCTTTCTTTCATTCTTTCTTTCTTACTTTCTTCTTTAGGAATTAAAAAAGAACAAATGAATAAGACGAACGTGAGAACGAACAAAATCTTTCTTACGTTCATTGTGTTTCTTTCTTTTTTATTACTTTCATTCTTTTTTTCTTTCTTATTTTTTGTTTGTTCTTTCATTCTTTCTTTCTTTCTTTCGTGTTTTTCTTTCTTTCTTATTTTTTGTTTGTTCTTTCTTTCATTCTTTCTTTCTTAGTTTTTGTTTGTTCCTTCTAACGTTTTTCCTTTCTTTTGTTTTTTTTGCTTCCTCTTTTTGTTTTTCTGTTGTTCTTTTGTTTTTTCACTTGTTCTTTCCCCTTTTTTTTAGGTCCGGGTTTGTTCATGCTCTTTCTTTCCTTCCTTCCTTCCTAAGACACATTGAAAAAGTAAAAAGGAAGCAATGTTTAGGATCAGGACTTTGACTAGGCCGTAGCAGAATCTAAGCCGTAGCAGAACCTTTCTGTCATCGTTCGGCTCAGTCTTCACATTTGACTCTAGAACACTTTGGAGCGCATGGAGCTTTGCATCAAGTTGACACCTCTCTGGTTAGGTCCAAATGTTGCATCAGTAGTTAATCAGTTAATCCAGAGCGTCTGCTGGCTGCTACTTTCCATACAAACGGATGAAGACAGGAAAGGTTTAGCTTTATCAGTGCAGAGAGAGCAGAACTATATAAAGCTCTGACTCATCATCACTACATTCTCTGGTTAATCGATGGTCAACGCTCCTCCGTTTCTTTCATTTGGACCTTTTTTTAGTGGAGCATAAAGACACACACCCTCTGTTCCTGTGGAGCTTTTCCCCACTCATATTTCCTGTGCTGCTCCCTGCAGGGAAGCTGTGGTCTCGCAGCATCAAGCTGGCCTACAACATCCTCCACAAACTGGGCAGCAAGCAGGAGCCCATGGTGCGACCGGGCGATCGGGTGAGTCACTCTCTTCCCCCGCTTCCTCCGTGATGAATCAGCCACCAAGCCGGTACTGCTGGGATCCAGCAGCCATTCTCTGTGAGTTAGTGTTCCTCAGTAACATCGTCTTAATTAGATGTAGAAAAGAGCAGATGTGAAGCTGAGAGCAGGAGGAGACGATGGTTCTGATCCAGAGTTCACTTAAAAAGCTTAAACTTTTTCACATTTTGTCGCATTACAACCACACACTATGGGATGGAAATAAACTCTTCGGCCGAGAAAAGTCTAAAAGGAGTGTGGTAAACATTTGTAGTCTTCGCCTAATTGGTCGACCTTAGTCATGTTGGATGGGAGAATGTCTGAGAAAAGAAGTGTCGCTACTGTGGGCGTAACTGTGCACAAAACTACAAGTTCAGTAGGTTGGCAGCTCACTTAAACAAAAATAAAGGGGTGGGCAGGGAACTTAATAAGTTAAAAGTATAAAACTAACCGGCGTTTTATTTGGATTTTTAAAAAATAGTACAAGCATACATAGCCAGAGTAGAAAACGATTTAACCAGTCAGTGCTGATGATTAGACATTTTTCAGATTAAAACAGGCTTCAATCACTTGGGGAATTTTTATTTTGACGGCCTGGTATCCCACATGTACTTGAATGCAGCAGGCATGTGTTTCATCCAATACCAGAAGTCTGGTCTGATTGGATGCTACTGGTAGCCATGGTGACGTCAGCTGGTTCTTCTCCAGTATCAGTGATGTTTCCATTCAGCTTGACGTTGTTTCAGGTGAGTCGTTAAGTTCAGTTATGGACCTTACTGCTGCTAAAAGACGCGTTCCCTGACAAAGTTCTGGTCCGGTCCATCTTTATCTTTCTACTGTAGCTGCAGGAGGAACCATTAATGTTCCAAGATTGTTGTCCTTCGTGTTCTGTTCTGGTGTCACTTTTTAAGGTTTCCCTGTCGAAACGTGGCACTGATAAACAGCTCAATCCAGCTTGATTCAATGGAAACATGCCAATGATTCTCGGTTTGAAGTACGTCTGGACTTTGACTAGACTTCTTCTTCCTCTTCAAAAGTAGACGAAAACAAACGAAATAACAAAAACTATTGTTAAAAAACCCATTTTGCAATAAAATGAGAACAGTAACTGTAACTGTAATTAGGGTTCACAAAACGAACTAAAATGAAGAGAGTTTGTTAAGAAGATGTGTTTCGTTTTAGTTTCTGTGTCGCATTAGTGCATTAGTGTAAATTATACAAAGATTGTTGGTCTGTGTCGCTCCCTGTGCTTTAGTCTTGTTTATTGAAAAGTAAAAAAAAAAAACTAAAACTAACTTAAATTACCTAACAAATGGCAAAAACTAATCAGAACTACAATAGAATTCAAAATTTTAAGGCAAAAATAAAACGAATCAAAATTTTAGGGATGTCCAGATCAGCATTTTAGGCCTCCGATCTGATATTTTGCCTTTAGTATTAACATTTATAAAACTGAAATAAGCAATAAGCATTACCACCATTGTAGTGAATCCTTTGAAATCAAAAAATCTTAAAGAGAATTAAACATAAACTTCAGATAAAACTAAAAAGCAAAACACTTATTGAACTCAGCACAGATATCCAACGCTATTTGAACGCAGCACAGCTGCAGTTCAGCGTCTGCCTTTTTTTTCTCTCCCGCTGCAGGAGCGAAAGATGCGTTTTTCTGGTTTTTTTTTTGTTTATTGTTGCGTGTAAATCCCAGAATCTCAGTTTCTACGCCTTTATTATAGAGTTTAAAGTACGGTTAATCATATTTGTTGAAGTTTACCCTTATTAGAGCTGTGTTTAATCTGCTATGCTGATTTGCAGTAATTAGGAATCCTTGTTTGCACCGCTATGGAGGTTTGAATTATCGCTAAATCACAGTCAAACGTAACTAGTAGGTAAAAATCAGCGTCTCAAAATGCTGGTTCTCTTCATATGTTCCCTCTGACTCTACTGTTCTCTCTCTGTCTCACCCGTAGGTGGCGCTGGTGTTCCCTAACAATGACCCTGTGGCCTTCATGGTGGCCTTCTACGGCTGTCTGCTGGCCGAGGTGGTTCCCGTTCCCATAGAGGTGCCGCTAAGTCGCAAAGTAAGCGGAAAGGAAGCCCGCCGGCCAATCAGAACGCTCTCTGACTCCTTGCTCCGCTTGTTCAGCTGTAACCGAGTCCCAGAGGCTACATCTCAGTGATCCGTTTGTTGGCATCAAGCATTCCTGAGACGGAATAGAAACATGTGTCTGACACGCTGCCCCCTGCTGTTGGGCTGTCTCAGAGGGAAACGGTGTCACTTAGAGGTGGTTCACTGGCTCTCCTGCTGCCAGTCGCGCTTCGGTACACCGAGTTCTCTCCGCTGTTATCGCTGCTGCCTGTCAGGGTCAGTTGGCATGGTTACACTCTGATTACTTGCTGCAGTAAGAAAGCGCCGCCATGCAGCCTGCTTCTCTGCTGCAGGATAACAGCATTTGTTTGTCGCAGCAAAGATGTTTTTTATTCCGACATATCAGAGACGCACAGATCAGGTTTGTCCCCTGATGAATCAAAATCTGTTTGGAAAAAAAAAGAAAATAGATTTAAACTTCGGCTTCAAGCAGTCACAGCCATGACGTGTAAAAAGAAACACCTTAGAGGAAATATCAGGAAGGGAACAAAGATTTATTTTACATATATAATGAACAAAAGAAAGACGGGTTAGAGTCGTGCAGATGTGCTTATTCTGTTTCCCTGCAGCGTATCTGAGCCCTCAGGTTCTGCAGCGCTGCTTGGAGGTAAAGGTCTAAACCGTTTGTGTCCAGGATTTGGGGGGTCTTCTCTTTTCCTGACCCTTGTCCTCTACCAATCCTGGATGGAGGTAGAGATCCTCTCTACAGACCTGATTGACCGTTTGAACTCAACAGAATATGAAGAATTATTCTTGAAAATGTTAGAAATGATCAGTGATTCAGGCTGCTAGTGTGTTGTGTTGATAAGGAAAAGTCTAGAAGAATAAATCAGAGCGGCTCCAACCTGCTGTCACCATGAGGGGGCGCAAGTCCAGGAATGTAGGAGATTTTAAAAAGTAGTTTTGCTTACATGAACTTAGTAGTGGGCGATATAAAGAGTATAAGGTAGAAATCAGAGCTGGGAATCGATTCTAGTTTGAAGAATCAGTTTGATTCTGATTCTCAAGAGTTAAGAGTCCCGATCCGATTTAATTTAAGCCATATAATTAATTACTTTTATTATATACGGCTGTAATTCAATGACGCAGAAATGGCCGTCTGGACTTTTCCTTCCAATTTTAGCTGGAAAAAGGGCAAAGAATCTTTAACAATTAAATAGATCTTCTACAGTAGATACTGAAAGTTTATTTATTTTGTTTTATTTTTGTCATTAAACAGAAAATAATTAGAATAATTTTTCTTTCTAATACATGCAGGTCTCCTTTTGTGTGATATTAAGTCTATGAATAATTAACCAGAAAAGCAGACAATTTCCAACTTTATTTCCTTAACTTTTAGCTCTTATTTAATAAAAAAATCTTCATTTTCATTTGTTTTAAATTGTTTTAAATGCATTTTACACACAACATTTCGTTCGGTGGCATCCGAAACCTTTTGGAGTTTGTTCTGGTAAGTGAGAAGCTGTCATTTTGACACATATAAAGAGAAAAATAAAGTTTATATCTGACTATAGATTTGGAAACTGGCTGCTTCTGATCTCCGGCTGATTGTTGCCTCACCGGTAAATCTTTGCCTTAAACGCCGTCTGTTGTTCCCCTGCTTCCCGCTGTCATCCAATAGGACGCCGGCAGCCAGCAGATCGGGTTTCTATTGGGCAGCTGTGGCGTTACCGTGGCGCTGACCAGCGATGCCTGCCATAAGGGTCTTCCAAAGAGCACAACGGGAGAGATCCCCCAGTTTAAAGGTCAGAGTGGAGAGCGTTAACCAGGGTTGGGTGCCAGTTTAGTGGGTTTCCTGTTTTAAGCCTCTGTCTCCACCCGCCTCCTGCAGGATGGCCCAAGCTGCTGTGGTTCGTAACAGAGTCCAAGCACCTCTCCAAGCCTCCCAGGGACTGGTTCCCTCACATCAAGGATGCAAACAATGACACGGCCTACATAGAGGTGAGTCGGCACTGGGGGGGCATCGATCTAACCTGGCAGTCCTGTTAGACACATTGGGGGGGTTGATGGTTCTGAATCCTGCCCTGACAGTTGGATTTACAGCTGCCTTATTACGAATTTAACATTTTACTACAAAAAAATCATTTATTTCACTAATTCAGTTTAAAAAGTCATACTGTGTAACATCTATCAGGCTTGTTTTGTCAGTTTTGATGATTCAGGCTTACAGCTAATGAAAACCCAGAGCCCAAAATCTCAACAAAATATACATTTTACATGAAAACAGGCTTTACAGTCATGTGGAAGATATGGGTCCTAGAGCCATGTATAACTTCAGGCATTAAGTGGTCGAATTGAAATAAATTATTTGCATTATTGTATTTACAATAAATTATTACACTTATAGGTGTAAAAATCTTGTTTAAATAAAATAACAAATGATTAGTAACAGAGAGTGGCTACCATCCAGTGATTCTTTTTAGTTACTGCAGCAAAACAACTCTTAGCTCTGGCTAGCTCAGAGAAACAAGCTAACGTGGAGCTAACATTTGTCCTCCTGTTTCTAACAAAATTGTCGACTTAACTTATGGGGAACAAAAAATCTTCTTTAAAACTAGTCCCGCTGCTTCTTTCTTTCTAGCCACGGTTTAACTGTAGCTTAGCTAATAGCTATTTGCTAGCGTCAGCTAATATGCTTTGTAGAGGTGTGCTGTGTTCATAGGAAAGTTGTGAACTGGTGAGAGTTACTTGTTAGGGAAAATGCAAGGTGTGCTTCCTTGTGATGAGTAAATAGACGGTTACCTACAAACTGTTGCTATGAACTCCCAGTGGGACGCTAGTGATGCTATATTATGTAAACATTGGAGGACGTGATCATGATCGTCTTTCAGATTTTGATGTGTTGGGTCATTACGTAATTTCAATCGATTTCGATAAAAAAATCGAGATCGTGACACCCCTAACCACAGTAAACATCGTTACCACAATTGCTTTAGATCATATCACATTATAGATTTGAGGTCAAATTGCCCAGGCCTGGGTATGATTTGCAGCTTTTAAAAATTTAAACCGACATTTTGCCCACGACTAACTAGTTATGGATATAAGCCTGACTTTTTATTTTCATTGAGCCTTTAGCAAAGCAGCTCAGCGTGGCTTACATGTCATTTTCTGATTCCTGCTGACTGCATTTCGGGTTAGTTACAGATCGACGTAAAACATCTCTGACAGATCAGCAGCAGGGACACCTTCGGCTGTTTTCAGATCAAACTACAACCTGAATACTGCAGAGATTCTGTGGCTGGCCGATATATCCTTTATGAAGATCTTTGGAATATCAAAAACATTTTTAAAAACTTACCACTGCATCTCTTGGCTTTCCGTGATTCTGTGATCTTGCATTACAGCATGTTTTTATTCGGACTTTAAGTTCAGCTCAACTCCAAGAAAAAAAAAAAAATTTGAATCATTTTTACTTTCTGTCTAAGAACAGAAACATCGAATTTGCCGTTGACACAAATTGAAGATTCTATTTTTAACCTGTATCACACAACGATAACCTTTTATTTCTCTGAAACAGCATTATATTGTTAGATCACATGTTAGACTTCTGAAAATAGATCTTTAAAAGGAAAATGTATCTTCTGATATCTTCAGAGAGTACCAGGGAATGTTAAACATTGATAAAAACACTGATTTGATTTATATTATGATAGATATGACAAGTATATGCTGAATAAATGGTTTGAAGCAGGAAGGCGCGCTATTGTCTGATGGTCCGTCTCCTGTCTTCCCTACCAGTATAAAACCTGTAAGGACGGCAGCGTGCTGGGAGTCACGGTGACCAGGATCGCTCTGCTAACACACTGCCAGGCTCTCACCCAGTCCTGCAGCTACACCGAGGGTATCCTCTCCCTCACACACACACACCGACACAAACACACACTGGTTTATCCAGGATCTGACCCGTTTCTCCTCCTCTCATGTAGCTGAAACCATAGTGAACGTCTTGGACTTCAAGAAGGACGTGGGGCTCTGGCACGGCATCCTGACGGTGAGACCTTTGCGTTTGGTTTGGAGACGCTGCGTCTGCTGTGTAGCTGCAGTGTAACCAGGCGGGATGTGAATTGTGTCTCTGCAGAGCGTGATGAACATGATGCACGTCATCAGCGTGCCGTACTCCCTGATGAAGGTCAACCCTCTGTCCTGGATCCAGAAAGTGTGCCAGTACAAAGGTCAGCCTCCGCCTCCGTCTCTCAGCCTGACACACACATCAAATGCTAACTCCCTGTGTGTGTTTGTGTGTGTGTGTGTGTTTCTACCTGCAGCCAAGGTGGCCTGCGTGAAGTCCAGAGACATGCACTGGGCTCTGGTGGCCCACAAGGACCAGAAGGACATCAACCTGAGCTCGCTGCGGATGCTGCTGGTGGCCGACGGATCAAACCCATGTAAGGTCCCACCTAGTGATGTCACGGTTACCGGAGTAGCGGTAAACCCCCGGTAAAAAAAAACGTTGACAATAATTATTACCGTCTTGTTTTTCTACATAAAAAAATTATCTCGGTGGATTAGCGCATCCGCGATGTACGCACGGTGAGCCTTACCAGCTACCGTCTCATCTGCGGAAACAGTTTACGAGCAAAACTTTCTCTAAGCTGAAATGATGGCAGGAGGAGACGGCAGCGCAGAGGACATTTATCAGCCCTCAAAGAAGTGTGGGCATATTTGGGGTAGGGCTGCACGGTTATGACCAAATGAATAATCACGATTATTTTGATCAATATTGTAATCACAATTATTAATCACGATCATTCATCCAGTCCTGTAAAATATCTATTTTTACTACACCAATTATAAAAATACAATGTTGCAACATTTTTTTGTAAAAAATAAAACTTTAGATTAGAATAAATTATAAATAATCAAAAAAAAACACACAAAAAACTCAAATACTTATATATAAATAAAACAAGCTAACTATGTTATTGCAGAGTGTAATTTAACGGAAACAATTACAGCTTATACAGAAAAGGCCTTTGACGTTCCCTGCATCCAAATCCTTAGGATTTACTATATGCTACGTAGCAACTATTATTAATGTAGAAAATACTAGATATCAATCAATCGCGTAATAGGCGTGAAATCAGACGTACTGCTCCACCATTTTGCATGCCCTTTGACCCGTATTGACTGTTCTGTTGACCCAAATGTTTACGTTACGCTCCCCTGTGGTCCCGCCTCCTCCTCTAGCCGTTATTTTGTCTGGTATGACTTAACAACTTAAATGTTTAATCAGTCAAAAAACAATTACAGTAATCAGTAACATCGCTACATGGACATTTATCCGCTGAAACGGCGGCGGTATCAATGGTTGACAGTTCGCCTGTAGCCATTTTTAGCTATGTCCCTATGATTTCGCCGCGTCCGCTGCATTGTGGGATAGCGTAGCATCCACCGTCTGTTTACTGTGGCGGTAGTACACTTTCGGGAACTTTCTGCTTACTAGTCAGATCCATAATGGAGATTTGGATGTACTACATTGCTCAAATACTCTTTTTCATCTGCTACGTAGCAAGCGTAGTGCAGCCATTATGAGTGCTGAGTGGCGTGTGCGCGGTTTTTATTTGGGCAGCTTAATGAAGTTTTATGCGTTTGCCCCCTGGTGGCTCGTAAACTATTGATTGAGTCGGTGTGTGATAAAGAAGAAAGCAGAAGAGCTCGCATTTTTAATGTAAATATCGTTGGCGATCAGCCCTAATTTGGGGTATTAGAAGAATACGGAGGGACAGTTGATAGAAGAAAGCTATCCTTTTTGCAGAACGTGCAGGAAAAAAAGTGTCTGAAAGAAGCCAACACTTCTCACCTCATCACACGTGTGTGTGAAAATCAGCCACAACTCTAAAGTCAATGCAAGGTACGCTAATGTTTTAGCTGAAATGCGTGATGGGAGGACTTTGGGGTGAGGGAAAAAGCAACACCACCTCCATATTGAAGTGATGCTATGCATTCTGAGGCTCCTAGGGGGCAGATAAGAGTAGGTCGCCAATGCAATATATTGACTCTCGCCGCATTATTATGAATTTAACAATGATTACTGATGACATTTTCCCAAATCAGCAAAACTCACTGTAAGGACACAAACTGAGAAAAATATTTTCCTGATACGGAGGATTCATTTAGTTCTCCGAAAATATTATAACATAATATTCTGGCACCATAATTAGTACATGTATTTAATACCCTTGAAACGATCAACAACACATAGTTATCAAGAAATATTGGAATCAAAAGCAAATATAGCTTAAACGTCTTATAATATTCCTTTTAAGATAATGTATTTCCAGCCAATCCTTTTTTTTTTGATTTAGCAACAAAAAAGAAAAGTATAGGCAAACTTGTATGTATATTGATATGAAAAGTAGAATAATTATAATAATGATTTGCCTACTCTGTTACACTTTTTAAAAACTATTTCAGTTTGCGTAGGACTATCAACGCTTTCATATTTCATAAACATATTCAACACCCTGTAAAAAAAATAACAACGCGATAATACCGAAAACGGTGACAACCCTAGTCCCGCCTGGCCCTGTTTCTGCTCAGGTGGTCTCAGGTAGACGATGTCAGAGAAGGGGCGGAGTCATGCGGTGAACGTCAGGAGAACTAGGAATAGAGCAAGTCTGAATCCAGCTAAAGCTGAGCGAGATTTACTGGGATCTGTAGGGCTATAAATAGTCCGGGTTATTTTTCACAATACTGAACAATGTTGATTTTTTTTATTAGATTGTTGTCTAATCAATAAAATAATTACAAAAAACGATAATAAAAAAGGAACGTCCCGCTCCTGTTGTATCGCCAACAACATCACATCACTTCAAAACTGTGTGCTAGCGCTAGCTGCTAGCTTTCTACTACGTAACATCCATTGTACAGAAATGCAGCTGTACTGCCTGGCCACCTCTCACATGGCCAGGCAGGCACAACGCAAAAACATGTGCAGGGATCGCTAAAAAAAGTTTGAAATGACAAACATAGGCAAAAGCTAGCTAGCGCGCTAGCACAGCGCCTCGCGTTATAAAGCACTTTACCACCAATTAAACCAGAAAAGCTCTTATTGCTTAATGATACGATATCTGAGGGAAACTGCTGGGTCATTTTCTATCGTCACCATTTCTTTTTTTTGCTTTTGCTGCCACCTACTGGATTAGACTTGTTATTACTAGTGAGTTTTTCAAAGCTATACGTAGGGCTGAAATGATTAGATGAGTTACTCGATTCATAAAAAACAGAATGGGCTTAGTTTTGGAGCCAAATGCTTGATCATTTTACAGCCACATAATTTTATTTATGCATTATTTGTTTTGGTTCTTTAAAAATGTAAAACAAAATCTGATTAATCGATCGATAAAGTGCTGGATATATCGATTACAAAAAGAATCGATAGCGTCAGACCTAGTTCTCGGTCATTTGGACTGATGGGGTCAATACTGATACTGGTATTGGGCCGATACTGTTCTACTTCGCTAATATCGCTATGGCTAAAGTTAACAGATACAATAAACCGATACGTAAAATGTGGAAACTGCAATAATTTCACAGAATTTTTTTATTATTCACTTGAAATTGTATTTTTTGTGTTTTTTTTATTGATATTAATTTTTTTTATCTAATTCAGCGCCTGTGATTGATGCTGTCTGTGTGTTCTAGGGTCCATCTCATCCTGCGACGCCTTCCTCAACGTATTCCAGACCAAAGGGCTGAGAGCCGATGTCATCTGTCCCTGCGCCAGCTCCCCGGAGGCGTTGACGGTCGCCATCAGGAGGTAGGCAGGCTGAAAAGCTGAAGAACAGGCAGTAAGCAGTCAGGCCGTTACGGTTCAAACATCACTGATGTTTTACAGCCACAAAGCTGAAACAAACTGTGAAGCTGAAAAAAAATGTTTTGCTTTCTGTAAAGGAGTTGGTTGATTACCTGATTAAACAGCTTCAGGTTTGTGGTTGTAACGTGGTAAGATGTGGCAAAGATCCGGGGCTTGTGAATGCGGTTATCTGCGTTTGGTCAGGAGCTCCCCGTTTTTGTCTGCAGGCCGGTGGAGGACAGCAGCCAGCCTCCGGGACGCGGCGTCCTGTCCATGCAGGGTCTGAGCTACGGAGTGGTGAGGGTGGACACGGAGGAGCGTCTGTCCGTCCTCACCGTGCAGGACGTCGGCACCGTCACACCAGGAGGTAACGCCACGGCTCTCTGCAGCCCAGAACAACTCTCCCTGTTTGGATGCTGCTTCTAAATCTTCGCCTTCACACTGCCACTCTTCCATTTTTTGCCTTGAAAAAATAGTTTAAGTTCAGAAAACACACGTTACAAGCTTGTGAACTTCAACAGAATTTTTTGGAGTCATCAGTTCTTACTGTGTGTCCAGACCGAACGCGATAGGAGCGACTAGAGCTTCAGGTTTACATGTAAAATCAATGGACGAGCGCGATTTGGTGTCCCGCGACACTTCAGAAGCAGATTTTCGTCACGAAAAAGCTTTTCTGCCTGATTTGCGTGAATAATTCGCTACAGATGCGATGGAAAATTCGTGCTGCATTTTATGTGGTGCATTTTGTGCATTCGCGTTCATGGCATCTATCGCTCGAGTTGGAAAAATCTGAACTCCAGCGTCAAATCGCGCCGCGACAACCAATCAGGGGACAGAGTTTCAGTGATTCTGTGACTGTCATGGAGTCACAACCTCAGCAGGACATGGAGGAAATACTGATAAACATCGTGGCTAATCACCCCCAGCTACACGACACAAGCAGTTTGCTATACAGAGACAGAAATAAAAAAATACTATTTAGACAGGAATGCTCTTCAGAGGTTTCTGGGTGGCTCTTAAAAGAGCCATTGTTGCTGTAAAAGCACCTCTCGGCCTAGAAGTGAGCCTTGAAGCAGCCTCCTTACCTGGATTCCTGTTAGCAGCTCCCGCACCACGTCCCACGCTGCTCAGATAATATAACTTTTACAAACCGCAGACAGATGGACAGCTGCTCAGAAATGTAGCTGGTGTTTCTGCAGGCGAAGCTTGGACCTTCACGGCACAAACTGGGCGAGCAGGTGACGTTCTCCAGGCGGCGAGGAGCCGGTGTTTATGAGAGGCTCGCTGGTGTTTATGGATCCTTCCGCCGTAGCTAGACTGTATCTGTAGCTCCCCAAACCCCCAGTGCAGCGGTCCCAGCTCTACCGGAGGCCAAGCCGAACACATAATCCACTCTGTCCTCCGTCAGATCGGTCCATAATCCACCGGCAGATGCACTCTAGCCCCAGCTCCGCTGAAGGCCAGTTCGCGCGTGAAAATACCATATTTTAAGCGCGACCAGTTCGCGTTGTACACGCTTCAAGGTGCGAATGTGCACACGAACAGCTAGGCGCGTGTCGTGCTTTATAGTTGCTCCTATCGTGTTCAGTGTGGACACAGCATTAGTGTACCAGTGCTGTAGGTATGAACTCCAGGACATCAAACTTCCATAGTTTACTTCACAGTGTAAAAAAAATAGAACTTCCCTTTTTTTGGGTATGAAAAACTATTTCTGATAGCTTGAAAAACTACGTTCGACAGATTAGTGGCAGTAATTTAAATCAAGCCAGTAAACTGAGGTAGCTGTATATGCTGTAGCATCACTTAGTGAGTTGCCAGTACTTATATTTGTGTGCTTTAGGCCATTGCATAAAGAGAAAGTTGTGTTAACTTTTTGTAGTTTTGTTTTTGAATACAAGAAAACCAACTTTTTTATTGGCTTTTTAAGGCTACACGTATTAATTGGATAAGGAGACGTTCAGAGGTAGATTTTGCTCTTATTAAATCACTTAAAAATAGTTTTTACTCTTGTGATCATAAATCATTGATTATTAGGGTAAAAACACTAAAAATGAGCTTTTTTTAGGTTAATATAATCCTAGCTAAACATTAAAAATCTTTTGACCTCTGTGACTTGGTAGGGAGAGCAGTTGGCTTGTAATCGAAGGGTGGTAGGTTCAATTCTGCCCGTCTGCTTTGCATTTAACCCCAAATCGCCTACCATAATGGTGTTTAAAAGTGTTCCCCATCAGAGAGTTTAACTTGCTTTGAGTTGCCAGTATGAAGAATGAGTAGTTAAGCAAACTTACAAAATAATGCAACCAGCTGCAGATCATTATTGAGTAAACTCAACAAACAGGCCTGTGTTTGAGTTAATCTATATCAAGGGGGGAAAGCAAGCAAAAACAATACTTTTTAGATTTATTCACACAGTTAGATTAAGTCAATTTGTGAAAACAAGTATATTATTTAGCTTAGCATAAGTCATATCAGCTCAAAGACATGAATAGACTCGATTAACTATCTTTGGTTTGTTGAATATAAGATTATTCTTTGATTTATTCTCCATCTCTATCCAAAAAGCTGTGCAGATGGTTGCTCCGCGCTGGTGAAAATCAGGTTTTCCGTGTTGTTAACCTGATTTTTCTGATGCTAGAGGACATATCTTAGCTCAAAACTGCATCTCTGAGTATTTCTGCCTTCATATCTCAGTGTGTCTGTTGCAGACGCTACTTTTGTGAGCCACAAGCTGCTGCTCCGCTCCAACCACGGATACAAATATAGCTGTTAGCATACAAAACAACACATTAATAAAGCCCATTAAAAAAACCTAATAAACTGCGAAAATAAGCCTCTAAAAGTTGTAGTCTTCATTATTTCCTTCCACTCTGTTTCCAAGGACGTCTTATTACCGTTCTGAAGCATCCACTAGTACACGACTAGATCTGTGTACGTCTTCGTGTTCCTCGTCCTAGCTGGCATCTGGCTGGACGGCTCCGATATTACGCCTCTGGTCGTTTCCTGCAGATCGTAGGACAATAAACGCTGTGGTCAGACAGAGGAGAAAAACCTCCATCAGGTTCTCTCTTTCTGGGTCAACCCATTTTAAAACAAGCTAATATTCCTGGAGGTCAGAATCTCTCCGATTTATCAGGATTTATGCATATTCATTCAGCTAGACCGGATCAAGCCAGAACCAGAGGAAACCAGGCCTGTTCTGGGTTGGTTCATTCATTCATGAATATTATATAAACTGACCATAAATGAACCCTGGACTCAAACGTCAAACACCGGTTTGTATTTATTAATAGTTTTCACCAATTAAGGAGGTTCATAGTGATTAAAAACAGTCAAATATAAAACTTTCTTTGGATCATCTGTTTGGTGGATTGGGTGTAAACATGTCTCACTGTATTTATATTTATGGCCCACAGTACAGTGCAAAAAAGAAAAATATTCACACAATCCTGAATTTTATTTCAGGGACTGTAAAACCTGCGACTTCAAGAAGGAACAAAATGAATGGATTTTTTTCTGTTTTATTTCAGAGATTTGTTGTTGGTCGAGTTCGTGTGGAGCTTAAGTGTCTTAAGTATATTAATGATGTTTCTTGTTCCATAGAAGAAGATTCTTTAGTTTTCAATTTTTGATTTTTTTATTTGATGATTTTTTTTTCTTCTTTTATTGTTAGGATGTGAAATAAAGGTGATTTTAAACTTGTTTTCTTTCTTTTGTCCACAATTTCTGGACATGTTAGTATTATTAGGTTTTTATTTAAACTTAAATGAAAACTATGTAAGCTTGAGATCTGAATTCATTAGTTTAACGTTAATATATGCGTAGCAGCAGAAACTTAGCCGTGGTTCTGTGACGAGTGAAACTATCAGCTCTCAGTGCTTCATGCTCCGCAGGGCAGAGAAATCCATTACATTTTTTAAATAGTTAAATTAGCCAGAAGGGCGGGTAAATGTGCGGCCTCTCTTCTTAATCATTGTCCGTTTTTCTGCTCCTGGCTGAGGTCTCTGTGTGTTCAGAAAGAAGTCCAACCTGAGCTACAACCTGCTTCTTCACCAGATAACAGATTTATCATCCGTTTTCCTGATATTTGCCCCTTTAAGCTCTGAGATGAGATGAGGTTCATCATTAAAACGATGCTGGGGCTTAAACTATGCTACTTACTCTCTGCTGCTATATCCTGGTTTCTGGTTGGACACAGACATCAACCTTACCTCAGATTAGAGCAGCCTATTTTAAGCCCAAAGGATGCTGGGAAGCTGTGACTCAGACGCGTGGTCCACTTTCAGAACCAGGTGAAAGCTGCTCATCCTGCCGGCTTCTAACCGCCGTATGTTCTCGTTTCTCAGGGCTGGTGTGCGTGGTGAAGCCCGAGGGCGTCCCTCAACTCTGTCAGACGGATGAGATCGGCGAACTCTGCGTCTGCTCCATCGCCACCGGAACGTCCTACTACGGCCTGACGGGAATGACCAAGAACACCTTCGAGGTAAAGCTTTTCAGACCGAGAAGGAGGGCTGCTGGGATCTGTGTTAAAAAAAACAAACCCAAATCCTCGGTTGGAATAGATGGGAAGGCGTTGGAAGCGGCTGAGACTGGTAGCAGAGTTATCCTGGTGCATCACAGAAGGATGAGGTATAGCTTCTAAAGTTACTGTTAAAAATCAGTAATAGTTTGTCATTTAGCCTGCAATAGAGAAAAAACATAGGTAATCATTTTACAAAGTCACATTTTATTCATTTATGAATAGCACAGCTTCAAACTGAATATTTTATTAGCAAGCTAAATATTTTGCTTACAAATTAAATATTTAGCTTCAGACAAGGCCTGGTGCTGTATAACGGTTCATAGCGAAATCCGGCGTTTATGAATTTTTACTCTACTGCTATGCCAGTGAATAGCATCCGGAACGTTTAATGTGGGGAAGTGTTTCAGCGGGTACTATTTTCACCGCTACACGCTCTCGTAAATAGCAGTAAATATGTTTTATATACCATCTTCGATACTTCTACCGCCTTTTTTTCTTTTATCTGAATATTAACCACCTAATAATCTCCTACAGTCGCCTTGTTTGTTTTTTGTTCTACTTCTCTACTTTATCCGGTGTGAGGTATTTTATCTGCCCCCTAGCGGAATTCTCCAGTACTACAAGCAAAGCAAGGACAAGCTGTTTTTGTCAACTAGAGGTTAAAAAACAAATATATTTTCAGCCTTAGAGCATCAGGAATCTCCACACAACATGATGGAGTCCATATGACAGTAAAATGGGCTATTTAAAGCCAAATTAGGGTATTAATTCTTTTCTTACTATAGATAACGTGGGTATGAAAGGTCTTGTATTGAAAAGAAATATAGTAAAATACCGTAATAATGAAAGGTTTTTAAAATATACAGTGATATGAAAATTAGCTCGATATTTAGCTGTGAGCTAAATTTTTACTTTGAAGCTAAATATTTAGCTTAGCTTAAGGTTAAACATATAACGTGTTTCTAGACAAAATATTTAGTTGAGAATCTAAATGTTACATTTGCAATT
The DNA here is from genome assembly GCA_028564705.1 of Apricaphanius iberus. NCBI lineage: Eukaryota > Metazoa > Chordata > Actinopteri > Cyprinodontiformes > Aphaniidae > Apricaphanius > Apricaphanius iberus. Next base: position 275,442 of record JAPXFQ010002533.1, on the reverse strand, counting down.
CACTTTTGACTGTAACTTTAAAAAGGAACTTCATATTCAAAGCAAACACCATAAATCGCTTTTAAATTTAGTAAATTTTTATTATTTGCAGTACATGGAGGAAAGCTATAATGCTGAACATCCTCACCTTGAAACATGGTGGTGGCAGCAGCGTGCTGAGGGCTGCTTTGGTCAGATTGGATGGGATAATCCCCGTAGAAACTAAGACGAAACTGGAGGTTCACGTTCCAGAAGGACCCTAAACATCCAAGCAGAGATATTATTGGATGGTTCAGATGTAACATACACATCAATATATTTAGATTTTATAGTTTATACCTATTTTTTTCCGTACAAAATATGACCTTGGAGAAGGACTGAAGAGCAGCAGTCTGGTTTCCACCAGCAACATCGATTTATCCCGCGTCATGCCGCAGGCCTGGCCGGTCGCCACGGTGACCGTCTCTCTGTGTGCCTGCAGGTGTACCCGGTGAGCTCCGGCGGCGGTCTGATCAGCGAGTACGCCTTCGTGCGGACCGGCCTGCTGGGCTTCATCGGACCCGGCGGCCTGGCCTTCATCACGGGGAAGATGGACGGGCTCATCATGGTGAGCGGGCGGAGGCACAACGCCGACGACATCGTCGCCACGGCGCTGGCGGTGGAGCCCATGAAGTTCGTCTACAGAGGCCGGTGAGTGCTCCGGCTAATCACGGCGACGTCGATGTGTCATCGTGAACACCTCAAAGGTGTCGAGACTTTCCTGAAGAGCCCGAAACTAGCGTTGCAACAATAAATCATCAATAAATCGGAAGGATTCTCAACCCGATTTATCGGATTAGTGGGGAAAATCTTAAAAAGTAATAGTAAAAAAACTTTTTCTCCTTCCTTCACTTTACTTAACAGTAGAAAACATTTGATTCACATCAAAACATCATTTATTTCTCCTACAAACAATATGGTGTCTTCCATTTCCATAATCATGTGATTCGTTTAATAATAATAACGTTTATCCGGACTTCATTAACATTCGAATCCGATCATCAAGCTAAATAGAACAGCACAACATAAAATAAACAGAGAACATCTGCTCAATAATAGTTGACACATTGCTCACCGTTGATGATGGAGAGTAGAAACGAACCAAACTCTTTCAGACTTCTCCTGCCCAGACGCTACGATTCCTTTTTAAAGGTTAACTGAGTTTTTCGCAGCTTAAACGGACACTGAGTTCTCAAGGTCTGACTTACAGATGTTGCAGGTAACAAACATCTGTGTTGTTTAACACCTAGCACCCATTTTTTTTTTGGGGGGGGGGGGGCACGCCTCCTAGCGTAACATTTAACTTTAAGTTCTTTGTTATTCCAGACGCCAAAAGTTTGTCTAAAGTTAATAACAGTGAGTAGTTACTATTTATCATGTTTATTTGCTTCTTTATAATGAAAACAAGCTGCTAATGTGTATTTTTTTTCAGTCTTTCAACCTTAATTCACAGTATCCCCATAGAGCTTCGTATTATTTGAGAGCAATTTGGACGTTTTAGACCTTTTACAAGCTGTACAAAGCCTTCCTGAGCGTACGTATGAGGGCTTAAGAGGTTAAGGCAGTGTTTCTCAATTATTTTCTTCTGCGCTGACGTCTGAAAATACTTACGCTTTAATGATACAAATCGCTGGCCCTGGAACACTCGGTACAAAGCATAGCGATTATCAAAAAGGATTAATTAAATAAGTTGCAACTACTGCAAAATGGCTGCAGCTTATTTTATTGTTTTAGGTCTTACAACTATTTCCTTAGTTCATTTTCTGAAGTCAGTTCATAAGGATTAATACAGACCGCTCAGTCTGTGTGATGCTCAGAACAGAAAACTCAACTGATTCAGTGGGATGTGCGTTTTTACATTAAACTCTAACACTCAAAGCCTTTTTTTTTTTTATGTGAATATTGATTGCTTGTCAGTTTTAGCAGCTTATTACTTTTCAAAAAGGGAGGCCACGTGACGTCACCTTCACTGTTCTTCTTTTCAACTCTAGAACCCCATGAAATCCATTTAATTATTTTAGAAATGCTTTATTTAAAAAGCTTCATTTCCATTTAGATTTCTTTAAATTCAATTTTTTCCTTTCTAACCATATTTATTAAACCAAAAGAGTGATCATGTGCAAAACAAAGAATCTAATAATTTTCATATTATAAAAGAATATATCTTACCACCAAATCAAATCTCATACAGACCTAGAAACAGTAAATATTCTTACTTAATTCCATATTGATCAAGACATTTTTTCATTTTTATTTCCTACTCCTTCCCGGAATCCAGAGAAATGAATATATGAATATCAGTGTTTTGGTGCTTCCTGCACCGCTACGTTTGCTTTGTTTGCGTTTTGTCCCCGAATGGACAGAACTTGTTTCTGATTATGCCCCTTTACTATCACCGGTCGTCAACGTGAGCTCACAGAACTCAAAGAATTCATAAAAATCTCTGACCCTCGCGCTGAGCTTCAAGTTGTTGTTCTTTTCTCTTCGGAGCGTCAGTGTTTCAGCTAGTTTTTTTTTCTTCTTTAGTCTACCTGCATGGAGAGGAGTAAACTCCGCTAAAAACCACCGCCAGATCACTACAGGAACAGTGTTTAATTGTGTACTCCATAGGGGTGTGAGGAAAAATCGATTCACGTCTGAATCTCGATTCCTATTTAACAAGATTCAGAATCGATCCGAAATGTTTGAGAATCGAATCTCAAAAAATATGTTTTCTGAACCTTTTTACATTTTCGGTTCGCGTAGTGTTAGCGTAGCTGGTAGCGCCAGCTAGCTGTAGTCGCTAGGCTAAAGCTTCAGCATGAAAGACGAAAGAGAAATCCAGCCCGCCCCGTCTTTGCTGAAGGAAAATTTTTGGGCCGTCTAAAAGGTCTTCTCCATGATAATGACACCGATGGCTAAAGTTTAATTTTTTTATGTAAATCTGCAAGTATATAAGAGCGATCTTTGTTTATAAGCTACAAATAAACATCCAGCAGCGCTGCACACCTGTGGCGCTTTCAAGGAAGTCCGAAATATATGCTGAGTTCAATGACGTTAGGACTTTTGAAATTTCTAACAAAAACAGTGAAAATAATAACATAAGCCAGAAATTTCTGTTTAATGATGGTTGATAAGCAGCATTTGGTGCATACTAAATATTTTCAATGTATTTTCTACTACGTACCAAAGAACAAAAAAAATACACTTTTTTTTTTCTTCTTAAAATATATCAGTATTTTTTTTCAATTGTAGAAATTTGGTTTAAAACGTCTTGGATGTCCAGTTGCAATTTCATGTCTTGTTACTTTTGAACCAGTTCTCTTCTCTCAACATAGATTGTAAAATCCATTTTGTGTTGATGCCCTGTTACATTCATGGCTCACTTCATCACAGACACTTGGCAGATCACGTTGTGTGTATTACAAACACAAATGATGAATGAAAGAGTTTTGATTAGGAAACAAAATTCATTTGAATCGAGAATCGCTTCTGAATCGAATCGTCACCCCGAAAATCGGAATGAATGAAAATGAATCGTGAGATGTTGTAAGATTCCCATCCCTAGTACTCCATTTTGGTTGTTAAACTCATCTATCTCCCTCTTTGCCACACTGCGGATTTCTGCTCCGTCAGTTACAACTCTGTATATACTTCTTCTGCCGGGCTGAACAGGCAGCCTGTTGATAACTGAGTGGGCTAATGCTTCCACCTAGTGACTGGAGGCTAGATCACCGTTCAAGTATGAACGAAAGCCTGCCGGGAGGCACGAGGGGGTGGCCACCCCTCCGGGCGCGCCCCACTTTTTGAGAAGCACTGGGTTAAGTTCAAGTGCTCCCAAACTTTTGACGCTTTTATTTTCTTAGGTCTACCTGCTTCTGCGAAGCTCCAAGTGTGTCATTCCTCATCAGAACGCCGGCTTTCTCTCTCCTTCTGATCCGCTCTACAGCAGCCCATTCGACCACTTATGTGCATTGACTGCAATGAATTGATGACAAAGTTCGTTGCCAACGCATTTTGTCGTCAAATTTTTTATCGATTTTATGAGATTTAAAGAGAAGCAAATGAGGTGGATTAGCAGTGTCAGCACCTGATGGTGTCATATCCAGGCGATCCTTCCTCCCTACAGCATCGGAAAAATGAAGTGTCCTTTTGACGGAGCCGATGCAGTCGGAACCGGAGCGGCGCTGACCGTGTTTTCCGTCTCTGCAGGATAGCCGTGTTCTCGGTGACGGTTCTGAGGGACGAGCGGATCGTGGTGGTGGCCGAGCAGAGGCCCGACTCCACGGAGGAGGACAGCTTCCAGTGGATGAGCCGAGTGCTGCAGGTACGGAGCTTCCAGAACCTGTCTGCATCATTTAATAAGTTCTGATAGTAACAGTACGGCATCTTCATTCATCGCTCCCCATGATGAGCTCTAGGTTTATGTCTTTGCTGATAGAAAAAGGATTAAAATGACAGGATTTCACCTTCCCAGGCCATAGACAGCATCCACGGGGTGGGCGTGTTCTGTCTGGCTCTGGTTCCGGCCAACACCCTCCCCAAGACGCCCCTGGGAGGCATCCACCTGTCGGAGATCAAGCAGCTGTACCTCGAGGGGGGGCTGCACCCCTGCAACGTCCTGATGTGCCCCCACACCTGCGTCACCAACCTGCCCAAACCGCGGCAGAAACAGCCAGGTGAGCTGCCTTCTCTCCGCTGGCGCCGCCGGCGAGAAAACGCGCTGACCCGGCTCGTGTTCTTGTGCCGCAGAGATCGGACCCGCCTCTGTGATGGTTGGGAATTTGGTGTCGGGGAAGAGGATAGCTCAGGCCAGCGGCAGAGACCTGGGTCAGACCGACGACAACGACCAGGTGAGCTGCCCACGGGGCGGGAGCACGGCTAAAACCATCAGGCCAAAGGTTCCCTTGGGCCTCAGAGAGAAGATTTTTTATTCCTTTCTTTAAATTATTTTATTCTTACACACTGGGACTTAAAAATAATTAAATATAAGAGAAATTAAGTTTTTGTTTTGAACTCCACAATCACATTCACAATGTATGTGTGGTCCCATATGTAAAATAATAGCAATAATGAGGTAGAACTAACCAAAATATATGAATAAACTTAACATTTGGATATTAGCAGACTGTATTAAACATCAGATAAATCAAATGTAATATAGAATTAGTAATCTAATGTCACAATTCACCATTTTCCCATGAGTAAACACTCAGCAGATTCTCCAGTTCATATTATGAAGATGTACAATGCTACTAACGCTAATAGTTAGACCTAAAATTTAAGTCTGAAAACATCACTTTAACTGAATAATTTTGTATTTTTAGCGCAGCGGTAACTCACTATGAAATGTACTGCAGCTATACGGTGAACCAACACGGATTAATCGACTTAAATACGGAGCATTTAAACTCTGCACCGCACACACAGCAAACACTGACAAGCAAAAACATATAAATTCTTTCTGCTGATTTTGATGAAATAATCAAACGAATCGTGTTTCATTCAGATTATTCAGCTTTCTGCAGATCCTAACCTGGGTGGTTTTATCTCGTCTGGATTGTTTTTTTTCCTTCTATTTCTGTCTGAATTTATTCAGAGACGGAACAGCTAGCCGTCAGATTTACATCCTAGAAACGAGGCGGCCAGGAATCAGTCTCACAGACTCCGGTATCAGTGGGTTTTATCAGCATTCTGAAGCGTTTAGAGAGTGAGCAGTAAAAAGAGATGCCCTGCAGTCCCACTCTGATGTTTTATAATTCCGCTGCATCTCTGTAACAGTTAACCTCCTAAAGCTGAACTCTTTCTGTGTTTGTTTCCAGTTTCTGTTTCTGTCAGAAATCCTGCAGTGGCGAGCCCAGACCACCCCAGACCACGTCCTCTACACCCTCCTCAGCTCCAGGGTAACGGCGCTCTCACCTCAGACTATCCGTCACATCCAGCTGCTATCCAGCTTCAGACATCACCGCCTCCTCTATTTTTTTTTTTTTTTTCGTTTGCAGGGGGCGGTGTCCAGCTCCCTCACCTGTCTGCAGCTGCATAAGCGGGCGGAGCGAGTAGCAGCCCTGCTGATGGAGAGGGGAGGCCTGCAGGAGGGAGACCATGTAGCTCTGGTTTACCCACCAGGTCATACATGACGCACTTGATGAACAAAGTCCTGATCCAGGCCGTATTTCTTCATGTTTAACCAACAGTCTGAGATCCAGTCAGACTGGTTGGAACCAAAATGAAGGAAGAAATGTGGTGTGGACCATCATCAGCTCCTGTCTGCTCCTCCTGCAGGGATCGACCTGATCGCAGCGTTCTACGGCTGTCTTTACGCCGGCTGTGTTCCCATCACGGTGCGACCGCCTCATCCGCAGAACATCTCCACCACGCTGCCCACCGTCAAGATGATCGTCGAGGTCCGTCCCTCCCTCTGCCTCCCAGCTCTATCTGAGCTCAGATGTAAGACGGTATAACATCTGTGCGTCCTCTTCCTGCAGGTCAGCCACTCGGCCTGTGTTATGACCACGGCGGTCATCTGCAAGCTGCTGCGCTCTAAGGAGGCTACGGCCACCGTGGACATCAGGAACTGGCCTCCCGTTCTGGATACTGGTACTGTGGCTTCAGCTTTAAGTGAACCTTTTAACATCCAAGATGGGTTCTTGTACGTTTGCAATGTTTGTAAAGTTACACAGTCAAAAATTAACACCATTCATATCATTTTATATATATATATATATAATAAAGATCATATATTTGTGTATGGGCTCAGTTTTCAAAGTCATATTTATGTCCATGTTTTATATTATTTTATAATTATCACAGTTTCAAATTAAATGTTTAGTTAGTTAGTAGTCAGGAAACAAAATACTCAGGGAGTTTTTTAGTTTGGACTCTAAACATTTAGTCAGGAAACTTAAAATGTAGTTTGCAAGATATTCATTCAGGAAATTCAGTAAACAAAACATTTATCCAGGAAACTAATATTTGGTGACTAAACCAAATATTTAGTTTAGAAGGTGAATATTCATTCAGAAAATTCAGAAAAACTAAACATTTTGTCAGGAAACTAAATATTTAGTTTGTAAGATAAATATTAATTCAGAAAATTCAGAAAAACTAAATATTTTGTGACTAAACCAAATATTTAGTTTGTAAGATAAATATTCATTCAGAAAATTCAGAAAAACTAAATATTTTGTGACTAAACCAAATATTTAGTTTGGAAGGTAAATATTCATTCAGAAAAACTAAATATTTTGTGACAAAACCAAATTTTTAGTTTGTAAGATAAATATTCATTCAGAAAATTCAGAAAACGAAATATTTATTCAGGAAACTAATATTTTGTGACGAATCCAAATATTTAGTTTGGAAGGTGAATATTCATTCAGGAAATTCAGAAAAACTAAATATTTTGTGACTAAACCAAATATTTAGTTTGGAAGGTAAATATTCATTCAGAAAAACTAAATATTTTGTGACAAAACCAAATTTTTAGTTTGTAAGATAAATATTCATTCAGAAAATTCAGAAAACGAAATATTTATTCAGGAAACTAATATTTTGTGACGAATCCAAATATTTAGTTTGGAAGGTGAATATTCATTCAGGAAATTCAGAAAAACTAAATATTTTGTCAGGAAACCAAACATTTAGTCTGTAAGATACATTTTCATTCAGGAAATTCAGAAAAATATTGAGAGATATTTAGTCAGGAAACTAAATATTTAGTTTGGAAGATAAATATTCATTCACAAAAATTCAGAAAAACTAAATATTTTGTGACAAAACCAAATATTTAGTTCGGAAGGTAAATATTCATTCAGAAAACGAAATATTTAGTAAGGAAAATAAATATTTAGTCAGGAAACCAAATATTTAGTTTGGAAGGTAAATATTCATTCAGAAAACGAAATATTTTGTGACAAAACCAAATTTTTAGTTTGTAAGATAAATATTCATTCAGAAAATTCAGTAAACAAAATATTTATTCAGGAAACTAATATTTGGTAACTAAACCAAATATTTAGTTTGGAAGGTAAATAATCATTCAGAAAACGAAATATTTAGTCAGGAAACCAAATATTTAGTTTGGAAGGTGAATATTCATTCAGGATATTCAGAGAAACCAAAGATTTAGTTTGTAAGATAAAAATTCATTCAGGAAATTCAGAAAAATATTCTGAGATATTTAGTCAGGAAACTAAATATTTAGTTTGGAAGGTAAATAATCATTCAGAAAACGAAATATTTAGTCAGGAAACCAAATATTTAGTTTGGAAGGTGAATATTCATTCAGGATATTCAGAGAAACCAAAGATTTAGTTTGTAAGATAAAAATTCATTCAGGAAATTCAGAAAAATATTCTGAGATATTTACTCAGGAAACTAAATATTTAGTTTGGAAGATAAATATTTATTCAGGATATTGAGTAAAACGAAGTATTTAGTCAGGAAACTAAGTATTTATTCAAACTAAATATTTAACGCCCTAAATTATATTTTTAGCTACCGAACTAATCTCTCATTTTCTTTCTAACTCAAATTGTTGGGGTTAATTTTGTAACTTTACAAACAACACTCCGTACTTCAACAGGTTTAATGAGTGTCTTTAATGAAAAAAAATATTTTAGTTATATCAAGAACAGAATTGGTTTACACTCCGGATGAATGGAAGATCCATCCATCACTGTTTCGAATCATTCCTGGATTTTTAAGGGTTCTTATTTAATTCAAATTCTCACCATTTGTAGAGGAGCATTCCAGAATCCTGGAGATTTAAGTATTTACAGATGAGTCCTGTAAAAATCTGGCTCAGTTTAGGATGAATCCTTATTTAGCTCTGGTACATTTTGGTGTCATCTCATCAGAAATGCTGACAGTGAAGCTTTTCTATCAGGAAGTTTCTCACTGTTATCGATTAAACAAAGATAAGAACAAATAATCAGCCGTAGACTGTTTTGTGATAAAATGGAGGACAGAGTGACTTTTTTGGGTCCAAACGGTCCTGGATCAGAGTGTTAACAACGGCGCGGCGCTCTGTGGGCTCAAGCTGAGGTCCGGCTTCCTGAACAGAACCAAAAGAATCTGTGTTTGTTCTGCAGATGACCTGCCAAAGAAGAAGACTACATCTCTCTATAAGCCCACCAATCCAGACGGTTTGGCTTATCTGGACTTCAGTGTGTCCACCACCGGCATGCTGGCCGGAGTTCAGGTCAGTCCAAGACTAATCCCACCAGAACCGGGCTCCCTACTCCTCCTCTTCCTCTCATTACTCCTTCACTCCACAGGGAAATCGGGCTTCAGAGCAGCAGTCTTTAATCCAAACATACAAGATCTCCCAAAAATAGCAGAACATAAAGCAAGCTACTTTCTTTACTGCAGCATAGATAGATAGATAGATAGATAGATAGATAGATAGATAGATAGATAGATAGATAGATAGATAGATAGATAGATAGATGTAAAGATGTATAGAAAGATAGATGTATAGATAGATAGATGTATAGATAGATAGATAGATAGATAGATGTAAAGATGTAAAGATGTATAGATAGATAGATAGATAGATAGATAGATAGATAGATGTAAAGATGTATAGATAGATAGATAGATAGATAGATGTAAAGATAGATAGATAGATAGATGTATAGATAGATAGATAGATAGATGTATAGATAGATGTATAGATAGATAGATAGATAGATAGATAGATAGATGTATAGATAGATAGATAGATGTATAGATAGATAGATAGATGTATAGATAGATAGATAGATAGATAGATTTCATGTTTCGACACACTATGTACAAATGAAATAGAATCAGAATCACACATTAAATATCTACATTTTATAAGTAAGAAAGGAAAACAAATGTAAGAAATCTACAAAATGATTGCTTTGATTTTGGATGACGTCATCAGTTTCTCCAAGCATTGCTAATCCACCTCGTATGCCTTTTCCGCTCATCTTTAAATCCGTCCGAGTGTTTGGTGAGGAAGATGTTGGAGTAGGGGATAAGATCCATGGCGGTTTGAAGTTCCTCCTCCTCTCTCTCCTCTCTGCTCCTGCCCTGCGTCCATGACGCCTCCTTTTCAGCTCCGCCCGTATTTGGGCTCAGTTGTATAATAAAAACACACACAAAAAACGGTGCTGTTGAACTGAAGCGGAGACGTTTTTCTATGATGTATAATATCAGTAAATATCAGTTATCAGTCTTAATAGCAGTATAAATATCGGCCCTAAACTGCCTACATATTTTTACCACAGGTGCTAATAGAAGCTGAATATATTTTTGCTCACCTCAGTGTTTTCTGAATTTTATTTTCTCTAAGCTGAAAACAAATCCAGATGTTAATTAGTTTCTGTCACAATAAACGCACCGACCCCGCTGTTCCAGACCGTCCAATCCACTCCACGTGGAACTTCTTCTCTTAAAGGTAAAATGATCTCCCGCTTTTTCGTCTGTGTCTCCACCCGTCCCCTTCCAGATGTCCCATAATGCAGTGGGAGCCTTCTGCCGCTCGGTGAAGCTGCAGTGTGAGCTGTACCCGTCCAGAGAGGTGGCCATCTGCCTGGATCCGTACTGCGGCCTCGGCTTCGTTCTCTGGTGTCTCTGCAGGTCGGTGCCGCTCTCAGCCGTCTCTCGTCACTCTGCGACTCCGCCCGATATCTGCTCATTTGTCCTGGAGGAGTTGGTCCTACTGGGTTTAATTAGTCGTATCAGACTGCGGCCCATCATAGGGCTCTGCAGCTTTCTGGACCGTCTTCAAAGCCTTAAACAAAACGATGTTTTGAACCCTTAGACTAGAAACAAAATGGTTTCTTCTGGAAGAGATTTATCAGGCTTTACTGAGTTCTCCGTTTGGTCTGCAGTGTTTACTCCGGCCACCAGTCCATCCTCATCCCGCCGGTGGAGCTGGAGACCAACCCGGCGCTGTGGCTGCTGGCCGTCAGCCAGCTGAGAGTGAGGGACACCTTCTGCTCCTACAGCGTCATGGAGCTCTGCACCAAAGGACTCGGCCTGCAGACCGACACGCTAAAGGTCCGTATGACACAGAACCTGCTCCTGGTTCTGTTTCTGTGGATAGATGGAGGCCGCTTTCTGAATGGGATTCTTCCCTGGGCTGAGGGACAAAAATGGTAGAGATTCAGATGAGTTCAGTTAGAAAGTTTTATCGTCATCCACCATGTTGGCTCCACAGAGGGTTAGGAGTTAAACACAATGTGAACCTGAGAGACTTCAGACACTTTGGAGGGACCAGCTTCTCTTCTTCATCTTCCATCCATCTTTTTATCCATCCATCCATCTTTTCATCCATCCATTGTTATTCCACCCATCCATCTTTTTATCCATCCATCTTTTTATCCATCCATCCATCTTTTTATCCATCCATCCATCTTTTCATCCATCCATCCATCTTTTTATCCATCCATCCATCTTTTCATCCATCCATCCATCCATCTTTTCATCCATCCATCTTTATCCATCCATCCATCTTTTTATTCATCCATCTTTTTATCCATCCATCTTTTCATCCATCCATCCATTTTTTTATCCATCCATCTTTATCGCTTAATTCATTATTCCATCTTTTTATTCATTAATCTATTATTCAATCCATCCATCTTTTCATCCATCCATCTTTTTATCCATCCGTCCATTTTTTTATCCATCCATCCATCTTTTCATCCATCCATCCATCTTTTTATCCTTTCATCTTTTTATCCATCCATCCATCTTTTCATCCATCCATCCATCTTTTCATCCATCCATCTTTTTATCCATCCATCTTTTTATCCATCTATTTTTTTTTTCCATCCATCCATCTTTTTATCCATCCATCTTTATCCCTTAATCCATTATTCCATCTTTTTATTCATTAATCTATTATTCCATCCATCCATCTTTTCATCCATCTTTTTATCCATCCATCCATCTTTTCATCCATCCATCCATCTTTTTATCCATCCATCCATCTTTTTATCCATCCATCCATCTTTTTATCCATCCATCCATCCATCTTTTTATCCATCCATCCATCTTTTTATCCATCCATCCATGTTTTTATCCATCCATCTTTTTATCCATCCATCCATCTTTTTATCCATCCATCCATTTTTTTATCCATCCGTCCATTTTTTTTATTCATCTATCTTTATCCCTATTCCATCTTTTTATTCATTAATCTATTATTCCATCCATCCATCTTTTTATCCATCCATCCATCTTTTTATCCATCCATCTTTTTATCCATCTATCTTTTCATCCATCCATCTTTTTATCCATCCATCTTTTTATCCATCCATCCATCTTTTCATCCATCCATCCATCTTTTCATCCATCCATCCATCCATCTTTTTATCCATCCATCCATCTTTTTATCCATCCATCTTTTTATCCATCCATCCATCTTTTTATCCATCCATCCATCCATCTTTTTATCCATCCATCCATCTTTTTATCCATCCATCCATCTTTTTATTGTGTAGTTCTAGTAATATGTTCTGTAGTTCTTCCAGATCAGAGTCCTGGTTTCCAGGTTGTCAGAGTCCCTCTGAGTTCCTCTAGATTCTGGACAGCTCGGTTCTGACCCGGTACCAGTCTGCTTGACTTGGCTGCAGGGCAGGAAACAGCGGCACCAGGACTCCTTTGTGCAACAAATCAGTGCTGGTATTCTGACCTGAAGGGGGCGCCACTCCTCCTACAGACATAAAACCATCCAGACTGGGTCAAAAAACTGTTAATCAGTGTAATATAGTCATATGACCTTTCACCCTATGTAGTTTAGCTGTAGTTTATTCAATCATCTGGAATTGTTTTAAATTCTCCGCTAAGGAGATGGAAAACCTGGAAAGCTTTGAAGTTGTTTAAAATAGGCGGTCCAGATGCTCTGCAGCCTGTTAGAGTCAGCAGCTCCATCATCGTCTGTCCTCAGGCTCCACTCTAATAAACTCTGTCTCCATCTGCTCAGCCAGAGGCCTCCGCCGTGATTGGTCACTGATGGAGGTTAATTTTAGTGATTATCTGTGTTTAAGTCTCCATGGAGACGAAGTCTAGAGGAGAAGCAGGTTTTATTTCTGGCCTTCTCATCATGAAACACTTTTCTATCTGAACAGGATTAGCTGAGCCTCCTGGGAGACTCCAAGTCTTCGTGGTTCGGGTTCTTCTGGTTGGAAGCAGAGACAGAAATGAGTCTTTAATCCTCCTTTTAGGAGAAGCTTCAGTCTGGTGCGTGTTTTGTCTCCGATCCAGGCCAGAGGTCTGGACCTGTCCCGGGTACGGGCCTGCGTGGTGGTGGCGGAGGAGAGGCCCAGGATGGCGCTCACTCACTCCTTCTCCAAGCTCTTCAAGGACCTCGGCCTCCACCCTCGCTCCGTCAGCACGGCCTTCGGCTGCAGGGTCAACCTGGCCATCTGTCTGCAGGTAAAGAACATGGAAGATGTTCTGTAGGCGGATTTAGTTCCCCTCTAGGAGTTAGTTAAGCATCCAGAACTGATGTAAACCTTCATGGGTCTGGAAGAACAAGGATTTTCTAGCATGGCTCTAAAACCAAAGAGTCCAGAACCAAACCTGACAGATAATCTGTGGGTTCCCCTGAAGAACGCCGTATAATTGAGGCGATTCTGACCATGCGACGACACACGCATGTATTCTGTGCAATCACCTGACTTTTTTTTTTTACAGGCAACATGTTTTTTTGTTAAATGTTCTAATTAAAATATGACAATTATCATGTTAAAGCAGTTTTCATAGAAATAGAGAAAAAGAGTTTCCTATATAGCTGGGGGTAGGTCGATATCGGGCTGGGGTGGCACAAAATTAGCTGGAAGCGAAGGATGTTTTCAGGGTAGTTGCTCATTTTTTTTTAGGTGCAGGAAATACGTTACAAAGAAAGAAGGAAAAATATTAAGGAATAATTCATACGGGTGTAAAAATACACGTTTTGGTATTTGTATTTTTTTGGTATGGCCCTGTCTGAACTCTTTAAAAAGCGTCACCAGGACAGAATGGACTCCCAGCTATCGCTAATGGTTTCTCCTGTAGCTACAGTAGAAAAGGAAAGATGGACCGAACCAGAACTTTGTCAGTGAACGCATCTTTCACAACACGCTCTGAACTGAACGATTCATCTGAAACGTCAAGCTGAATGGAAACATCACTGATACTGGAGGAAAACCAGCTGACGTCACCATGGCTACCAGTAGCATCCAATCAGACCAAACTCTGATTTTCTCTAGGATTTTCCCAACAAATGGGAAACTAGTCTGTTGAAGTATCAACGCTTTCCCTAATTGATTTAGTAATGTTTTTTCTCTCTCAAATATATACGTTTTATTTCTAAATATTAACACTGACTATTTCAATTTCTACTCTGGCTATGTCTGCTAGTACCATTTTATTTATTTATATTTAAATCAAATTAAATCTACATTATAATTTATTTAAGTTTTAACTTTTTAAATTCATGAAATTTAAATCAAATTAATGTAATCAATTAAAAAGAATGAATTCATGAAAAAAAGGTTCTTTTTTTAAAGCTGATCAAAGTATAAAAAATAAATAAAATAAAAAAGTCAAAGCACATTTCTGTCTGATTTTCCTGATTAAAGTGCAACAAAAACTGTTACACCCCTAACAGCACCACCATTGTTTTATTATTCTGAGACAAAATTTTAATAAATACATAATCTATTAATATTATTGTTGAAAAATGGTGAGTCAATGTTTTATTTTTATTGTATTTATGTTTATCTTATTTATATATTTTTTAAAAACACCATAACTTTGCTGTGAAAGTGTGACTTTACGACCCCCGGCTGTTTCTGCTCTCTGATTGGCTGCAGGGGACTTCAGGACCCGACCCCACCACCGTGTACGTGGACATGAGAGCGCTGCGCCATGACAGGTACGCTTGTTTCCGTCGACTTTTTGCACGTCGCCCTCCTGCGCTGTAGGAGGAGTTTTAACCTCCAGACGTTGGTCTCTGTCAGGGTTCGCCTGGTGGAGAGAGGCTCGCCCCACAGTCTGCCGCTGATGGAGTCTGGGAAGGTGAGTGACGTAAAAAAAAAAAAAAACAGTTCTCACGACCATTAAGTCGTGACTTAATGTCTAAATAAAAGTGTGGAGAAAAGTTGGCTTTGTTCACATCTGACAGAAATCAGATAAAAAGATCTGGAATTAGCGCTGACGGCTCAGAGATGTCGGCAGCAGAGGAAGGGCTGAATGACAGCCTGTTCTGGGACTATTTCTGCTCCTTTTCACTCCACATCCTCCCACGATCAGTGAGTCAGAACAGACTGCAGGTCTGAGTCCAGGAGGAAACATTCAGCCGAGGATGCTGGGTTGTGTTTTAAATATGCAGAAAGCCATGGAAATTTCTATTTGTATAGCACACTCTGAACAGCAATTCAAGGTGCTCTACGTGATTTGGGGGTAAAGAAACAAAACATGCAAAACAGAAATAGGGCTGGGTGTCGCTAGGAATGTCGCAACTTCGATTCAATTCGATATTGATTCATTAGAGTCGATATCGATTCAATTATAAGTAAATACACAAGTAATTAAGTACATGAGACCCCAGTATGTTTGCTGTCATGTTTTATTTAGCAGAACAACGATGAACGCTCTCACCAGAGTGTTGCCCACAGCGCCACCACTGGCCGGTGGACTGAATCGCTTCATAGGGTTTCATGTATCGATACCGATTTGAGAAACAAAATAATTGTAACGCATCGATGAAGCAATTAGGTTTATAAAGCATTGAAAATAAAACAGTATCTGGAATTATATTTTGGGACAGTTTCGGGAATATTAGCAATTATTTTCACCTCCTGACAGTTCCAGTGAATTTAATAAAAAGTGAAAGGAAAAGTATTTAAAAAATACAACATCAAAGGAAGTAAAAAGCAGGAGAACACTGATTGTTTATTATTTATTAGGACCGATAATTTACTGGTGAAAAATGGGAAGGTGGAATATCAAGGAGGAATCGAACTACAAACTGTAGCTGTTTTTTATTGTGCTTCGTCTTCCCAGATCCTGCCAGGAGTTCGTATCATCATCGCCAACCCTGAGACCAAAGGGCCGTTGGGAGACTCCCACCTCGGCGAGGTCAGCCGCTCTCCTCCTCTCCTCCCTCCCTCCTCCTCCTTCTCTGAGCCGTCTGTCTTCTTCTGCTGCAGATCTGGGTCCACAGCGCTCACAACGGCAGCGGTTACTACAACGGTTACGGCGAGGAGGTCCTCCAGTCGGACCACTTCAGCTCCCGGCTCAGCTTCGGAGACACCCAGACGGTCTGGGCCAGGACGGGCTACCTGGGCTTCCTGCGCCGCACAGAGCTCACCGACGCCAACGGAGGTGAGGTTTGCTTCCGTCTCGTCTCTGTCACACGCCTGCCGGAGGCGTCGCCGGCGTGACTGACCGCCGCCGTGTGTTTGTGGGTGCTGATTGGCAGAGAGGCACGACGCTCTGTTCGTGGTGGGCGCTCTGGAGGAGGCCATGGAGCTGCGGGGGATGAGGTACCACCCCATCGACATCGAGACCTCCGTCATCCGCGCTCATAAAAGCATCATGGAGTGGTAGGTAGCACTAGCAGGTCAGGATCCATCTGAAACACGACCGTTCCCAAACTTTCCTGCTTCTCAAAACATAATAAAAATGTTAAAGGGTTTTTGACCCAGACGTACAATCAGCATCAGTAACCAACAATATGTTGCTTTTTATCCTATACAGCATTTCTACAATGCAAACGTTTTCCCATCATCACTTTTTCGTATTTGAATTCAATTCTGAAGAGGACCAAATAACCCCAGACTAGGGCTGGGTTGTGGCAAAACGTTCATATCACCGTATTTTTATAAAAACATTTAACTGTATTTTCTTTCCATACATGACTCTTCATATCCACATTATTTTATAAGAATGAATAATATAAAAATGTGCTTTAAATAGCCCATTTAATAATAAAAATTATGATTCTAATAGACATTCTTGATGTTCTAAGGCTGAAAGTAAACTTGGTTTTTAACCTCATGTTGGCGCAAGCAACAAATTGCATCTTGTACTGGCTTTGCATGTAGTACTGAAGAATCCCACTAGGGGGCAGACTCAGACCGGATTTTGTAAAATAAACATGGCAACCTTTTGCCGCCGTTTACCACGTGTACCCAAAAACGGTCAAATAGCGCTCAGTACTCCCCCCTACTGGTTACTCGCAATAGAGCTCATAAAAGGTATAATGTTTGGTTCTCGTCTGACATTTTAAAGCCGCTAAACTTCTAAACTACAGACGTATAACGAAAAAATGATCCGGTATACCGCCCAGACTTACTTACTAATGGACCCAGCTGTGGGCCCGACCCCAATTTACAGAACTGCTGCTCTAGAACATGATAGATATTTTTTTCTAAATATAAAATGGCAGAAAAAAAACACAAAGAGTGGCGGCATGTAAGTGGTATCGAGTATCGAGCCTGATATCGCTCGTATCTGGGCGGTCAAAGTTAACCGATACCAAGAAGCAATACCTAAAATGTGGATGTGTATCAGTAACGCTTCACTGTTTTCAGCTTGAACCAGATCTCAGCAGCCGAATTGATATTATTACATTAACCTACACCAACTTATTGGCTGAAGTCAATCTGAATTAGCAATTGAATTATTTATTATTTATTAATTTTTGTTTCTTTAGAATATCGCCTAGCTCTAATCTCAAGAATTACAGCTATGACATGTTTGACATGTCTGCACAAATAAACATCCTGGGAGGTGTCGCTGTTTTACTGTTTGGTTCTTTCTTTTTTTAAATGTATCTTGGTTTTAACATGATTTAAATCACGCTATAACGACTTTATGTATAAAACGCATCTCAGTTCCTTTCAGAACGAACCTTCTTATGCAAATTAGCGGTTGCAGGCCACGCCCCCCCCTCCCCATCTTGTTACCCGGCTCTGGACGGGTCTGTTCAAAATTGAAAATAGATACTGTTTGAAATAATTACATAAATGTGTAAATAATTTATCTTTTTATCACATATTTATTTACTTCTCTTCGGTTTACTTACCCGTTAATTAACTTATTTTCTAATTGTATTGACAAATTTATTAATGTGTTTTTCATTTTTAGCAGCATCAGTCCTCCATACTTCAAACACATGAGAAAGTGGTCTGAACGGATGGGCGGGGATATATAAAAGGGGCGTGGTTATATATATATATATATATATATAAGGTTATATATATATATAAGGGGCGGGGTTTGATATGTATAAGGGGCGGGGTTTGATATATATAAGGGGCGGGGTTTTATATATGACAGGCAGTTCTATGCAAATGTCACCGATGATGACATCACAATAAAACATTATATAAGAGGCGGAGTTTGATATATAATGGGTGTGGTTTGATATGTCAGGGGCTGTTCTATGCAAATTCCACTCATGATGACATCACAATAAAGCAATATATGTATATATGTAAGGGGCGGGGTTTATATACAATGGGCGGAGTTTGATATATAAGGGGCGGAGTTTGATATATAAGGGGCGGGGTTTGATATGTGACGGTCGCTTCTATGTAAATGTCACTCATGATGACATCACAATTAAACAATGTATAAAGGGCGGAGTTTGGTATATAATGGGCGGGGTTTGATATATAAGGGGCGGTTCTATGCAAATTCCACTCATGATGACATCAGAATAAAATGCTTTGCAAAACGGCTTGTAGATTTCTGACAAAAATGTACAAAAAATATGGATTATTGGTTTTTTTTTTCACGTTTGGAGACGCCCGATATTTGTCCCCTTCATGGAGCGTCTCATTAGGAGCCTTTGTGTCTCCATCAGCGCCGTCTTCACCTGGACCAACCTGCTGGTGGTGGTGGTGGAGCTGGAGGGCTCTGAGCAGGAAGCCCTGGACCTGGTTCCTATGGTGACCAAGGCCGTGCTGGAGGAGCACTACCTGATCGTGGGCGTCGTGGTGGTGACGGACGTCGGCGTCATCCCCATCAACTCCCGCGGCGAGAAGCAGCGAATGCACCTCCGTGACGGCTTCCTACAAGACCAGCTGGACCCCATCTACGTGGCCTACAACATGTAGCGTGTGTGTGTGTGTGTGTGTGTGCGCTCACATCGCCGTCGTTCCATTCCCCACAAATCCAGACGTACTGTATTTTTGAGCGTCGATTTCATGTGTTCTGCAGTCGTCGGTTGATTTTTAAATTATTATTTTTTCCGGCTTCGTTTTCTGACCCTCGCCCGACAGAGAGCCTTAGAGGAACACTGTGTTCACGAAGTTTTAAGCGACAACGGACCCCGATACTGGAAAACCCTTAGATCTGTGCTTCGGTTTCAGTTCCGACATCAGATTATTGTAAAAACTATAAATACTGTACATAAACATAATAATCTATACGGAGAGGAACTAAAAGACAGCGAGGTGTAGTAGCCCCTAAATGCAGCTCTCTCCGCCCGCACCCTGAGTGTGTGTGAGAGTGTGTGTTCACCTGCCAGGAACAAATTTTGTGCTTTTAAACGCAGATTTTAAGGGAAAAAAAAACAACAACTGTGTGAATCTGCTGCTGCTTTCTTCTGTTCCTCTTAAACTTTTAAAAAGTTTGGGACAAAAAAGTTTGTTTTTTTCATATCTCCAAAAAACTCTTAAAGTGGTCGATTCAAACCAAAAAAAAAAAAAAAAAAAAAACATGCTGCAATTTTCCTCAGATACAATAATGACATTTCTTTATGAGAGTAATATCAGAAATTCAGTCCTGAAGCAAAGTGCACTGTGTGAATATAACAGAAATAGAATTATTATCATTATTTAAATAAAGTTTTAGAGAGAATACAGCCTCCAGATGTGACTGCAGAGGTTTAACATCTAAAATACTTTATTTAAATCAAAGTTTTATCGTGTTGAGAGTCCCCTGAAGGCGTTTATTCAGTTTATTTAAATAAAATGGGGTTAAAACGGATGAAGCAGCTGCAGGTCGGATGTGAAAGTCTGTCAGAAACATCTGGAAGCTGCAGGGATGAAGAGGAAGTAAAGTTTACATTTAAAAACAAAAAGCTCCTGTCGTAGCAATAATCATCCAGAGGTTGTTCTTCACTGCTTCAGACGATTCCTGAACGCATCTCGTTCTCCACACGGCAGAAACTCAGCGATCCAGATGGGTTCATTCAATGATTTGTTATGTTTACCCCAAAAAAGAATCCCCTAAAAACCGCCACTACGGCTTCTGCTTCAAAACACACTCTACCACTAGATGGCACTACATCCCAGAGGCAGAATTAACCAGCGGATACAAACATTGGTAGTTTTCCTTTTAAAAAAAGGTGGGTGGTTACTTATTACATCTACCTGAGTAACTTTTTTGGGGGGAAAATATTTTTAAGAGTAGTTTTGCGCTGATATAACCTTTTTTCTTTACTTGAGTAATATTATTATGGAGTACTTCTACTCTTAAACAAGTAAAACTTCTAAATGCTCTACCCAGTGTGAGCAAATTCACTGAACAAAGAAGAAAGTTTCTTTATTCTTTATATATTTTTAGGTGAAGTTAACACTGATGTCCCAATCTCGAGATCAAATCAGGAAGATATTTTCATATTTTTCAGTGGAAGTCGTTTATATGAGCTGAAGAGTCGTGCGTATTTTTTACAAAAGTACCTCCTAGTTACGTTTAATGGTGGCTGCAATAATTCAAACCTCTGTTAACAAAAATCAGCATAGCAGATTAAAAGTAGTTCTAATATCGGTAAACTTCAACAAATATGATTAGCCGTACTTTAAACTAAATAATAAAGGTATAAAAACTCCTAGCTTCTACGGCGAGGAACAGAAAAAAAGTTAGATGCTGAGCTAAGATGCCATTGCAAATGTGTTGCATTCAAAAAGCGTCAGAAATCTATGCTGAGTTCAGGAGCATAGGATCTTTCCGTTTATAGTGAAAACACCAGTAATAAAACCGTATACTACAAATGACAGTAGGGGGCAGCATTGCCGAAAATACTTTGCTTTAGAAAACTGTACCAGTTAAATGTTTTACGTTTTATTTTTATCTGAAATGCTAAACTGAATTTGACCTTTAATTCTCTTATATTTTGATTTCATGGGATTTACAACAATAATAATAATTCTTATTAATGATATTAGTCTTTAAAAAGGTTGTTTTACTTGCTAAAAATATATTCCAGTTTCCTAAATTCCGACGTTAACGGCAAAATGTTGGATCGGGACTCAAAATCGGATTATATTTGAGGTTAAAAGATCGGATCGGGCCTAAAATACTGATGGGGACATTCCTAGAAAACACCTTTCATTTTCACTGGACGACCTTGTTTGAAAACACACGTGCATTATCCACCATAAAAATTTACTTTAAATTAAAAATCAAACTTGTTATTTTGTAAATGTGTAATTTAGTTTTTATTTTTCTCCATTTTGTCTTTAAAACGCCAAAATTTGGCAATGATTTTATATTTTTTTCTGTCTGATATCATAATTTAAAAGAAAATCAAATCAAACGTAACTCAAATACTTTCTTATTTATACTCGATTCGTTTTTTGAGTGAAAATATGTTAAAGTAGTGATACTCTAACAAATATATATTTTTGGGGGTATTCTACCCACCTCTGCCTTTTATTGTAAATAATTGTACGGTATTTACAGACAGATGTTTAATATGACTGGTGACCCTGTAAGACTCTAAAAACAGTTTTAGAAGAAAAAAAACATTTTATTTCATGAATTTGTTTGAAGGAACCCATGATGGAATCACTGACCTGCATTATTTTTATTTAAACCACCTAAATATGCGGTTTATCAGTTCAGCATAAAATCAAAGTTCAAATTCTCTGCTATCCGGATTCAATCTGCACCTAAAGATATTTTAGTATTTTCTGCTTTAACTTTTTTTATGCAACTTTCACATAGAAAAGTGGGATGTGTAATAGTTTATAGGGTCTGACGTTAAATCATTAAAATGATCTGGTTTTGTTTATCTGCAGCAGGAATCCTCAGTGAAGAACTTCCTGGGAGTTACCGCCCGATGTGCACTGACTCAAACGTTTTCTGTGGTTATAGAAGTTTTAACAGATGATCAAATAAATCTACGAAGAGTTAAAATAGATATCTGTTTATCCTGGGAATCCCGCTGACGCTGCGGGGGATGTAGAGCGTTTTACTCAGAGTGTCGACGTTTGGATAAATTCAGTTTACACGCCTGCGGGTAAATAATGTGACATTATCCCATCGCTTTTTTCGTTTCACGTCATCGGGAGAGAAAAAAATTATGCATATCAGAGGTTTGTTTGGATTGTTGGTAGCAGCGTAGCGATCGTGTCAAAAACCAGGAGGATTTGTCTGTGTTCGGGGCTGAATGGGAGAGAGACTGCGTGTGTGTGTGTGTGTTGTATGTAAATAGTGTTGATTTTGTACGGTAAAAGTGTGTGTGTGACTTGTTTTGTACACCTGAAGAAAAGAGGAAATGACACTTTTATAAGAGCTCCCTGTCAAACTATACAGTGCAATAAAGTGCTTTGATTGGCTAAAACTGAGACTGGGCATCTTTATTTCGCTCTCTGCTGCGGCAGAGAACTGTTATGTGTAATGCATTTTACAAGTATCTACAATGTATTAATGAATCTTGGCCCAATTTCTGGGGAAGACATGGGAAGCAACAAATCAGGAATGTCCTTTTAACCTGACAAATTAGGCACTAAAATGGAAAACTGAAATCATGCCGTTCAGTTCGCCATACTAGCAATGAATGTCTGAATGTTACCTGGAATGTTTTAATGTTCAAGAAAAAATGCAAAGTAAATGAATTGGATATTTTCAAAAGAGCTAAAAAAGAACTGATAAGTCCTACCAGAATCCTGTATGTTGGCTCAACATTGAGAGGCAGCTGCTGGGATTCATATGTATCTCAAATGTTCCACTGAAATCCGTGAAAAGTTCTTATTATGGTAAATAGCAGCTTAACTATTCCAAGTTCAAATATGAAAGTTAGGGATTTATTTGCGGAGAACATTTCAGGGTCTTATTGCGTTAAAATACATCGCTTAAGGTATTCTACAGACATTAGGCTAAATACAGAAGTTGTGTACCAGAATTAGCATCTTAGTTTGGAAGATAGCATTTTGATTATTTTAGTTATCAAAAGTACTTACTTATGCTAAATAGTATAGTCCTAAATTGATCTCAAGTACCATTGGAGCTATTTTTATTAAGGCTAATCGGCAAAGTTAGCATTTTGTTTGATTCGCACAGTAACCTTTCAAATAATGCTAACTAGCAGAGTTATCATCTTAATTTAGAAGATAGCATTTATATTTTTTTTTAGGTATCAAAAGTATTTACTTATGTTAAATAGTATAACCTTCAAATAATGCAAAGTACCATTGTAGCTATTTTTATTTGGCTAATTGGTAAAGTTAGCAGAATTAGCATCTTAAATTAGAAGATAGCATTTTGATTATTTTAGTTATCAAAAGTACTTACTTATGCTAAATAGTATAGTCCTAAATTGATCTCAAGTACCATTGGAGCTATTTTTATTAAGGCTAATCGGCAAAGTTAGCATTTTGTTTGATTCGCACAGTAACCTTTCAAATAATGCTAACTAGCAGAGTTATCATCTTAATTTAGAAGATAGCATTTATATTTTTTTTTAGGTATCAAAAGTATTTACTTATGTTAAATAGTATAACTTTCAAATAATGCAAAGTACCATTGTAGCTATTTTTATTTGGCTAATTGGTAAAGTTAGCAGAATTAGCATCTTAAATTAGAAGATAGCATTTTGATTATTTTAGTTATCAAAAGTACTTACTTATGCTAAATAGTATAGTCCTAAATTGATCTCAAGTACCATTGGAGCTATTTTTATTAAGGCTAATCGGCAAAGTTAGCATTTTGTTTGATTTGCACAGTAACCTTTCAAATAATGCTAACTAGCAGAGTTAGCATTCTGTTTCTGAGTAGTTTACTGGTTAAAACAAAGTTGGCACTCCTAATAAAAAAGAAATTATTAATCATTTAAAAAAACTCATTATCAGTCTTTGGTTTGGGGTCCTGCTTTTCAGTGGTTGCAACAAATTTCACTTATTTAACTTGTAGTTAATGTAATAACAAAATAAGCATTTTAGGCAAGGCTACTATATTTGCATAGCTCACCTTCAACAACGAGGCAATTCAAGGTGCTTTATATGATTTGAATGTTAAAGTAAAATCAGTAACAAACAGGGGGCCAGTATAAGGACTTTAGAACAGAATATGATGTTCTTTATTTTCCTGGTTCTAGCGAGGACGCCAGCAGCAGCGTTCTAAAGTCTGATAGACTTTTTAGGTGGACCTGTGAGGGCGCTGTTGCAGTAACCAGTTGGTCCTTAAATCCTAATTCAATTCAATTCAGTTTATTTATATAGCGCCATTTCACAACAGATGTCATCTCAAGGCACTTTACAAAAAGAGTTATTACAATACAATGTTTAATGTAGAAATTACAGAACCACAGAAGATTGCGTCGTGTAATTCTCAGCAATCCCTCATACTGAGCAAGCATGAAGCGACAGTGGGAAGGAAAAACTCCCTTTAAAATGCCTGCCTTAAATCTTAGGAACGTTCTTCAGGAGATCGGTGTAGTAATGGACTGAACCTGAGTCTTTAAATCTTTGCATGAGCTAACCAGCATAGGTAATCTTCAAATCATGCCAAGTATCATTTAAGTCAGTATTGTAATTGTGTTGAGGAATATTGTAACTATTCAAGTTATTTTCGGAATCAAAGTCAGGATTTTAGTTATGTAACAGAGTTTGGGGTCTTATTGTGCTGCGTAGCTAAGTTATTGTACTGACGTTATACGAAGTACTGAAGCTACCCTTGTATAGTATGTTAGCATTCCAATTATGTTAGCATCCCAATTTAGCTAATTTGCAGAAATACTTTAATAATGCTAACTACTTAGCATAATTAGAAAGGTACTACTGCTGTACTAACAAGGCTACTTGATAGCACCAAACAGAAATGCTAAGTAGCATGTTTGGTTAAAATTTGAATAATTTCTTGATAGAAGCTAATTTTTGACACTTGAGAAAAAAGTTTGAATCAGAATTATAAACATTGTTTTTTTCTTTTTTAAAATAGTTTTACTTGGGTACTTTTTATTTTTCTATTTGGACCAAGCACCTCTGGCCTTTGACCCATTTTGAATTTATTTAGCCCTTTTAAACTGCTGTTGTTTTTCTTTTATTCGTTTAAATAGCATCCTTTCCCTCGTGCTGTAAACTCTTCAACTACACACATGAAAGAGAAAAGTTTAAAGGTACAAGCTTGTTAAAATGTGGTCATAAAAGTTGTGTAAATAAGGACCGGGGCTGAGATAAACAATATAAAACCGACCCTGATGGAGAATAAAAGCATTTAGGAAGTCCGTTTTTTTTTTTGTTTAAACAAAAAGAGAGAAATAACTAAATGATTATGTTTATTTCTCTTACGATAACTATAACTAATGAATATTTGAAGTATAAGCCTTTCTAAGCGACTAGAAGACGATAAAAAAAAAATGATGTATTAGGATTTTAACAAAGTAAAGTAGGATAATTAAATCAGAAAGATTTATGTTTCTGTCTGCTGTGGAGCTCTGTTGAAGTGAAGTTGTATCTCTGTACAGCGACCTTTCAGACACGGTGGTGATTGGGGAGTTAAAAGAATGTTTTTCAGCGGATAATTGGAACGGATCTGCATATTTCTCCCTTTACAGATAATGATATAATAAATGGATTATAGTCATCGGGAGGGAATTCAGTCCCAGTCTGTGATGGAGATGTGATCCATCCTAAAATGGAACCATTTGATCTCCAATCTGTCAAAAGAAACTGTATAAAAGAACCTGGAGTCCTTTGAATGTTCACTTTAGAATCAGAATCAGCTTTAATGGCCAAGTATGACACATACAAGGAATTTGACTCCGGCAACTTTTCTCTCCAGTACAGAACTTAAATAAGTGAAATTAAAAAACGGAAAAAAAAAAAAAGTAAAGGATAATATATACACCAAACCAGGGTTATTGTACAGTAAGTATATACAGCAGTGCAGAGTTTTAGTTTATTGTTCATGTGAGTGGACTCACACTCTGTGACTATTCAGAGTTCATCAGAGCGACAGCCTGGGGGAAGAAACTGTTCTTGTGTCGGGTGGTTTTGGCGTACAGCGCTCTGTAACGCCGGCCTGAGGGGAGGAGCCTAAACAGATTGTGGCCAGGGTGTGAGGGGTCAGTGGTGATTTTTCTGGCCCGCTTCCTGACCCTGGCCCGGAAAAGGTCCTCAATGGAGGGAAGATCAGAACCTATGATCCTCTCTGAGGACCTGACTGTTCTCTGCAGTCTGTCCCTGTCTTGCCTGGTGGCGGATCCGAACCAGACAGAGATGGATGAGGTCAGGACAGACTGGACTATTGCTGTGTAGAATATGGTCAGCAGTTCCTGAGGCAGGTTGAACTTTCTGAGCTGACGCAGAAAGTACAGCCTTTGCTGGGCCTTTTTCCTTATTATGTTGATGTGTGAGGTCCACTTCAGGTCCCGTGTGATGGTGGATCCTAGGAACCTGAAAGACTCCACTGTGGGGACTGGCTTGTTGAGGATCATGAGAGGAGATGTTGATGGTGGTCTCTTCCTGAAGTCCACTGTCATCTCCACAGTTTTGAGCGGGTTTAGCTCCAGGTGGTTCTGACTGCACCAGAGAACCAGCTGTTCCACTTCCTTTCTGTACACAGACTCGTCGCCGTCGCGGATGAGTCCAATGACGGTGGTGTCATCTGCAAACTTCAGGAGTTTCACAGAAGGGTCCCTCGACGTGCAGTCAGTGGTGTAAAGGGAGAAGAGCAGTGGGGAGAGAACACATCCCTGGGGGGCGCCGATGCTGAGGGAACGGGAGCTGGATGTGAACTTACCCAGTTTCACCTGCTGCCTCCTGTTAGTCAGGAAACTGGTAATCCACTGACAGGTGGAGGGAGGCACGGTGAGCTGGGACAGTTTTTGGTGGAGGAGCTCTGGTACGATGGTGTTAAACGCAGAGCTGAAGTCCACAAACAGGACCCGAGCGTAGGTACCTGCAGAGTCCAGGTGGTGCAGGATGTAGTGGAGAGCCATGTTGACGGCATCATCCACTGACCTGTTTGCTCTATAGGCGAACTGCAGGGGGTCTAGCAGGGGATCCGTGATTTCCTTCAGGTGGGACAGCACCAGTTATTAAGAATTAAGAATTTTAATAGAACAATCTTTAGCTGCCAGTGCTTTGGGATTTTTCTCTAGCAGCTCTGAACATCAAGAGTGAAAGTTTGACCCATTCTTCTTCATAAAGCACACTCTGATTGGACAGAACAGTGTGAATATCAGTTTGGTCTATGTCTGGACTTTGACTAGGCCTGTTCCCAGGCTATGTGGGGCTTTCCATGATTCACTGATACAGATACCGTTCTAATGTACTCGTATCTGTTAAAGTTAACCAAAACCACGAACCGACACTTAAAATGTGGAAATAATTTCAAGGAAACTTCTTATTTTCACTCCAAATTTTAGTTTTTTAGTAGTTTTTATCATTAATATCTTATTTGAGCATTAATTATAACAAGCAGATAATAAAACCTGTCCATTTTTCTGCATCTTTTATTGTGGAAAGCCCCATATAGCCTGGGAACAGGCCTAGTCAAAGTCCATTGCATCTCTAGTTCAAATCAGACTCACCAGTACGATACATTGATGCAGACGGACCTTTTTTACCCATTTAAAGGTGGAATTTTTCCCTCCACTTCACGATAACACTCGACTTCCTGTTGATATTTGACGTAAAATCCTAATAAAACAAACAGGCTTGTAGCAGCGACGTGTCAAAATCTGAAACATTTTTAAGGAGGGCAATATTTTTGTAAGACTGTTTCATCTAATAATTGAAACAGGATGATGTGTTTAATTATGGGATGCAAAGCTGTCAGATATAACCATAAATAACGGCGCTGTTCGTCGTTTCTCAGTAAAAAAAACGCTGTAGTTTGTCTTCATTTTTTAGAATATTTAAGATGGAGACAATAAAGAGACCAAAATACAAACCTCAGCTGTTTTGCAGTTAGGGGAAGTCACCGCAGGAGGTCACTGTTGGACTTCAGCGGACTAATGTCTCCTCCTGGGTCCTAACTGCGGGAGCGCTCATCTGTCCTGGGTGTCCCCCAGGGGCCGTTCGTCGGTGACGCGCTTTAAACGCAGAGGGCGAACCAGAACCAGCAGAACCTCCGTGTTCCTCCTCTACACAACTTCATGCTCAGCTGAATCCGTCACTTCACTCCCTCTGTGATGTAGTTAAACTCCTCTGATGAACAGAAGAGAGTCAGGATCGTGGAGAAGCCGCGCCTAAAAAGGCGCGGACCTCTGCGCGCAGGAGCAGCAGTCTGGTTGGATCCCAGCAGACGTGCGTCCCGCTCAGGATGGCGGCCAGGTGAACTCGGAGCTGCTGCGCAGGTGGATGAGATGTGACCATGTCCTTTACGCACCGACTCGCTCTGCTGCTGCAGCTGCTCGGCGTCACCCTGCTTCACACGGTCAGTCCTCATGGTTAATGCAACCTGTTCAGTTTATCACCCGACAGTGCGCAACTTTTTGATGCGTTATTCTTGAAGAATGCCGAACTTTTTTCTTTATCTCAGAAGTTTTTCCAACTTTCTGTCACGACGTATTTGGGACGTATTTCATGGTAAACTGTAAATCGTCTCCCTGTTTGTTGAATCGACTCAACAAGGAGCCTAAAGTCTAAACATTAGTGATGATAAACAAGTTCGGATGCTGCAGATTCACTTTCTGGCAGCATTTGGATCAACTCTGGAAAGAGCCGGACTTTCCCCCCCTTTTCCAGGCTTTGGATGAACCAACAAACTATTTATGTGGAGTTTAGCAGATTCATTATACAGTAGGTGATGTCAGCCGCCCAAAAATCCACACGAATGGCAGATTTGATTAAATCCAGAAATACCTGCTTATTTTTTTCGAGTATTTTCAGATCTTTTTAAATTTTATTATAGAAAATATTTATCCATATTTAACTAAAAGATAATCTAAGTCAAACTCTAAATTAGTCACTCCAGCACTCCCCTAGAACTTTTTACATTAGTCAGGTTACACCTACAGACTTCTACGTATTTTATTGAAATCGTATGTTGAACAAACTCAAAGTGCAGCTGAATGGTGCAAATTAGAGACAAAAATCTGTGGTTTGAAATGTTCAAGTGGGAGAATCTGTTTCCAGGAGAACTTTTCTCTGTTCTCTCCACAAATCTGACCTTGTAACCGAGGAGGAACGAGGAGGAAGGTGTGTTTGGCTGCAAGCCGTGTGGGAGCTGCAGCAGGGATGTGCTACACGCTGAGGAAAGCTAATAAATCTAGGAGAAACATGGTGGTGGCAGCATGAGGCTGTGGGGACGCTTCCCTTCAGCGGGGACAGGGATGCTGGTCAGAGAAAGATGGAAGGAGATAAATCCAGGACAATCCAGGAGGAAAAGCTGTTATGTGCTGCAGAAGACCTGAAACTGATGCAGAGGTTCACCTTCAACAAGGACGACGCCGCTAAACATCCAGCCAGAGATACATGGGTCAGATCAGCCAATTTTCATGTGTTAGGATGGTCTAGTCAAAGTCTGGGCAATTTAGGATTTGGTGGATAAAACTTCAGCCTACACTCACAAACCTGGTTGTTGGTCTATCACACAAAAAGCCTGATTTGTAATATTAGAAACTTCAAGGAGTATGAATACTTTAACAAAGTTGTGCTCGTGCTGCTCGCCTCTTTAAACGTTTCATTCAAAAATCAAACAGAAATTAAATGTGAAACCTGCATATTTTATGCAATTATCTAAGTTAAGGTTTTTTTTTTGTTAATCATTTTGCTTTAATGCAACAATTTATAAAAACCTGTAACAACCTCACGGAGTAATTAGGCAAAGTGCATCTAAAAGATATCATCGCCCTTCATGGCTCGTCTCTGTGAATCGAAGAAATCTACTTTAACTGAGTGGTCTAGACGTCTTCGGAGCAGCAAACCGCCAAAATCAATGTTTGCCGGGCGTGTTACAGTCTGATTTATCTAACAACCCAAGATTATGTCGGGAAAAAATCCTGCCAGTTTGATTATGAGTCTTCAAACTGAAAACATCCTCATGTTTATGGTTGGTTGTTGCTTCAAACAAACTGAATTTTGTCCAAGATCGCAGCTTAAAAATCCCTTAAAATCCTCCTAATTGGATTATCTGTCGTCATGAAAAGGACAGAGAAACTTGAACTGACAAAATGTGGTAGTTTATCCCAAAACACTGTTGGTTGATGTGATTATTGATTCTACAGACGGTAAAAATGAAACACAGAAATGGAAAACACAGAATGCACCAACATGTCATTCTTTTCAGGTTGGTTTAAAATGATCCCTGTTGGAAGAAGCGAAGGAAGCAGAAGAAATATTACAAACTCCCTGACAGCTGGGACATGTTAGCAGTATATCTCAGAGTAAACAGACCTCCCGGCACACTTACACACGCTCCCTACATCAA
This sequence comes from Apricaphanius iberus, assembly GCA_028564705.1. Taxonomy (NCBI): domain Eukaryota; kingdom Metazoa; phylum Chordata; class Actinopteri; order Cyprinodontiformes; family Aphaniidae; genus Apricaphanius; species Apricaphanius iberus. Next base: position 244,866 of record JAPXFQ010002533.1, on the reverse strand, counting down.
TGGAGTGGAGTTTGGTGTGTGAACTCGCTCCTCTACATCCGCGTTGTGAGCTCTGCTGTCTGTGTACGCCGTGTTTGAACCCGTGTCCTTGGCTACCATCAGCTGTACCAGGACACAAAGACACCGGCTCCACATGAAGGTGGCATCTATGGGGGAATTCAACTGCCAAACACATCTAGAGCTTACCTTTTACAATTTAAAAGCAGGATTTTGGGGTGTGTTGTATTCAGAACAACACGTAGCTTATTGGTAAATGTACTTATATAGTGCTTTATCTAGTAGACATGTGGTTGACAGAGTGGGGATTTGAACCTGTAACCCACTGGTTGTACCGAGTGGACTACCCGTCACCCTAAGAAACCTCTAACAGTGTCCCAGAACAGTTATAGTAGCTATCTAAGCTAAATGCAAGCTAAAAACAACACAAGCTAACAGATATCCTAATGCTAACGGCTGCTAGCAGTACTAAAGCTAACTGCTACTCGAAATATCAACTAGGTAATAGCAAAACAAGTTATTCTCCATTCATGGCCCAGTGTCCTACTTACTTTATTTTGGCTTATAAATAAACAACAATAAACCTTTTATGACTTTACGGTTGAATTTTGGCTTTGGGTCGCTATCTTCATATGTTCTCAGTGATCATTAACCAGGAGTTTTGTTGTCTTTTTAAGTAGGGTTTAAATTAGCTAACGGCTAACTGGAGCAGGTCTTAGCAAAGACAAAATTCAACTTTAAACAACTAAAACTCTTTTTGTTCACACTAACATCTGCATTAAGCTTTTTGGTGCCTAGTTAGTTAGTTATTCAGTTGCTATTTTCTTAACTAAATAACACAAACGATGCTATGCTAACGTTGTCTGCTAACATTGCGAAATGCGTCCTTAAAATCTTCTGGGACTCACATCAGTATGTGTTACTTTAAAGAATACTTTAAGTGTATTTCAGCAGATGAATCATGTGCTAAGCTATGCAATCTTGTAGCATAGTTTGTTACAATATGCTGAATAAATGTATCCTGCATGTATTCATAGTATTATAGCAGCATAACTCATAAAATAGTTCAAATTAGTTGGTTCAAAGATTAATAGAGAGGCATGACAATAAAATAAAGTTAGAGGTGGATTTAATGCGGTACTGCAGATCAGGGCAACAAAATTAAAGTTGCCTTTAAGACCAAGATTTACAATTATAAAGGAAGAAACCACAAAAAGGGGAGATCAGGAAGCAAGAAACAAACTATATTTACACAAACCTAGCACCAAAAAACAATTAAATCTAAGGTCAACTCTAAAGTACTAACTGGTTTGCTTCGAGAGTTTTCTAGGCAGCTACTGGAGCAGGTTTATCTCTCTGTGTCCCCCGGCTGAGGAGACCAACCAGGAAGAGAGGTGAACGCTTTTATCCACTGCAGAGTTGAATTGTTCACAATAGAAAATAGACCAACAGTGATTTAAATAGAAACAAATTTACATGTTTACCTACATTTTCTTTATACAGAGAGGATTGACAGTTGGGCTTCTTCGTAGTTCCCAAAATGTCTGAACAAGACTAGAATTAAAAACTGAAATAAACATTTTAGGGCTGAAACGATTCGTCGAGTTACTCGATTCCAAAAACTCCTCGAGGCAAAAAGTCTGCCTGGAAGCCTCGTTAAATTCCTATGAGGCGCGCTTTATCTGATCGTTTCATTGTTTTCTGCCCATAAACGAAAGAAAATGTGTAAAGTTTTGGATCGTTCCATTCTAAAAAAGAAGAGAACAAAGTACAGTGTATTTACTGTAAAGTAGAGCTGGTGTAGCACAGCAGTACGAGCTCAATAATCCAGCATCAGAAAACATCGTGATTTTTCACCTGAAACAAGGTAACGTAACCTAAAGCCTGTATACGCTAATTTTAATACTGTATTTGTAGCGATGTCATGATGCTGTTTGATTAGATATGATGTTTAGATTTTATGTTTTTAGGTAGTAAACTTTATTAATGTTCAGTCGCACACGTAGTCGGGTATCTCACAAATATTTTTCTACAGTTTGGCCGGTCATCCACACGTAAACGCAGATTTTCATCACAAAAACCGAATCTTTTAAAAGAACTCTGGCCACAGTGGAGATCTGCGCCTTCTCTGTTTTCAGTATCTGCGTGTGGATGGATGAAAACAGAGTTTTAGGAGCCGTAACGTAACTATCTGCTACAAAAAAAGCTCATCAACAGATTTAACGCTGCGACCAAAGAAAGAAAACATACTTTCTCTCTTGACACAGAGTCTCCTGTGAGTGTTAAGAATAATTAATAAGTCATTATTCCTAAATGTTCAGTGCTGCAGAGCAGGGGCGTATCCAGGAGGTGAATAAAGAGGGGCTAAAAGGGGCCCAGGGTGGGTAAAAGCAGAGATGTTCTTCTAGTGGGAACCCAATCTGAGCTGCTCACATTTTAGGGTTTTCATCGGTTAAATTACATTTATAGTTACTTTATTTTAGTACGGTTTATGTGACAATGTTGCCTCAAACTCTGCTTGATTTTCAAACAATTTAACTGATTGGAGAAAAATAAAATCACAAAAACATTGCAACTTTTCACAAAAGATTTTTCACAAAAAACTGGATGGACTGTTTAGTTTGTTAACTTACATTATTGCTGTTGACTGTTATTTTTTCAAATAAATAAATACTATAAATGTGTTTAGTTTTGGAGCAAAATGCTGGAGTTTATTGTTTTATTGAGAGATAAAAGAAACACGCTTGAGCATTTTACATCCAAAATTTTTTCGTTATACATGATTTGTTTTGGTTGTTTAAAAAAGTAAAAAAAAAAGATCAGATTAACCGAATCGATAAAGTGCTAGATTAATCGATTACAAAAGGAATCGATAGCTGCAGCCCCAAAATATTTCGTCTTTAGCTCAATTACACATAATCAAATATAAAAATTCATATTTCAACTTTTCTTTACTCTGTTACTTTTCTCTTCCACTACTCTCCAGTTGCATTATTTGCTGTTTGTTTTCTCTCATTAAGAAGAAAAGCATCTTTCTTAAGGCTATGATCAAATGTTTACGGTGAATTCAGTCACAGTTTACTGGGAGTGGAGGGCTTAAAAAATATTGATCTTATTATTTTTAGTAGAGAATATTTTTGAAGATCCAAATAATCAAAGTTATTGATTATATTATTTTTTCCCCAAACCCCCAAAATGTGAGGAAAAGAAATAAATTGCCTTGTTTTGTGGTCCAGTTCTTTGATCTATAAGAACTCTGGATTATTACAGTGTAATCCACATCGACAACTTTAATCTTGGAGCGTCTCGAGCTGTAAAAGAGGAACAACTTGAGCTCATTATTTAAGCTCCTGTTCATCAGGAGGTTCCTCCCTGAGTTGCATAAAGAGAAACATGAGCCTTCATAGAGGAAGGAAGAGCTGCAGCATGAATTCAGCAGACAGCAATGTTGGTGTTAATGTGCGTAATGTTTATTTTCTCTTGGCCCTGACAGGTTAATGGGAGGTTTCCTCACTGCTGGCTTTACTGGGAGATGGAGCGAGCCAGAGGAGAGTGTCAGACACAACTAGAGCAGCAGACGCCAGATACTGCAGGTAAAAAAAACCTGAAAACATAAACTGAGATCAGTAGCATGATTTATACTAGGGGGAGAATGAGTTGAATTATGTTTTACCAGTTATTTTAATGTTTTATTCACAGAAACACACAGATACACCTCTTGTTTGATTCACTAAGCACAGAGAAGTTGTTGAACAGACGCACTACAGTTAAAGCTTTTTATTTGTTTCTATTAAACAACAAATACAGTTGAGCAAATATTTCAAACAGAATCCTTCCAATGCAAAATCAAAAATGAGCAAATATGGCAATAAAGTTAGTTTGCAAACTGCAAACATATTACCAATGGAAGCGGATGGAAGTACACAAATATAAAATAAAAAAATATTCAGACTAGTACAACACGGGTTAAACAATACTATGTGGGTAAAAAAAAAGTTCGAAATATGAGCAATTTCCTAAATCGATCTAAAAAAAATTGATTAATAAACAAAGTTTAAGAAAAGAATCATAATAATAAAAATGGGTAAAAGTACAACTATAATTTGGAGGCTAGCAGAACATAAATACATCAAAAATACTTTAAAGGAATCTTCAAATCCTGAACTCTTCATGTGTTTTTGTTCAGAGTTCTTCTGGGAAGCCTCTCCTCTTCTTTATCTACTCTTCTTTAAGAGCAACCTGGGAGTCCAAACTTCCGCATAAACATGTTGCACTTAGAAAAACTGATAAAAGGCCTGGGTGGGAAGTAATCAGCAATGACTTTAAAGAAACAGTTATTGCTGCTTCCCTACAATCTGGGATTATAAATCAATTTCTAAACTGTTGGAAGCCCAAAGTGGTGGAGGAGTGATGATGCGGGCTCCAGAATGCCTGCAGTCATTGGACCATGATCCTGTCTGTCTGACCAAACCGAAATCGATTCCAAATAAAGTGGCGAATCCGCAACAGAATGACTGAAAAAGGAAAGAATCGAGGTGAAGCAGTGGCCTAGTCAAAGCCCAGACGTCAAACTGACCGAGATGATGCGGTGGGATCATCAGAGAGCCGTGCAGAAATCAATATTTGAAATAACAGTTGAAGAAGGAATGGAGTAATACTTTCCTGAACTTTAGCCTGAACTCAGCTTTGCAGAAGAGTCCTAAACCTGTAGATAAAGAGTGAAAAGTTGGTTTCTGTTCCTCCTTCCTGTGTGAGCACGACTCTGATAAACCGACTGCAAACACATCCAGATACACTTCATGCATACTGGACTGCTCACATTTCTCTTCCTTTTTATAGAAAGTCATGAGGGTTTGAATGAGTTTCCTCTGTGATAATAAAACGTTTTTATCTTTCTTCGGCAGCTTGTGCAACGTTTTTACGTGGTTTTTTTTTTTTTCTGTTTGCACAGAAACTGATATCGGATATTTCTGTGAAACCTGACAAATCTTAACACGGTTCTGCAAAAAATATCTAACTTTCAGGAAACTCCGCAGAGTTCTGCATCAGGTTTTAAGATACCACCTGATAGTCATCTACAGTGTATATATCAGGAACCTTGGCTGACATCAGATGTGAACAGAATGTAAAATAATATCACGGCTTTTTACAATCATGTTGTTCTACCCAACCAATCAGCACAGATCAAACCTAATGATTCAGGGCGGGTCTATGATGCGCCAACAATGTTACATTTATGAAACTCTCCAATTAAATGGTTGACTACCAAATGGAAATGATACAATGAAAATTGGAGGTACCGTATTTGATTATATGCCCCAAACAAGTAACAACAAACCGGCATTTATTAAATCTATATTCAGAAAGAAGCTCAATGCATTAAATCAGACACAGTTGTTGGTTTAAGTTTAGTAGGATTATGAAAATGTTCAAAACTCTTATAAAATATATTTAAAAAATTGTAATTTATTCAAAATTTTATTTACTACATTAATGAAAAATGTTTTATAATGTTCAGTGGTATTATAAATGAATATGTTTATACGACTATAATATGATTGTATCCATGTTCTCCCATATACTTCAGTTTCTATGTTTTTCTGCATGAAAATACGAAAAAATAAAAACATAACAGAAGAAAGGTTGTTATTTATACCACAATAAAACACTGGGGTTTAGATGTAAAATTGTAAAAAAAAAAATTGATGAAGGTAGCTCAAATAATTCTTCTTATGAACATTTAGTTAACTTGTTTAAAATAGTTAAAACTATGAAACAAACAAATCAACACACTAAATAAACTATACTGTAAGCAAGAATATAGAGAGAAATTGTTAAAACACTTTAAAGATATCAGAGGGAGGAGAATGTTTGGTGGTCCACAAGGTTTAGTATTGGGACCCCTTTGGATGCAAACCATTTATTTAAATTTTAATGATACGTGATGATTGTACGACAGTAATGAAGAGAAACAGTTGTTGATGTTGGATAAATGGATGGATGGATGGATGAACAGATGGATGGATAGACAGATGGATGGATAAACGGATGGATGGATGAACGGATGGATGGATGGATAAATGGATGGATGGATGGATGAACAGATGGATGATGGATGGATGGATGATGGATGGATGAACAGATGGATGGATGGATGAACAGATGGATGGATGGATGGATGAACAGATGGATGATGGATGGATGGATGATGGATGGATAAACGGATGGATGGATGATGGATGGATGAACAGATGGATGGATGGATGATGGATGATGGATGGATGGATGATGGATGGATGGATGGATGGACAGATGGATGGATGGATGATGGATGGATGGATGGATGAACAGATGGATGGATGGATGGATGGACAGATGGATGGATGGATGGATGAACAGATGAATGGATGATGGATGGATGGATGGATGGATGATGGATGGATGGACAGATGGATGGATGGATGGATGGATGATGGATGGATGGATGGAGGATGGATGATGGATGGATGGATGGACAGATGGATGGATGGATGATGGATGGATGGATGAACAGATGAATGGATGATGGATGGATGAATGAGGATGGATGGATGGAGAATGGATGATGATGGATGGATGGAATGGATGGACAGATGGATGGATGGATGATGGATGGATGAACAGATGAATGTATGATGGATGGATGGATGGATGGATGGATGGACGGACAGATGGATGGATGGATGGATGATGGATGGATGGATGGATGAACAGATGGATGGATGATGGATAGATAAATGGATGGATGAACGGATGGATGGATGGATAAATGGATGGATGAACGGATGATGGATGGATGGATGGATGGATAAACGGATGGATGGATGAACGGATGGATGGATAAATGGATGGATGAACGGATGATGGATGGATGGATGGATAAACGGATGGATGGATGAACAGATGGATGGATGGTTGAACTGATTGGATGATGGATGGATGGATGATGGATGGATGGATGGATGGATGAACAGATGGATGGATGGATGAACAGATGGATGATGGATGGATGGATGATGGATGGATGGATAAACGGATGGATGGATGATGGATGGATGAACAGATGGATGGATGGATGGATGGATTGATGGATGATGGATGGATGGACAGATGGATGGATGGATGAACAGATGGATGGATGAACAGATGGATGGGTGATGGATGATGGATGGATGATGGATGGATGAACAGATGAATGTATGATGGATGGATGGATGGATGGACAGATGGATGGATGGATGATGGATGAATGGATGATGGATGGATGGATGGATGATGGATGGATGGATGGATGATGGATGGATGGATGAACAGATGAATGGATGATGGATGGATGGATGGATGATGGATGGATGGATGATGGATGGATGGATGGATGGATGGATGATGGACAGATGGATGGATGATGAGATGGATGGATGGATGGATGGATGATGGAGGATGATGGATGATGGATGGATGAACAGATGGATGGATGATGGATGGATGGATGGATGGATGGAATGATGGATGGATGGATGGATGGATGGATGGATGGATGGATGGATGGATGGATGGAATGATGGATGGATGGATGGAATGATGGATGGATGGATGGATGGATGGATGGATGGATGGATGGATGGAATGATGGATGGATGGATGGATGGATGGAATGATGGATGGATGGATGGATGGATGATGGATGGATGGACAGATGGATGGATGGATGAACGATGGATGGATGAACAGATGGATGGTGTGATGGATGGTGATGGATGATGGATGGATGAAAGATGAGTATGAATGGATGATGGATGGATGGACAGATGGATGGATGGATATGATGAATGGATGATGGATGGAATGATGGATGATGGAGATGGATGGATGGAATGAACGATGGATGGATGATGATGGATGGATGGATGAACAGATGGATGGATATGGATGGATGAGGATGGATGAACAGATGAATGTATGATGGAATGGATGGATGATGGATAATGGATGGATTGATGGATGAATGATGGATGATGGATGAATGAACAGATGGATGGATGGATGGATGATGAATGGATGAATGATGGATGGATGATGGATGGATGATGGATGGATGGATGGATGATGGATGGATGATGGATGGATGATGGATGGATGAATGATGGATGGATGATGGATGGATGGATGAACAGATGGATGGATGATGGATGGATGGATGGATGAACAGATGGATGGATGATGGATGGATGATGGATGGATGAACAGATGAATGTATGATGGATGGATGGATGGACCAATTGATTGACCAATTGATGGATGGATGGATGGATGGATGGATGTACCAATGGATGGACCAATTGATGGATGGATGGATGGATGGATGGATGGATGGATGGATGGATGGACGGACAGATGGATGGATGGATGGATGATGGATGGATGGATGGATGAACAGATGGATGGATGGATAAACGGATGGATGGATGAACAGATGGATGGATGGATTCTCTAACATGATTGGTTGGATCCTGTGGAAATAGAACAAAATGTAAATTTCTTACTAAAGTTGTTGAAGATTCAGAACAATCAGCATTAATAACTGATAAAGAACGAATATAATATAATATAATATAATATAATATAATATAATATAATATAATAATATAATATAATATAATAATATAATATAATAATATAATATAATATAATATAATATAATAATATAATATAATATAATATAATATAATATAATATAATAATATAATATAATATAATAATATAATATAATATAATAATATAATATAATAATATAATATAATAATATAATATAATATAATATAATATAATATAATAATATAATATAATAGAAAGTTAAACCTTAAACTTTGCCTAAATATGAAGTTAATCCTGTAACCTGGTGAATTATTTCAGAAAGCGACGCAGATGTAATATTTAGAGCCTTATGTTTCTGTCCAATGTCCCGGATATTTATTGCTGCAGCCTAAAATCTGCCGCTAGATCACATCATTCCTCTCTGACGGCAGCGTGTCAAAACATCTCTGAGCTACCGGAAACCTTTCATGTGAGCCTGATTTATGCTCCGCGTGCTGCAATGAGTCTGAAACAAGGAGCTCAGCTAAACAGGAAGTTTAGGCCGGCCTGATTCTCACTGCGTGCTTTCTGATGTGTGTGTGAGCGCAGGATGTGAAGGAGAGTGGAACAACGTCTCTTGTTGGCGAAGCGCGGCCGTAGGGGAAGTGCTGACCCTGTCATGCCCCGCCCCCTTTCTGCTCCTGTTTGGTAAAAACGGTAAGCTACACACGCACACTATTCCAACCAGGACTGGGCGATATGGCCTCAGATATATATTGCATTACATCTTAGCAGCACAACTTCAAATATAGTTTAAAATGCCATTTAAAGAACATTTATTGTGCAAAATGCATTTAAAAGTCTTAAAATCTTTTTTTTTTCAAAATAATGCAACACAAAAATTCTCACGGCATAAATAAAGATGAAGATTAGTTGCTTAAAATAAAACTAGATATAATGAAAATGGTTACTTATTTATACGTCAATATTGCAGAAAAATAACCCTGCAAACATTTGAATCAAAAATTCAGTTAAACAGATTTCTCCTCCATAAAGCAACAACCTTTAAACTTTATATATCTTGTGTGAAGACAAACACTGAACATGAGGATCCTTGATTACTTGGTACAAAGTATGTCGGCGCAGCTTGATGACATCATCAACATGCAAAACAGCAGTATGGCGGTACTCTCATAATCTCTACCTTTGGCTAAATTTATATTATTTCTGTCTTAAACATTTTATATTGCCCATAAAAATTTTTCTAAATGAGGTGGTTTCTTGAATTTCGGATCCTTATGTTTGGTATTTAGTTTAAGGAGCTCAAAATATTGTCTCTAATTGCTTCTTAAAAATAAACATTTTTAACATATGTTAAAATTCCAGAATCCACATTTGCTCCACCAGTCTCATTCAAAGCTCAGTCTAAAGGTCACCGACTGTCACAACCAACAGCACCTTCTGTTTTTGCACAACATTTTTTTATAAAATTGAATTAAACTATAGGAAATTAAACTTTCAGGGTTTCCAAGATTACATCTAAATATTTAAAATAACAGTTTAGGTTAGGAAGGAGACGCTTACAATGGGATTAAACGTTTCTGATGAAGGTGCGATGAGATCAAAAGTCCAAGGCCCTCATTTATCAACCGTACTTACGCACAGATATGTGCGTATTTCGTGCGTAGGAACAATTCTACGCATTGTGTGTTATTTATCAATCTGTACTTGAGCGTAGAAATGTTCGTAAATATAAGTACAGTTCTGTTCGTATGCACCGCATCTAGTGGTAGAACGGAGGAACTGCAACAACGAAACAGTTTTACTCTGACAGATTTTTTTCTCTCAGCAGTTTATCGCCTCCACCAATGAGCTCATGTTGGCGTCTTTCTGTTTTATAACAGAATAACGTAAAAGTTAGCAACAAACTATCAGGAAATGTTTTAAATTTGCCAAAAAACATTATGTATATTATAGAACCATTTTTCCCTTTATTTCCATAAGGAACATCTCCACAATCCCGTCCCATTTACTGCCCGTTATCTTTGTCCCAGGCGGAGTTATCTTTTTTTATTAGTTCCCCCTATGCTGATAGAATCAAACAGCAATGTTCATTATTAAATTATTTAATATGTTCAAAGACGTTAACGATTTCCACAAAAGTTAATATTATCAAATTAAATTATTTGCCACATTTTTTATGTCTGCTCTGTAGCAGAAATATAACGGCTGGAATGAAGCAGAGAAACCACTGATAACAAAAAGTATCGGTGGTGAAATTAATTTGTATTAACGAACATTTTTTTTAGGTCTGTTCATCATGAATACTTTTTTTTATTGCCCCATCCATGTTTCACCTCGATCTCTGTGTCACTGAAGTTCCTTTTATCGCTCTCTTGGAAATTATTTTAAGGAAGAACGTGAGGACTCAATGCATGTGACAGATGATGTGGTGTTACCAAATATGGTTAAGTCAGGGCGTTTCTGTATGCAAATGACTGTGAACGGGCACGAGCACCCGAGTACGCACAAGTGGGATTTATCAACGGCTGATTGTGGAGGAGCGCGCGTAGGAGAGGCCTCAGCATGTTTCATAAATCACACTTTGACCTGTACTTACCCACATCCTAAATTTCCTTTGTAGGATAGGATATAGGAACATTTCTACGAACGTTTGATAAATGAGGGACCTGGTGTTGGGATTGTTTTTGCTTCTGCTGATTTCCACCTCGACCTTTAGGTGGCAGCAGTGGTGATTTAAGTGAGCGTTGGAATGATGTCCAAAAGAAACAGAAAAGGAGCACATATTAATGCTGCACTCCATTTGTCTCGGAAACTCGGGCGTCCGAGTTGCTGCACACGAGAACGTGACGTCATTCCCGACTTAAAGCGTTCCAGTTTGTCTCGCTACCCACCGAGTCGGAAAGAACACGGACGCTTTGAGGGCAGCAGCTGTCGAGGGTCGGGCTAGTTATTGCTATTGTTATTAGCAACGTAGCACCTTCAGCAGACCAGCATGAAAAATAAAGCTGTACATTGTAATGCACGCTAGGGCTGCACAATTAATCGGATTTTGATTGTGATCACGATTTCGGTGGCCACAATTAAATGAACCTGATCGTGAACAATATTTACATTCAAAATGCGAGCTTCACTGCGTGCTTCTTTCTCAACCAATAGTTTACCAACCACCAGGGGGCAAACGCATGACTAAAGCTTCGTTAAGCTGCCCAAATAAAAACCAAACCTACGGTACTCAGCACTCACAATGGCTGCATCCGAATATGTCGACAACGTAGCAGGCGAAAAGCAGTAAGCGAGTGATGTAGTAAATCTGAATCTTCAGTATGGAGATTATGACTAGTAGGCATAAAGTTCCTGGCTGTGTATCACCGCCACAGTAAGCAGCCGGTGAATGCTACGCTATCCCACAATGCAGCAGAAACCCCGAAATCGTAGAAGAGCGACCTAGCTACTACAGGCTACAGACGAACTATCAACCGTTGACACTGCCGCAATTTCGGCGTATAAATGTACATGTAGCGATGTTACTGATTACTGTTTGTTTTTGACTGCTGATTAAACATTTAAGTTAAGTTTTACCAGACAAAATAACCGCTAGTGGACGGCAGGACCACAGGTGAACGTAACATAAACATCCGGGTCAACAGACACGCAACACGGTGGAGCAATACGTCTGATCTCTTTTTTCTTCTTTTTTTACTTTATTACAATACGTCTGATCAACGGGCGAGTAGTAGTTGCTACGTAGCATGTAGGACATACTAAGGATTCGGATGCAGGGAATGTCCTCGGCCTTTTCTGTATAAACTGTAATTGTTTCCATTTAGTTGCACTTCTAGATTGCACTCTGAAATAACATATTTAGTTTGTACTTATAAAAGTCTTGGAGTTTGTTTTCAGGTTGGGTTTCCTTTTTGCATTATTTTATTTTTTTGCAATGAAAATAGATATTTTACAAGACTGGATGATTAATCGTGATTACAATATTGATCAAAATACTCGTGATTATTATTTTGGTCACAATCGTGCAGCCCTAATGCACGCACAGCAAGGCCGTGCAATGTATAAATTGGTGACCGGATTAAAGCAGAAATGTAATCAAGTGTGTAAGAGCATTAAAAACGACATTAAAATGACCAACATAGTATGAATACAAAGAAAATACATCTCAACTACGGGCGCAGCCATCTTTGTTCTCTGATGTGTACTTCCTACTCGGTCTAGTCTCAGAGCTCCAAGTTGGAGCTCGTATATTCCGACCTAAAGGGGGCATGTCTCGGTGAAATGACGCGAGACAACTGCGAGATTTCCGACTTTCCGACTCGGAAAGGTTAACTGGAATGCAGCATAAGACTACAAAAAATGGTGGTTTTGTGGTTCAAGATACGTTTTTGTGCTCATTGTCTTAATGCTTCTTGGGGGCGCTATGGAGGAATCAGATCAGTATTTATCATCTTTAATGTGCTGCAGATCAGATGATTTTTCTGGTAACTGGAGTTTGACCCTCGTTCATGGCTCCTCAGTACTGGAAAATAATTCCACCAAACTGTTTAGTCAGTTTAATGCTGGTAAGGTCAAGGGTGTAGAATCTGGACCTTTCATAGCAAAACATTAGACTTCTTTTCTGAGGGGCGGAGCTTTTTTTTCCAACCTGGACCTTATTTTTTAGCAAATATTACATTCATTTACTCACCCAGACAAGTTTGGAGCAACTTGGAGTCCTTTGGGAGGAGTTTTATATACTGGGAGATTTTCTGCCTGTAATAAGGCTCCATCTTCCCCAAAACTCCTTCATTTAGCCACGTTTTGTTGTTAGTCGTTAGAACTACTCCCCTCTGTGTTCGGGACGTCTCGGATGTGCTTATTAGTTCTGTTCCGGTTGCATTAAAAGCCCGTAAAAACCCCAGTGGCTAATAGCTTAGCACCTCTAAGACGTTTCAAACTCACAGGGGAATATCGCTAACAATTCATAACAAAACATGGTTAAATGACGGAGTTTTGGGGCAGATAATTCCTTATTACAGGCGGCAAATCTCCAGTCCTGATTGACTCCCATTACATGGATATACACTGATCATGACTCCAAGTGGCTCCAAACTTGTCTGGATGAATAAACGAACGCAATTATTGCTAAAAATGAGGTCCAGGTTAAAAAAAACAACTTTCCCTTTAAGTGGACCTGGTTTCATCCCTCTGCGACTCTCTGCATAGGAGGAATAAAAACGTTTGCCGTTTAATCAAACCTTGAGGCCTGGCCCCGCCCCGTCAGCTTGTTTTTTTTTAATAACTTTTTATCCCCCATACCTGAAGATCATTGTGACCAATTATCAAGCCCATCCGTTTAAAATCTCTGGAGGAGTTTAATCAAACGCGGAGCCTTTAAATGTCAAAAACAGGGTCAAAATTACAACTAAGATGGCGGATGTCTTGTTTTGTTTCGGAGCATTTTAAGGCTTCTAGGTCGGCGTTGGGAAGCTCTGCAAGTGTGTCAGTTTTCATGCCTCTAAAATAACCTAAGCTAAATGTCGAGGGGGTTTTGAAAGTTGCATTAATTTCATGCCCAAGAAAAAACTGTGAATTCTCAGATTTGCTCAGGCCTCCAAGAAGCCAATTTATTTGTAGGAAGAATAATAGAAAACAGAGCAGAAAGTGCTAAGCTGATTTAAAGAGTGCATGAAAACCTGGTAATGATAGAATATAGTGACTAAAACTTTTACGTTAGGGAGGTGTTTTTATAAGGAAGCAGGCGCATTAGGATAAAATATGCACTACGATCAGGTTTCCATCCAAACAGATAAGAAGCTCATAGTTTGAAAGTTCACGCTGACTGTAGAGGCTTTTCTCCTTCCTCTACAAACATTTCTGAGCATCTTAATCCTTTTATGAGATTAAAGAACCGAGATGATGATTATCCAGACTTCTTAGAAATCTTAAAAAAAATAATTGTGGAACTTTCCATCTTTGAATAAGTTGAAACCTTCTGATCAAATCTGCCTCTCAGAGACATTCTCATACCTTGACCTCTCTCTGTGTGTCATGAAGGTTTTACTTTTCAGAACAAGTTAGAGAAATACATGAACTTTTTGTTGATTCTCTAACTTTTTGGTTGCTTAGCAGCTTGTTTACAGTCAAATACTTTTATGCTTAAAGTCTGTACTCCCACAGTCAACGATTCTTCTACATTATCAGCTGATTCTAGTTTTGCTGGCTTCTGATGGAGAACATCTTCCAGGTTCTCAGTGGGGTTCAGATCTGGGAGTTTTCTTAGCACAGGTGCAACATTTCAGCATTTCAATCTTTTTCTAGGTTTTGGTTCATAATTGTTTTGGTTGAGGCGTCGGATGTTTGGACAATCATTCGTTCGGGATGGAGGATTTTAATTCATTTTTGTAACTTTTGGATAGTTATGGTGTGTAATCGTATCAACAAGATGCTGTTTTTACAACCAAGAACAACCGATTAGCCAATCAGCTTCTCAAAAATTCAAATAACACCTGAAATATGATTATAAATCCTAGAGGAGTTGAAAAGGAGGCGTCTTGTACGCAGAGCAGGACCAGAGAGGAGAGAGAGAGAAGGAGGAAGTTTAAATCATCTCTTCCATCAATCATAATCAGCAGGATCGTATCTCCTACTGCAACAGTTCACCACCCACAACTACTCTTAAAAAAAAAACTTGGATGAGATAAATAATGACGTTAAATATCCCTTTTTTGGGATAAAGAAACTATTTTTGAAGTTAATTGAATCTGCAACTGAATCTCAGCTGATTGATGATCCAGAAAAGCCAGATTCTCTGTTTGTTGGTCGTGTTGATGCAGAGCGACGATCTCAGATTGCTTTTCATCTGACACAAGAAGGTATCAATCCTCTGTTTTAGAGCAATTAGTCTATTAGATACACGGAATAAATAAAGAAACATAAATGGAATAAAGAAATAATAGTGCAAACAAATTAAGGGTCAACTTATACCACAATTTGACTGATTATTTTTTATCTTTTATAATTAATTTTATTTGATTCATTTTGATTCTCAAATCCACTAATGTGTAAAAAATGAAAAGCTTTAGTAAGTAAGGATTTTTTATCCTCTAAAAGATTTTTTTTGTTTTGTTTCTGTAACTTTATATTTAATTTCTTGAGCTTTTCTGTTGATCTCCTCTTTAAAACCGTCATTCCCGCTGCATTTTTTTCTTCTCTCTAAGCCTGCTTTTGATCACGGTAAGTGCCGGTATCTCCGTGTGCTTCATCCACATCGATGCTGCACCAGACAGAGACCACAGAGAGGCTTCAGGTCAGCTGTTAAGATGATGAAACGTGTAATCATCATCAGCATACACAACAGCAGCTGGTTCAAAACACCCCCGTCCTGCTGGACATGTTGCACCAGGAGGAGACCTTGGGACAGAACCGAGCCTCGTATTAGTAATAATGAACAAAAACTGCAGATAAAAGTAATTTCAAGTCATTAAAAATAAAAAAATGTTGCAATTACATGTGCAGGGTAAACCATAGATTGTGTTCTTTTTTAAATCTGTATTTAATTACAATACGGTCAAGGTGATTGGCTGTGCTGCAGCTTTCACACACAGAGAAGGTCTCTGTTTGTTGATATGGGATGAGGCTAGTGACTTGAAAGTGAAATAGGTGTTTTAAACTTTACATATCGGCTAAAATATCCAGTATTTTAAAGTAAACTGATTAGAGTCTCAGTCAAACCCAGAGTCATTGGTGTGAAAGTCCAACTCAGGTCTGAAATCTTTGGACATGTATTAAAGTCAAGTCTAGGGATGCAATCATACCACATTTTTTTTTTAGAACAAATACGATACCGATATTTGGATCTGATTACTCAGACCGAGTACCAATGCAATGAATTGGAAGACAGATTTTATTTTCTTCGCTGCTTGTTACAACAATTGATGGTGAATTAAATAAAAAAAAGGTAAAATATTAGTAAAAAGGGCCACAAAACAAAAAAATTCAAGTGAAAAATAAAAACTTTCTGTAAAATTATTGCAGAGTTGACATGTTTTAAGTATCGGTTCATTGTATCCGTTAAATGTAACCTTTAGCATAACGAGTATATTAGAGCGATATTGGCCCGATAGTAACGGTATCGGTGCGATCCCCAGTCCGGTCTAAAGTAAAAAAGCTGATGACAATTGTCTGACTCAAATCTTAATACTGCAAAAACTGTTCAAGTTTTCAAACTGTAACAAAGTTTAAAAAATCCTGTTTCCAGCTAAAAACTATTTGTGGTCTTGTTTTGAGATTTACATAGAAAGCTAGAGCAGAAGATGTTAGATTATTAATCTTGTTTTTTAGCATATTTGTCTGATTCTGGGAATTCTTAGTAAGTGCAATTCTTCGTTTTTCAGTTGCAAATTATTTCACTTAATTTAAGAAGTTTTAAACTAACCTAACCCTTAAAATACTCAATTTTAGTCAAAATCTTCTTAAATTAAGTGAAATAATTTGCCAATGAAACAAAACAAATTGCACCAAGTAAGAAAACAAAAAATAACACAAATATACTCAAAATAAGATAAAACACCTTCTGCTTTTGCTAAATTTATAAGTCTCAAAACAAGATCAAAAATAGTTTTTAGCTGGAAACAAGAATTTTTGACCTCGTTAGATGGACAATTGTTGCAGTGAAAACATCTAAAATTGGCTATTTTAATTGTTCAAACACATATTTAAATAATATTTACAAAGAAATCAAACAGACGGGGATCCACCACCGCTTTTTTACCCTGGCACAGTCCAGACTGGTGAGAATACTTCACACTTCTTCCATACGGTAATGTTTGGAAATGTTTCCAAAATATTAAACTCAACCTGAGTTATCCATGAAATTAGAGCACCATGAAAAATCTGTGGATTGGTGGATTTGCAGCCAATAGCGTGTCAAATAGCTTTCCAAACTGCGTTTTTATCACATATTTTAGGTATGCGCTACAAAAAAATCTGCAAACTGGCAAATTTCTCTAGGAAACGGAACCATAAATAGCCGGATGTCCACTGTATTTCAGTTCTGAGCTACATTTCCATGCTTTTATTTGGGCTGGGACAGAGATTCATTACAGGATGTAGTTTGGGTTTAGAAACCTCCCATTATTTTACTGAACAATTCTTTCTCTACATGACAAAATCAGTTCAGGAAGAGACACAAAGGTGGGCCGACAGTTTTAAGAAGCGATGATTAAAGCAGTTGAAACGTTTCTGCTTCTGTCTCAGGTAACCTGAGCAGGAACTGCACAGAGAGAGGCTGGTCCTCGGTTTACCCCGACATCGGATTCGCCTGCTCGTTGAACATCACTGGCCAACCCAAAGAGGTGAGTTCATTCTCCTGAAATCTGCCCCTCTTCCTTCAGAACTCTGAATTCATTTCCAATTTTCTAATATTTCATGTCTGCATCTGAGCTGCTCGCCGTTTTTTCAAGAAGTCTTCTCGTTTGCAGCTTCTTCATGTTTGATGACCGTTAATCTCCCTGCAGGAGCTCTACTGCTTACTCTTCATCTGAAAACACCATACGATAATTATATATCTTATGTCATATCACACAGGAAAGCCAAAAGCCCTAACAGGAAGCTCATTTTACTGTAACTATAAATTGTCAGCAGTGGTGAATCCCCCTTTCTTGTCATTTCTTGTAAAGTCTTCTTTCAACAATGTAGTTTTCCTCACTTTCTGAAGTTTTCCTCTGGACTCCAGCTGCTTTTTGTCTTTCAGCCTGGAGGAAAGTGGAACAGTTCCAGGCATGATAAAACTGTCCTCAGTCGATAAACAGCATGTAAAAACTCACATCTTTTAGAAAAACAAGGCCCTATGAGGGACTAGGTTTTAGGTAAAAATCATGCCCGCGTAAAAATCTTTTTTTTTCTGTCAAACTGTGGGATATTCATGGTGATTGTGATATTTTTCATACACCCAGTTCAAGAAATTGCCTGAAATATTTCATTAGCTGCTGCATATCTCCAACAATCATTAGGCGAGAGTTGGGATACACCCTGGACAGGTTTCCAGTCCTCATATGTTAAGGAACACAGTCGCTACATAGCTTGCTAGCTTACTAAATATATTAGCATGCTGACTGTTCTACCAAGACTGGTTGAAGCTAAAAAAACAGTGGGATTGGGTCATTGTTATGCTAATTAGCAACACAAGCTAATAACAATTCATTTTTCCAAACACCAAACATGTTTACAAATAGTTTACATAGTTTACAAATTGGATGATGAACATTCTGACAATTTTCTTATTGTATTTCAGACTAGGACACAAAAAAATAAATAAGAACAATAAAAGAAATATCTGCTAGCAGAACATGCTAACTAGCTTACCATAGTTAGCATTCATCAGTATGTAAAGCTAATTAGCATGCTGACTTTGCAAAGATGTTTAATTTAGAATACAGGAGCAAAGAATCAATGTTTTCTTGTCATATGAAAATTATGTAGGTCTACTGTTAACTTGTAGCAATTTGTTTAATCAAATTTCCAGCATTTACAGCTTTTTATTTAGTCTTTTGGAGGTCTATGTTTGTCATTTGTATCATCCTGCTAACCTTTCCTTTTTCCTAAGGTATACATCCTTTCACAACAATCGTTTTCTTGAGTTTAGGAGCATTTTTTTTAAATGTTGAAATGATTCATGGCTCAAAGTTAAGAGGTTTAGCAACTTAAAAATAAGAATTTCTCTAAGATCCAAGACAGACAATTATTAGAAAAGGTCTAAACCTAAACCTAAAAATGCCTATACAACATTTAATCGTAGTATTGCTGTTTTGTGGAACCAAAAATATAATACTATAATACTGAGAAAATAGTTCTTCACTATACAGAACAGAGACGGTGAAGGTTAGCATGACAGTTTTCACAGCTAAATCAGAGTTTTTCTGCTGATTGGGCTGAAATTTCTGAGTCATTCTCTCTGAATATTGCATCTGATAAAGTAGTATTTTATCCTCTGAGAAACCATGTTTACCTTAGCCATAAAGACTCAAACATTGTTAGGAATTTTTTTTTTTTGTGCCATTTTGGTTGTTTTAAAGCAGTTTTTTGTTACAGGGTTGAAGATTTTAGCTAAAATTAGCCATTAAGTCCACATTAGCTAGTGTCTGGAACAGCATATAGCGGGAGAATAATAATACATTTGTAGATATATTTTTAAGACAACCATATTCTTTTTAAGTGATGTTAAAAACAATAAAATATATGTCAGGAAGTATACCAATCTGTATGAGCAAGAAACGAGTTGAGTGATGTCACTTCCTGGGTGCTTAGAAAGTTTAACTGAACAATTATTTTTTTAAAAGGAGAGATTTATATGATTTCACAGCGTTGTACAAGACTGAGGGACATGATTAAACCGTGCTATTTTATACATAATTAATTTACATATATACATTTTTTACTTAGGTTAAAGAAGACATGCAAATATATATGCTCGCTATTTTTATTTATATTTCATTCACTGAAATAGTGACTTGGGTAAATTGGGACATGTTTATTTAGCTGACTCATTAGAAACCTGTAAAAATGTTAAAAGCATCATTTTTAAAAATAAGCTTGCGTCATGATACAAAGGAACATGGACCTTCTACTGTGTTTCTTGTTTTAAAATGTATTTAGTCTTTTACTTGTTGGTCCACCTGTGGGACACAAAGTGCACCGAATTCAGAGAATCAACCTCATGAGACACAAGAAGACGTTTACGTGACATTTAAATGCTTACTGACTTCAACGTTCTTCCGGGAGTAGTTTTTCTCAGCATCTACATTAAGCTAGCACGTTGTATCCAAAGCTTAGTGGTTAGAACGTCTACCAGGCTGCGGGTCAGACCCATTCTGACCTTAAGGGTAATTCTTTTTTACAAATGCATTGAGACGAATATGCGTTACTTTCAGAGTGATATTGACAGTCCTCACCGTGTATCTTGGTCTAATGTGGACACAAAGTTTAGAACAGCAAAAACCAAACAATCAGCTGTAGTAGCTTCATATTCGTTAGGCCTCTAAATGTTTATCATTTACTTTAGGAAGATGGTCGCCGTATAAACTCAGAGTTCTGAATATTATTCTGTTTGGAATACTTCCATATGTTTTAATATATTCTGTATATTTAGGCCTTAATCTGATGCTTTGATCAAAAGACATATTGCAAACTTTAGAGGTAGCACAGTGGAGAAGAAGACTGATTTACTGTCGGGACACAGAGGTCCTGTGGGTCAGCATAGTTAGGGAGTTCTGCTTGGATCTCCAGGTGGTTTGGGCTCACATAGGGGTTCAGTTCCCGGTCGAGTCGCACTCCGCTTCCTAATCCGACCTCGTCTGGGTCCGTTTCTCCCTCCTGACGAGATGAAGGTCTTGAAATTCCCTCTGTGGAGGATTATGAAGCGGAGTGACACAGCTGCAGGTCTGATCCTGTTTAGTGTTTCAGGTCAGTTCTCAGCGTTGTCTGCAGTGGGAGCTGATTCCAGCTGCAGTATGAGCGTAACCGTTTGTTGTAGCCCTGAGGCCTCCTCGCCGATGCAATGGAGCTCATCTCCTGACCCTCCCAGTTATTGCTTGTTGCATTCCAGGCTTCTGTTGTTTTATAGCTGTAAACAAGCGAGTTACGTCCAGATGATTGTCTCCAGATGACACCCTCTTCCTTCCTGACTGTTTTAAAACTGGCTTTAGCATGTTTAATCATGAAAAAAATTTTTTTTTTTACCTTTTTAACGTCTTAGATAAAATATGCATATTTTATATGATTTCGAAGTATTGAACTAGTGACCCAAATTAATAATGTGACTCCTGACTATCAGTTGGTTATACAACATTGTTTTAGTTAATAATATTGATCAAATTACCAGAGTTAACGGTGCGGCAGCCAACACAGTCTCTTTATCTGTTTCTAAGTACAGTTTGTATCTTGTTTTTATTGGTAAAATGTAAATCATTATTTCTTTTCTTTTCTTTTTTTTTTTGCACTATTAGAGTCTTTAGGAGCCACTGGTTTAACAGATTAAAGTTATGAGGTCACACAGACACCATGTTGAGCCTGCAGCTCCAGCACTGCACCTTGGTTTCACATTGTAGAGCGTTGATCAAAGTTTGTAGGAGAACCTTGACTTGAAAGGGGAATCCAGATTCTCCTACATGAAGCTAAAATGTGACTTTATGATGCTCCAACTGCAAATTTTCGCAAACACAAAATAAACGAGTTTAATATCCGTCTGTGTCTGTCTGTGCTAACTGAATGCTACGATAGTCGAACTTTTTAGCTGGCTTCAGTGTCTTTCACACACAGTTTTTGGATTTTACAAAATACAACATTTTCAGTTGAAAACTAAGTACAGTTTTGCTGCTCAGCTGATTAAGACAGTAGGAGCGGCTCTGTGAAAGCAGGATTTTTTGCAGTTTGCCATTCCGGAGGAAACAGGTGTGTTCAAACAACGCCAAGCCCGAAAGACAGCAGCAATAATCTTGGAGTGGTTACGGAAGATAATTATTCACAAATGGAGAACATTGAAGGGAAGCGCCAATGTTCGCCCGCTTTAAAGAAAACTGTCTGGCCCAAAAAGTTGGCTTCTGATTGGAAGGTCCAGAAAAGCGAATTCTGGTCTAGCGCAGGGCATTGTGGGTAAATAAAACCAAAACAACCGTGCAGCAACGACGGATGCTCGTGCTCAGCCGATCGCTGTTACCTTTTTGTCTGGCACATTTGCCAAAGACAACAGAGCAACTCTAAAACCGCTAGAATCTGACAGGAAGTGTCCTCTAGCGCCACCACAGGCGAGGAGATAAACCTGTTGCTCAAAAGCTTTGGTTTTGTTTGACAAACAGCTGTGTGAAAGGGGAATTGTTCCAGTTGAGCCAAGTTTCACAGACAGCATTTTTTCATTAGAAGAGACACAAGCCGAGGCGTTTAATCAGAATGTATACTTATTGTGAAACACAGCAGTGGAGGAGTGATTATCTGGGCCTGTTCAGCCACAGGACCTGGACGTCTCGTCATTGGATTAGCCACAAACTCCTCTGTAGAGCAAATATTCCAGAGTCAAATTTGATTCTAGCCTCGGCTTGGTCCAAACTGGGCCCCAACACGGCAGCAGGGCTACATCAGAACAACTGAAAATGGCCCAGTCAAAGTCCAGACCACAAGCTGAAGGGACTCGGAGAAGAAAAATGTCTGCAAACCTCAAAGAACGGAAGCAGCATTGGGTGTAAATTCCTCCACACTGACAGAAACGGTTCTAGAAGCTCTTTGGTCTCATGATTTAAATGACGCCATGAAACTTCTCCTTGGTTTTTGAACCCTACATCGTTTCTTCAAGTCATATTTTCTCAATCATTTTACTTGTATCTCCTTTCAAGTTGTTTGTCTTGTCTCATGTTTGCTGCATTTGAAAAGGCAAACACCCGAGCCGACTGATTCGCAGCAGTAGTTTGTGAAACAAAGCAAACAGAAAATGATTCATGAAGCCGTGAATCAAAGCTGTGATGCTTTCAGGACATTCTGACGTGGAGGAATGACCTAAAGCATCGCTGCCACCCCTGTAGAGCGTGTGCTCGATGATTCATGTGATGCTTGGACTCTGAAGGACCTTGGAAGGTTCCCTGTGGGATCAGGTACCACGTCAGCAGATCCGTTAATTCCTGTCAGTTTGAGCTGGAGTCACTCTGGATCAGACTCGTTCCAGCACGTCTTTCACCACCAGCGTAACCCCGTCACTGGTTATTAACCACATGCAGCAAAGTTTTATTCTGCATCTTTTAGTTCAAACGTCAGCTACACAATCTTACCCTTTAGCATCAGGTGAACAGAAGGACATTATTGTTGCAAATTGAGACGTGGAGAAAGAATTAAGTTGAGTTTGGGGGGAAAGTATAGTGATATTAGTGCAAAAAAATATGTAAAATAAGTTACAAATCAGCAGAGTGATATAAAGCCTGCAGGAGCAGAAGATCTGGGCGTTTCTTTAGAGTTAGAGCCCCAGTTGGGCCAGCAGGCGACTGAAAGTAGCGGTCAGCAGGTCATCATCATCATCACCACCCAGCCAGGAGGTCTGAGAGTCAAACTGAGGAAGAAGACGCTGATGCAAGCTGTTTCTGCCTGCATGGATCTGATTATTACATGCAATGCACACACAGAGACCGCTGCAGGAAGTGGAGTCATAAAGTTGTTAGCGATGCTTCAGTTCTTCATGTAAAAACACTCTACAGTGCTTCTACTTGAACAGAGTCTGATTGTAGAACGTCTGAGGGATTAGAGCGGTCCAAACTATTACTGTAATCTAAGACGTTTAGCCAGAACACTTAGTGTTTGTTGTGTGCTTTTAGACTGCGCTGTTGTTCATATAAAGTTTGTCGGTTTGGACTGAAAAGTAACAGACCGAGGAGGAGAAATAAAACCACAGAGACCCCTAAAGCCTGTGCTTCTGTTCAGGTTCTAGTAGCTCACTCTTAATGCTAGATTAATTTTACCGACTGTTTCTAGCAGGTCTGTGTAGGAGAGCAGAAAACAGCAAAAAGTTGGATCTTCTGCAGTGAATCTGTGGCGCACATTTCTGTCAAAGAAGACATGCCTCCTGAGTAAAGTTCTTCCAAACTCTTGCATTTGTTGCAGGATTTGGATGTACTTCACAAAGACACTGCCATGACTATATTTCCTTTTAGAGCGGTAACACCCTAACACAGATTTCAAGCTCAGAGAAAACTATCAGATGTTAAGTGATCGGTGCTTAAATCTGTAAACTGCGGTTTATTACAACCATTGACAGTTCAACCAACATAAATGCTTTCATGAAAGGCGCGTTGGACAAGGAACCTGCACCGGTACGTTTTGCTCATATTTAATTACAACTCATGTGAAATAGTTAGAATGTATGTTTTTTAATCCCCCCGATTTATGACTGAGAAATTTGTGGTTTGTACAACATGATATTTTGAGTCAATTCTCGTTTTACGTTAGTTAGAAAGACTCAGCGACCAAAGATCTCAGAGCCTGAAATTGGACGTCTAAAACTTCCTGTTAAATTTGAAAGACATAAAAATCCAAGTTGAACTAAATTGCAAACAAAGTGCAAAATTTAAAGTTAAATTTTCTAACTTGAAATTCTACTGAAGTTTGTTGCCTTGAAATTTTGAATTCTGCTAACTTTTCCTTTTTTGCACCAATGCTAGTTCGTTTTGTCTCGCTAAATGACCATCTGATGTGTGTGCCTGATTGTTTGCATCTGTGTTTTAGGGTGGAACATCTTTTTGACTGCTGCAAAGTCTGCGATTTAATACGTTACAGTCGAAGTGAAGTCGGGGTAATATCAGGAGTGTTGCACCTAACGGGACCTCAGGGTTTTTTCCTGGGCTAAACTTCTACCCAGCTAATCTGTTTTTACCCAGAGGCAGAACAGGGTAAATAAAGGTCTCGACAACCATTGATGTGAAAATATACCTGAAGTATTGCTATAAAATGCACAGTTTGTCATGGGGCAGATGAGTTAAATATTCAATTCAATTCAGTTTATTTATATAGCGCCGTTTCACAACAGATGTCATCTCAAGGCACTTTACAAGAAGAGTTATTAGAATACAATGTTTAATGTAGAAATGAGAGAA
The DNA here is from genome assembly GCA_028564705.1 of Apricaphanius iberus. NCBI lineage: Eukaryota > Metazoa > Chordata > Actinopteri > Cyprinodontiformes > Aphaniidae > Apricaphanius > Apricaphanius iberus. The sequence continues at coordinate 219,622 of JAPXFQ010002533.1, read as the reverse complement.
TCACAGAAGATTGCGTCGTGACTTCTCAGCAATCCCTCACACTGAGCAAGCATGAAGCGACAGTGGAAAGGAAAATCTCCCTTTTAACAGGAAGAAACCTCCAGCAGAACCAGGCTCAGCACAAGTGGTTATCTGCCGAGACCGTCTGTGGCTTGGAGAATACATAACAGAGACACATAAAGAACAACAGAACTGATACAGAAGTTTGTTGCAGGACGTGGAGAACTTTCCGTCACTGCAATGCCATGTTAGTCAGGGTCGTCAAGCAGGGCGGGTCAGGAGCACCTAATATAGGAAGAGACCAAGAGAAAACAGGTTAGCGCTTGAATTGACAGCACATCATGCAGTTGGGGAGAAGTAGGAGAGAAAGTAGGAACAGACCCTAATAATGTCCTCCAACAGCCTAGCCTAAAGCAGCATAGCTACTAACATTAACCTGTCTCCTAGCTACTAGGAGACCTAGCTACTAACACTCTCTACTTGGCTTACATTAATCTATCTCTACATAGCTACTCTACCTCTTCCTATCTCTTCCTAGCTTTTGACACTCTACCTAGCTACTAACATTAACCTGTCTCTTCCTATCTACCTGTCTAACCTGTCTCTAACTACCTATTAACATATCTCTAACTGTAAGCTTTGTCAAAGAGGAAAGTTTTAAGCCTACTTTTAAAGACAGACAAATTGTCTGCTTCACGAACCAACCCTGGGAGCCGGTTCCATAGGAGGGGAGCCTGATAGCTGAAAGATCTGCCTCCTATTTTACTTTTAGAAATCCTAGGAACTACCAGTAAACCTGCAGTCTGAGAGCGAAGGTCTCTGTTAGGAACATATGGAACAATCAGGTCTCTTATGTATGATGGAGCTAGATTATTAAGGGCTTTATATGTCAGAAGGAGGATCTTGAATTCTATTCTAGATTTTACTGGGAGCCAGTGAAGAGAAGCTAAAACAGGGGAAATGTGATCTCTTCTTTTAATATTCATCAGAATCCTAGCAGCAGCATTTTGAACTAACTGAAGACTTTTAATTGTATTCTGTGGACTACCTGATAATAAAGAGTTACAGTAATCCAGTCTTGAAGTAACAAAGGCATGGACTAGTTTTTCAGCATCACTCCTGGACAGGATGGTTCTAATTTTTGCAATATTCCTAAGGTGAAAAAAGGAAATCCTAGAGACTTCTTTAATGTGAGATCTAAATGACATATCTTGGTCAAAAATGACACCGAGGTTTTTTGCTTTATTACTGGAGGCTAATTTAATGCCGTCCAGGTGAAGGGGTTGACTAAGTAGTTTCTTTTTCAGAGCTTCTGGTCCAAAGACGACAACTTCTGTTTTATCAGAATTTAGAAGCAAGAAGTTTAGAGTCATCCAAGTTTTTATGTCTTCCAGACATGCCTGTAGTCTACCTAACTGATTGGATTCATCAGGATTTATGGATAGATATAGCTGTGTATCATCTGCATAACTATGGAAATTTATCCCATGCTGCCTAATTATTTTACCAATAGGAAGCATATATATAGGTAAAAGAATCGGCCCAAGCACTGAACCCTGTGGTACTCCGCAAGTAACTATTGAGGTTGAGGAAGATCTATTGTTTACCTGAACAAACTGAAATCTGTTAGACAAATAAGATTTAAACCAACCTAGTGCTGTTCCTATTATACCGACACTTTGAAGCCTTTCTATGAGAATATTGTGATCAACAGTGTCAAAGGCAGCACTGAGATCTAACAGGACCAGAATGGTCACCAGTCAATTGTCTGAGGCTATGAGAATATCATTAGTACATATATGAACTGGTAAGACCTACGCTGGTTCTGATAATCATCGCCCAAAGATTTAGACATGACTTTAAAAATCTTTCCAGCCTCACAAACTTCAGGGATTTCCTCATCTTAGCTCAGCTTTCTTTCAATTGTGCTATAAATTTTTGTTTTATGAGACTTTTAGTCAAGTTCACATTGTCAGAAAGGTTTTCAATGACTTCTAGATTCCACAGTTAAGACCAATAATAAGGCCAGGATGTGAAATTAAACCCAACACGGACGTTTATTTCATTAAATTCAAGATCAAATAAGATTTTTTTAAATAAACATCTACTATAGGTTGCGATTGCAAGCTCCTTTCCCTTTACATATGGGATTATAAATTGAAAAACTGCTTTTTGTTTCAGTTCTTGTCATCGAGGATATTTAATGTTTGATCTGAACATCGAGGCAGAGTAGAATCTGCTTGAATCTTAAAAGCTAAATCAAACCTTTTCAATGTAGAGAGAATTTTTGATGGAATAAAGGATGATTTATTTAAACAAGAAATCATGAAAGTAAGATAGAAATCAATGAATATTTGTTAGGGCGAAGCATCAAGACGATGTAGACTTCCTTGTTTCTGATTTGAGAAGATTTCAGTAGAAAACTTGTTGAATTGTTGAATCGGCAAATAGACAAAAGGCAGAGAAGAGCAGGGAGAGTCCAAATAAGGCAATATTTAAGGAAAACGACTAATGTCTGTACTTAAGAGCAGCAGCTGGGTTGTAAATATTCAACACGCAGCGCTGCTTTGTCTGGACCTCCTGCTGGAAATCCGTCTTCATGGGAATCAAAGAGACGCTTCGTCCATTCATCGCGTCTTCGTCCCTCCGTTTCGGGGCTTTATCCAGGTAGTCGTCATGTTTCTAGCATCACAGAGGGCTCTTATAGTAGAGATGTCAATGCAGCTACTTTTTTATCCTCCTGGCATGACTGCTATATATTGAGTGTGTGTGTATTCCTGGAGTGAGCAGTTAATTGTGCGCTGGTGTGTCAGCCGTGGGGAATGTTGTTTACAGATGACGGCAGGGCGATGAACGCCAGGCGCGGCAGCATGAACACACACACACACACACCCAGCAGGGCAGCGGCTGGAGGAGAGTCAGCACCGCTTTGAGATGGACCAGACACTCGTTGGGATCCTGAGCCCGCTCTTATTGTGAAGGAACCTCCTTACAAAGAGGAGGAACTAAATGTTGCTGCTGATGGAGACGTTTTGTGAGAACTCACGTCAATGTCTACCTGAGAGGATCCAGTAAATCACGAGGCTTTAAAACTCTTGTTTTAAAGAGTTTAGGTTGTCAGTAACACTGAGTTTATATTTTGGATTATTATTCATATTCAGATATTTTGGATTTGGATTATTACTGCGGATCGAACCATTACCTACATGGAGTGATGGACTGGGAACTTGGATCCTGAGGTCACCCCAGACAAAAATATCATGATCTGTTTTTTCCCATTAACTTTGAACATTGAACTGCATGTAACCACCTGCTGTGGCCTGAACTCACAGTCCTGCATGGAGCTGAAAAGCTCACCCATTTGCGCATTATCAAATACTGGGACTGCTGCAGAGGTTATTCTCATGACGTTTTGGATTTTTGCTTTGGAGAAAATACTTCTGGCGGTGGTTTAGATGCTGTCCTGGAGGCTGAATCCTCGCTCCGCCACTTGTAGAGACTAGAATTAAGCCCCTATTCGGCAAAGTTTTGAACGAGGAAGAGTTGATCAAATCAAAGTGAAGCCGGAAAGGTTTTCTGAACTAGCTGTTTTGTGACAGCAAAAAACTAGTCGTTGGAACGTAAGCAGGCTGTTGGGAGTAGGGCAGCCACAATCAGTCAATGCGTCACAACAACGTAGGAGCAAAATTGTTGACCAAATATGTAGTTATCGACATTATCATTCATTTTTAAGCTTTATTTAGCTCTTAAAACAGTCGCGGTACATTTCTTGGTTCCGTCTGCCTTTCTGGCCTTTACACACAGGAACCGTAGTGACAGTCTGGGTCAGCCGTGGCATCTCCGGAAAAACCTAAAAAGCAGTATCATGGGGAGCCGACAACAGAGATCTAAAGTTCTGGTGAGGTTTATTATATGAGATATAAAGAGAAGAATGCAAAATTCACAATGTAGAAGCTGCTTTTCATGGCAGTACAATGGTACCGCTTGAGCATCTTAAAAGGAAGCTAATTGTAGCTGACGACGAAGAGGGACAGTCGTCTCTCTAAGCTAATTAGCTTGTTAGCTGCTAACATTAGCATCAACAGTAATGATATTCTCTCTTCTCTGAATATGTTAGGGTTGTTTTACATTCTCTCCAGGGCATTCAGACAATTAAAAATGTCCATATTTTCTCAATTTAGCTGCTGCTGGTTATGGTTCCTCCATAATTTACAAATAAATTTCTTTAAAAATCCTACAATGTGAATTCCTGGATTTTTTTTTTCACATTCTGTCTCTCACAGTTGAAGTGTACCTATAATGAGAATTACTGACCTCTGTCATCATTTTAAGTGGGAGAACTTGCACAATCGGCAGCTGACTAAATACTTTTTTGCCCCACTGTACATGTAAATGTACTGAGTGATTGGTTGATTATCAACTTAGTCGTTTGTGGCAGCCCGGCTTGTGAGTAACACGCTCCAAAGCCTCAGTAACGCTTCTTCATGCTGTCAGCTCCCAGTTAGCGAGATGCATTGAGTACGGTGTCCGGGCCTGAGATGATACTCAAAAGCTCCCTGGAGAATCTTTTTTTTTCTTCTTCTGATTTATTTAGTTACCTTTACTCTGTGCGTAAAGTTGAAAAAGTCTGTATATTTGCACTAAGTGGTCAGAGGTGTGAATACTAATCTGTCAAAATGATAAAATATTCGGTCGCTGTTTTAAAATTAAACAGTCAAATACTGAAAAAAATCAGCTAATGTCACCGCTATTCGGACTTTTCTGTATGACTTTCCTCTTGACTGCCTCATACAAAAATGCAGTTTTGATCCTCCTCCGTGTTATGCTGATGATACAAAGATTTACATTTCCCTCAGATCTCATTACTCTGCAGCATTGCAAAGCAGAGATTAGTAACGGCACGGCTCTTGACTATCTTGAACAAAATCATATTAAAACAGATCTGCAAGGGAAATTACAAATTTTATTGTCCAATATCTTGGAGTCTTACTTTGTAAAATCCTCTTTAGGCTGCAGGAAAGCACACAGTCTTTTCCTTTCACCTCCCAGGAGTTGGAGTCCAGACAGAGGGCTCTTTAGCCATTCCTTTCTATCAGAGATCTCCAACTTCTGTCCTCTAGAGCTTCTATCCACCATTTTCGATGTATCCCTGCTCTATTACATCTGAATCAAGTAAATGACTTGTTCCTAACCTTCTGCGGAAGTGTCATGGTGCTGTGGTGCTGGGTAATGCAGTCCGCTTGACTTACGTGAGATGGAGCAGAGATTCATCTGAAAATTACCGGACAAAAGTTCTTTGGGGACTGAAGTTGGAGCCCCCTTCTCTAGATCCTCCTGGAAGTTTTCTGTAGGATTCAGTTTCCTAAACAGAAAAGGGAATAAAGAAAATACAAGAAAACACCCTAGAAGTTAGCTTTTCCACCAGCAACAAACCACATATAGATATATAAATACAATAACTGCTTCACTGAAGAGCGCAGACCCCCGGGAGCAACGCCCAGCAACTACCCTACAAAAGCCCCAGGTGGCTGCAGCGACGAGCACAAAGGCCCCTCAGGCAGCCGGCTATGTCAGGATCGGTCCAACCATGGACCAAGAGACAAGTGGGAACAACGCCCCCCCCAGCAGAGAGACGAACACAGACGAAAGACACCTCGTCGCTCTCAGAAACTCCAAAAATGGGCAAAGAGGTAGAGCTGAGAGTGGCGCTGTGAGGCTGGGGGCGGAGGGTTAACGCTCCGAGCCGACGTAGCTACTACAAGCTAGTCAGAAGCTAGTCGTGAGCTACCTGAAGCTAACGTAGGCTGCAGCCGGTTTCAGCCAGAAGACCGCGGTTAAGAGACTTTTACCCCGTTTTTCAACAACAATCCCTTTAGATGCAGAAACATCTCGAGTAGAGAAAACAGATAAATATAATAAGACCAAAATGGGTCGGATCAATACGGCCTGATATTGTGTTATTTCCATTACCATCGGAGGAGGGTGAGGACTTAGTCGGCTTATCTTAACAACACATCCAGCTAAAAGTAGTCACAAAGTCATCATGAAAACTCAGATCCTCTAAAAAATAAATAAAAGGCTTTTGACTCACCTCACATCTCATCCATTAGTTTATGCCTCCAGCTGTGTTCCTCACACCAGTACTGATCTAACCAGCGATCATCCAGTTTGTCTAGAGTCCAACTCTGTAGTCTTCCAGCCTGATGTAACCGTCTCCCGCGCTTGAGTCTCGAGGTGCTCTACCTGACCGGGTCTGCCGCGGCGTCCCGGTCCTGCCGACGTTGCTGCTCTGCTGCTACCCGACCGATCGCCTGCTCCAAGTCGCGTGTAGAAAGAGATAAAAGCTCCAACCAGAACAGCATTCCTCTCTGCCACCTGACAGAAACCTCAGCAATCCATCTTTGCCCAATAATTGCAGATGAACATCCAAAACCGAATAAAAACTGCAGAAGCAACTGATAGTGGAGTTCAGAAACACCAAATGACTGAAGTCTTCACGTTATTCCTTGGCTGTGAAGAGCTCCGCAAGCAGACTACGGAGCAGCTATTAGCTACAGTTAGCCACCATTAGCCACCAGCGTTAGCTGCTATTAGCTACAGTTAGCCACCATTAGCCACCAGCGTTAGCTGCTATTAGCTACAGTTAGCCACCATTAGCCACCAGCGTTAGCCTAGATGGACCTGTCAATCAAAAGGACAAGCCCTAATTATTCATAATTTCATAATTAAATTACAAATAAACGGAGGAGTTAGAAAAAAATTCACCCCTCTCAGAGTTGTCTATCTAACCTAAAATGGTTTTTTGAACCAGGCTGTAAACATGTTTATTTTTGCTGTAAAATTGGCCTTTTTAACATGGGAGTCAATGGGAAGTTGCTCCTTTTTGCAGCCAGCCCCCAGCGGATGAGGGAGGAACTGCAGTTTTTGTCACTTCCGCGTTGGCTTCACATTCTGCGGGCGGAGTTTGCCCCTTGTGTGGCACCAGCTCTGGCCCAGCAAGGAGTCGGTGCTAAGTGAAATCACCAGTTTGGAACCAAGAAACAGGTTCTTTGGCGGTGAATCAAAGAACCAAAGCCAAGTCAGGCACTGGAACCAAACCAGCCCTGGAACTAGCTCACTACCTGTTGACTCCAGGGTCTTTCCTATTTTAAGGAGAAATAAAACTCTCTGTCTCCTATTTTACTTGGGACCACTGCAACATTCTGACCAAGCCACTTCTATAATGTCGCATTATTTCTGCTTTTTGCATAACCACCTTACTCTTTTTCAGTCTTTGCAAGTATTTGTTTACAGTAAATTCATCTGTTCTCATAAACATTTTTTCACTTCGAAGTGATTTATTTGAACAAAAGAATCTGGTTAAAGAGTCCGATTTTTTTCCTTCTGTGTCATAAACAATGGCGGCCGCCGCAGTTTGGATCCCGTAATCCATTTTCTCTTGTGTTTATGAAACATAATGCAGTTTCATGCCTGCCAGGCCAGCTGCGCCTCATATTTTATGATCATGTTTGATGAATGGCCTTATTGTTTCTTATTCAATGGTCCATAAAGTTGTTTCTGTGTGTTGCGGTGCAGCTGGTCTTCTACAAAGTGGTGCAGATCCTGTCCACTCTGGGTCACAGCCTGTCGCTCGTTGCTCTGCTCACCAGCACCGTCATCATCTGTTCCTTCAGGTAAATCATTCGCATCGTTCACACAGACTACAAAGGATCACATCTCCTGAGCAATCTTTGCCTGTTAATAAAGTAAACTGAGTTTGGATCGTGATCATAAGAGAGGAAACAAACGGTCTTTATAAGCGGCACCCTGGTATTTATATTTAGTATTCTGAAAAAAACAGCTGATTTAACTGAGACACGCAAAACTGAAAATGAAATGAACAACTGAGAAACATTCTTTGCATAGAATAAACATCTGTTTCTGATTTTAGACCAGGAATGTGTTAAAAAGCTGCAGAAGAAGCACATTTCTTCACCGGTCTCTGGATGAGTTATAAACGCAGCTGCTCAGTAGTTCAATGGTGGTTTAATCTCATTGTGTTGTTGCATAATGAGATCAATGTCCTCAGGGGTGAAGAGGTCTGAACCAAGCTTGGGTCAGCTGGTAATGCAGCGACGCTGCTGGAATGCATGATTGTGGTTCTGACTGATGGTCTGGGTTCCAGCAAATGTTTCTGCACCTAAACTTGTGTTCATTCAGCATTAATGTTGCCTTCCACATTTATCTCCTCTAACTGCGTCAGTGCGTGGTTAAAAATGGACAAAAGTTGGCCGTGATGATCTATATTTTAACTCAATGATACCATATGAACATTTTACTTTCATTTTCTATTAACTTTCTGGTTCAAAAGCAGCAACATTTATTGCTTAAATGCATTTTTAGTATAGTACTGCTACTGGTTGCTGCAGTTCTCCAACAGTGCTCTTTGGGGATGATTTTTACCTTCCTGTTCTGGAAGAAAAGAACAGTAGTTATCTCCCCAAAAGCTGCAAAACGACACAATGTGTTCTTGTAGCCTGTTTTTGACAAATTCTCCTAACAAATCGGTGATTGGTGTCCGACAAACGCTACATACAAACTCTGCAGTAGGAAGTACCGATGAATGGCATGTTTGGTTTCAGTTTGACCCCCAGAGAGGAAGAGAAGAGTTTAAAAACAGACGGACAACCCTGGCACAGGCAGAACAAGACATGGAAGGGTGAGAGAATAATCTAATGAGCAACAATGAAAAACCAGGAGCTCAAATACTGAGGCAGGGATCGAAAATGACAAACCGTTCATCAGAGGTGATGTGGAACAGCTGTGGTAGAAGTAACGCTGGGAAACAGAGGGAGGGAAACTAATTAATACTCAGGGAGATGAAAGATATCTACAAACCAAGATAGATTTAACCAAAATCTATGAAAACACAACATAAGAGCTAGGATGCTTTATGACATAAATAATCCATCCATCCGTCCATCCGGGTTGGTTCGTGGGGGCAGCATCTTAAGCAGAAAGACTTCCCTCTCCCCAGCCACTTGGGCCATCTTCAGATGACCGAGCTTCTCACCCTATCTCTAACGGAGAACCCAGCCACCCTGCGGAGTAAACTTTTTTCACCCGCCTGTATTCGTGATCTCGTTCTTTCGGTCACCACCGATACTGACACGATCCTGAGGCCACTGAAACGGATCCCCTCAACACCTTGGCTGCCTAGAAATCCTGTCCATAAACGTTTTGAACAGATCGGTGACAAAGGGCAACCTTGGCGGAGTCCAACTCTCACTGGAAACGAGTCCGACTTACTGCCGGCAATGTGAACCAAACTCTGACACCGGAGGACACAAGACCCCCGGAGGGAGTCTATAAAGTCTATAAAATTCATGTAGAGCAAACTCCGGTTCACCCTTCAGGGCCCACCAATTGGGTCTGCCAATCCAAGGGAACTGGCCCGATATTGTCCAACAAAGACCTACAACATCCAGAGCCTTAAGGGACTTTGTAAACTTCAAAATAATCCTCAATAATACAAATAATATATATTGATAAACTGAATTGATTTGAACAAAGGGATGAACTCTATATGGCAAGACCAAAATGGCAATAATGAATACAGAAAAGAAACACGAAGAAAAAAAACCCATAAACACATAAACCTGCTGATCGTGACAATGGGAGCTTACCAACAGTTCTGGATTTAAATGCTTGTTAAGTATGAAATCTCCGGTCCAGCAGAATCTTCGTCTCTCTTCTTACTAACTCAAGTAAAAGAACCAAATTGGTCCTTGTCCTGTCTTGTTACTCACAGTTCTGGTTGTTTTTGGCCAGTGGTGTCTCAGTCCTAAAGGCCCGGTATCCTGTAAATGGTTTAGTTTTTTCCCTTGCTTCAACACTCCGGAACCAAATGACGGCTCATTACCAGAAACTCTGCAGAACCTTCCATGTTGAGGGGGTGGTTGGAAACATCAGAATCAGCTGTGTTGGAGCGGAGACTCATCTAAACCGGCAGGAAACCCTAACCCTGGAGGACTGGGGCTGTAAACCCGTTTTAGTTAGTGTACGTACATACTGCAGTGACATACGAATTTATGAGAACTGTTCAGAGGGGGGGAAAGTGTAAACCTAGTGATTTACTTCAACGATTAACCCTAACCCTCTAAAGATGTGGAAGACTTTCTATTGACCCTGCTACGACCACAAATGCTGCATCTTCACCCTGTGGAAACATCTTATTTCCATTTGTCTAATCCTGAACATGTTTTTGGAATTTGAATTATTTCTGGGAAAATCCTGTTAAAAAGAGAGTTTATAAATTGCGTTAGGTCATTCGAAGGTTTATCAAAGCTGCAATCATCTCCTTAAGAGGCTTTTAACTGTGAAGAAACATTTCTGATGTATGTTGACACGTCCAGCATCTGGGAGATTTCAGCATTTACTCCCAGAGTGGTTTAACTGCAAAACAACTCTGAAAAGTGGAGATAAGTGGGACCAATTAAAGTCAGAATCTCGTTAAAGTTGCTCACATAAACGTCGTTGGCCACTTGGAGGACTCGGGTGGATAACAGCTTGTTGTGTAAATGTGCTGGACTCTGTCTGGATTGAATCCAGCTGCTATCAGCTTGTTTGGACAACACGTCCTTCACTGGGTTCACCCCCTGACTTTCTCTGTAAACAGTCTTCCTGACGCTCATGTGTGTGTGTGTGTGTGTGCAGGAGGCTCCACTGCACGAGGAACTACATCCATCTGAACCTGTTTGTGTCCTTCATGCTGCGAGCCGTGGCTGTGCTGACCAAAGACACGCTGCTCTTCTCAGAGGACCAGACCACAGACTGCAGCACGCAGCTCTCTCTGGTGACTTCACACACAGAAAAAAACACTCAAAGGTTCAGTTTCCCATCCAGTGAGGATGTTTCTATGAAGCTACCATAGTGATCCCAGAATCAGTGGTCCTACAAAACTCTTGTTTCATTCCCGAGATGTGTAGATTTCCTCTCCAAGCAGCCAGACATCGTTGCAGTCTTAGAAACAGTTCTTCCAGCTTTCAGAAGGTTTTTCTTTGTTGATCTTTGGCTGCTTTTCATCAGATTTTTGTACATTTTCTGCACTTTCAGAGGACAGTTACAATTAGTTTGTTTGTACAAAACTTCTGTTTTGGCAGCAAATGGATCAACTGAATAAAGCTTCGATGCATCCTTCAGGATGTTTTCTGTTGCAGAAACGTTTCATATCTTATACTTCATGCTTGGACACATTTCTCAGCCTTTGATTCTTTCAGAATAAATGTGATGAAATCCTATTTTTTCTCTCCTAAACTCTTTTAATTATTTATACATTCTGTTAAAGAAATGAAATGAAATCGTCTTGATAACAAAGTGGACAAAAATGGGATTTACAATTTGTCATTTACTAGCTTTTTCTTTTGTATGTTGACCGAAAACCAGAGCTTTTTTTTAACGCCTATAATTCACAGCTCATATCTGAATGACTAGATATTTTTCCCCAGAATATATTTAAGCAGCCAAAGCCATACTTTTATCTAAATATGAATTTGTTTTGTCAAACTCTCGCGCTGTTTATCGCTGAAACCTCGGATGGATATAAAGGTAGCCAATCGATCTGATTTTTACAAGATAAAGAAAATTGAGAGAGAGAAATGTTTTTTGCCCGACTGTGAGGCATATTTACACTTTGTATTTTTGTTTTAGGTGGGTTGTAAGGCCAGCCTGGTATTTTTCAACTATTTCGTCATGGCCAACTTCTTCTGGCTGTTGGTGGAGGGTCTCTACCTGCACATGCTGTTGCTCGTCATCCGAACTTACTCCATCCGCCTCTGCATCTACATGCTCATTGGCTGGGGTAAGCTGTAAAGAGAGGGAGATGCTCTGTAATTCAGGGGACTTTTCTGGGTGAGGTTTTAAACTCCGAGGTGATCAGAGGAAGTCCGCTGTTACCTCTGACTCCTGTAAAGATTAGAATAAACCCAACGAAAGCCAAGCCATCATCACGAAACTGTCACTAAGTTTAGGTTGTCGAGCTAAAGAACGCATTGACTGATGAAACCCACATTGTTCTTTTTTAGTCGAGAACCTTCAGACCGTTTATCAAACACCTAAAGCTGAACGCCTTGACCCATGTATCAGGTAGGGCGTGGTTTTCATTTATTAGGGGCCTAATTGAATCATGGATCAGTCTGAATACATTATATACTAATGAGGGTTCATGTTGGCTTGTAGCAAAAAGAAAATATCCAAACACACCAGAGAGTAGCAGCATCTTCGTTCCAGACTAACAAAATCTACAGAGATGAATTTATTAGAAAACCTGTGGGAGGTGTTGTCTGGTCCAATCATTCCGGGTTGTAAACCTGTTCACAGGTGTCAGAAGTGGGTCGACTGATGTATGGATAAGTTCAGAGATTTGCAGGAAATGCTACAAGCATAGAGGAGTTTAAAATAAAAAAGGAGGACAGGCAGGAGGACACCTGCAAAAGGGATATGAATGTGTGGAAAAGTAGCTTTAATGTGGTGTTTAAGATTAATATAGCTAGCTGCAGCTAGCAGAACAGTGTCAGAGGAATCTTAATCGATAATTAGGTGAATCATCAGGGCCAGGGACCAATTATCTCATTTTAATGATTGTATGTAAGAAAACAACGTCCATGCTAGTTACTGACCCACTATTATAGCCTTGTTGAGACGTTATTTAGGTAATAAAAAACTGAATATAGGTTTCAATACTTTACCTCTTCATACAGTGGGTCTGTTTTTGTTTGAGCATTATCTACCTGCTTTGATTTTTCAAATAAATCCTCTGGGGATGAATTCAGCTGACCAGCATATTCCTTAATTAGGCAAACTTTCTTAAAATGTAACTCAGCATTGAAACAGTTTCTCTTATTAGCGCTTTTGGAATTTTATTTAACTTTTTTTGACACACACCAATGTTATTTTGAACACAACTGTAAGTTTATTTCGTGGTGTAAAAATCAAGATGCATTTTCCGAACGAATACCATGTAGCGGAACAAGATGGACGCCAAGTTGAAACCACACAGAGGTAACAACTCTCGTTTGGCCCTTGACTCTCTTAGCCGTGCTTCACTTTTCTTTTAGTCCTTGTTTCAAAGGGTCAGTTGTGTTTTGATTATAATCCAGCGTATTCATGAGAGCATTTCCACTGCCAGTCGGACTCACATGTCACGTCATACTAATGTTACAACAAAAGTGACACACACTAGTATGGCTTGTTGCAATCAGTCACATCTTTCTGCTCCATAATCACTGGCTCCGCCCTAACCTCACCTTACCTTTGACCTGTGGACCTACGACTGAAGAGGACCCAGTAATGGTTGTATTTGCTGCTATTACCAAGGAAACACACACTAGCGTACTGAACCACGCCGACTGTTGCCGTACCCCTCAGAGGAAACTACAGATCAGGGCTATTACTATTAAAATTGTATTCTTCCAACATATTTCTTAACAATACCATTTTTTGTTTAAACAAAAAATGGTATTGTATGCTTTTTATATCATTCTTTTACAAAACTTTGAAATTTTTATTCGTGACTTTGTCAAAATGTTTACATTCCAGGATTCATCCATGTTCTCTTCTCGTACCATACTCTCAAGAGGCAGCTGTGACTCCAGAAACTGTTTCAAGCTGTTGATGTCAGTCAGAGAAAACTGACACGATTCGGGTCAGAACCTTTGGTACTTACTGTTGGCCGGAACGCCGGTAAGAACCCTTCGTTTCACGGTTGCAGGAGAAAATGGCCCAAAGACAGGCAGGCAAACAGTGCGTCATTCTTTAAAGTGGACTCGTGTATTCAGGGAAAGGTCATCTTGTAAACACTTTCCATGCCTGCGAGTTCATTCTGTTCCGTTCTGCCTCGGCTGCTCCCATGTGACGGTTTCTTCCACCATCTATCAAAACTTTTACCAACACCTAATGCATCATCAGTGAGGCCCAGCTGTTAAATGCCTGTGCAGACGCGGTTTTTCCCTCTTGTTGAGATGTTCTACATCTGCCAGGCAGAGAACCTGAACAGACTGTCTCTCCTCTGTCTTTCAGGAATCCCTTTTCTTTTCACGGTGGCGTGGATCATCAGTCGGATCAACCTGGAGGACACGAGGTGAGTTTGTACCGCAGGTACTCAAGCATTGGATCATCAGAAGCTTCCAAAGGTGTTCATGTTCCCTGTCATGTGACAGCAAGGGGTGTGAAGGTACTCCAAAAAGTCCGTTCTGAACATGTTTGGTGCCTTTCAATTACTGAAATAAACAAGTATTTATTTCTCTTTATAATTTTTTTTCCCAGTAGAGAACGTTAAAGTTAAAATATTAATACAACCTGGCAATAATTCAACTTCATCACGATGTATTATAATTCCAAAAAGTAGCAATTAAAGAGGTGAATGACAATTTGGTTACCAGTCGTACCTGAATGCACCATAGAAGGGTGATCTTCGGTTAATCCCCGATGTTTAATGGCCTGCAGACATGTGTTGAATGCGATATGCAGCTGGATTTGGACTTTAACTTTTTTACTTTAGAGGTGTTTAAATTATACTCGTTGCTGATGACTGATTAACCTTAATATAACACCGTTTCTATGCACACATACATACAGTATTACATAAAATTGGAAAAATAAGATTCTTAATATGCCAATGTGTTTGGCAATAAAGGTTACAGTCATAACTGTAGACACAGTAAGCGGTTTAGTCAAAGTATTGGAAAATACCAAATACTGTCAAACTCCGTATTGGAAGCGCCATTGCGAACAAAAACAGTATTTTACGTCCAATAATTGTAATCCGATAAAATATTTAGTCCAAAACAAGTTTTATGTCCCCAATCCAACATATTCTGTTGCTTTAAACCTTTAAAATTTCTCACCAGTTTTCATTGTAATGTCCGATAACCCTGATTACACATTCTCTTGTGTGAAACGTGGTGATGGCAGAATTTTGCTCTTCAGGGGTCTCATTTATAAAGTTTGCAGGTGCACGCACAGAACAGTGTCTGAAAACTGCGTAAGGAACTTTTTACGCTTAGTTTAGGATTTATAAAACATAACATGAGCAGAAAAATGTGCCACTTTTTCAGACTTGTAGACCTTTGCACACAAACACAAAACGCACGAGCTTCAGTCAACCCCACCACCCCGTCTCTGAACTGAGAATTAAATTAAGAATCTGAATGCTATGTCGCATTTAAGAGTTATAACACTTTACGTCTTCAGATTATACAGCAATTGCACTTATTAGTGCATTCATTGTGTGAAGTACAATCACAAATAGCGCAGAAACACCCCTCCATAATGTTTCACAGTAGATGCACTCACCCTCAGTAAATATCAGCCAAAGAAGTCCCATTAGATCTAGTGCTGAACTGGGGTTTGGGTTAGATCTACCCACTGGAACCGTGCGCCACTCGTGTCTCACTAGCAGCCATTTTGTTTTTCTTTTTGTGACCCCTAAATAATATTTTAGTGCTTTACCTTATCACGTTCTGCTCTATTTTAGTTTTGATTTCATTTTGCTTTTTTCCAATTTTCTTGTTGCTACAGGAAATAATCATATAATTCAAACTTTACATTTGTTGTTTTTATTTGTTTTATCACTTGTTTTATTTTTTTATTTGAAACTTTTTACTCTTGTTGACTTGTTGCACATTATCTTATTGCTAATCATATTTTTGTCTTTGGTTGACTTTTGGATGAGTAAAGCTCTATAATGATAAACATTGATTGATTGATTGATTGATTGAAATAAGACATTTTTCCAACTGCTGTCATGAGATTAAAAACCTTTGAGATTAATTAATTATGATCTGTAATTAATTAATATAAGTAATCTCACCTAATAATTGCTGAGAAAAACCCTCATCTTGAAGTGTTTTCATTCAAATTCATTACTTTAGTATGGTTGAGCAAAGGTCGATATATGTAATTAGAAAACTGGTTTTATGAAGTAATCTATTGAATTTAACGAAATCGAAGAGATACATTCCCAGCATTTACATTCTGTTGTTTTTGTGACTAGTCCCAAGTGGCGACTGAAACCTTCTGCTTCAAGCATTCCCAGTTCATAAGCGTTTTGATTTTAATGGGATAAATATCTGCTCTGAGTCCAGCTGTATTACGTGTTAAAACAACATGTAATATACGCCTTATTTTTATAACAATGGCTTGCCATACAGCTGGAGCTGGAGCGTGCGCTGCAGACTAGTTGCCTTCTGTCTGTGAGCGGTCTCAGATGGGAGAGCGCCTCGTTGCTCGTTGAGAAGAGTAACGTTACACGTCTCACCCAAAAGTTTCCAATAACCCCATAACTAGTTTCTAGATTTGTCACTACTCGCGTTTATTTTTGAAAGAAAATCGCTAGAGTTAATATAAAAACTAACTAAATATATCTAAGTTATGCAGACTGTCTGCTCATTCTCACCTCGCCCTCCACCCCGATACGATAGAAAACAGTCAGCTTATGATAAGTTTGCAGCTAATTACTCGTAACAACTGAAGCACAATAAGCCCGAACCATAAAAACGTATTAAATGTAAAGGCAACAGGCATGTAGAAACAATAAAATTAAAGATTGTAAAATAGATTTAACGCCATTAAAAAACATAGCGCGCTTAAAATGGTTGTAAATAATTAATCGCAATTAACGCGATAATTTGATACCCCTAGTTTTTCCGAACCTCTATGTTGGACTTCCTCCGCCTCTCAGTTGCCAGTGTTACCTGTGAAACGCTTCATATTAGCTGGCTTATGAAGATTAACCATTTGGTCGTTTGGAAAGGATAGGATCCCAACACACCCGAGCACAATCCCAAATAGACTGCGATTTAAAAAGTGGACGTTGCATGCAACTGTGCATACTCCAAGTTTAACAGACGTAAAACTTACCAGGCATGTTTGTATTGAACTGACAGATGCTGGGAGATAAACGACAACCCTGTTCCAGACAGGCTGATCAACTGGCCCATCATGGCATCTGTCGTTGTGAGTTTTATTTTTTTGCATCTTAACCATTATTTGTTGCTTTTATTTGTTATTTCTGACATACACTACAAGGAAACTATTCTTTTGAGAAACATTTTCACCTTTACTTACTCTTCTTTGTCTCTTAGGTTTAAATTTCATGCTCCTGTTAGTTCAGACTTATAATTTCATCCTTTAGTGCTGCTTAAAGAGTATTTGTTTTCTGTATTCTGGCAGATATATGTATATATGTGTTGCACACACAGATCCTCTAGCTGCACAGCAAAAGAAACGTTCAGAAAAATCAGCAACATGAAAGATCTTTTACAGAGCCTGAAATGGCTGACATGCGCACTAAAAACTCTGCAGTTATTTTGTTTTCTGTGCGTTTTACTTGGTCACACATCAGAAGGTTGCCTCCATCTCTTTGACTTCTGTGTTTCTCCTGAAGATAAACTTCGTCCTGTTCATCAGCATCATTCGGATCCTGGTGCAGAAGGTGCGCTCCTCGGATGTTGGAGGAAACGACCAATCACAGTACAGGTACCTTGAAAAAAAACCCTCATATTTTGTGACCGAACTGGGGTTGATTTGATTGTCATGAAAAATCCTGTCAGTGCGACACCAGATGTGGCCAACACAGGCTGTTTCCTCTGCTCACAGAGACAACTATTATCACATTATAACCTGCTTAGGTGTTATTTCACCTGCTTTCTGCCAATATTACAACTCAACAAATTAGATTACAATAAGCCAAACTTCATTTTTCAATAATTTTTTATAAAACCTGTGTGTGAAACTGACTTTACGAGGTTGTGCCCATCCATTTAATGAGTGTTTGTTATTCTTGGGATGTCCAGGCGGCTGGCGAAGTCCACCCTGCTGCTGATCCCTCTGTTCGGGGTGAACTACGTCATCTTCCTCTACCTGATGGAGCCGGACGATGAAACCCTGAAGCAGATAAAGATCTTCTTTGACCTCGGTCTGGGCTCCTTCCAGGTAGGAAGTCCTAAGGATTCAGCAGCTTTCCAATAAGTAAATTAACACACTCTGCCTTTAATGTCCTCATAAAATACAGACGGACAAAATGTGTCACAAAAAATCTGATAAAGAGCTTTCACAGCTCGGCACAAATAGATTATAACAATAAATTTTCTCCTGCTGCTCATTTTGCCCCTCCTGAGAAAAAGTTCAACTAAATGAATAAAATAAGAACTTTTAAAATCTCCGAACAATGAGACGGAACAAAGCTGAAGGCAGAACAACGTCCCAACGCCTACTGTATGTTTGTCTTTCAGGGTCTGATCGTGGCTGTCCTCTACTGCTTCCTCAACAGCGAGGTGAGCCTTCCTGACCACACCCATCTCTCATCCAGTCCGTCAGCTCTGATTCAGCTTTGTCCCCCTGCAGGTTCAGGCCGAGCTGAGGAGGACGTGGAGGAGTGTTTCCATGAAGCGCTGTGTGTGGAGGGATTACCGGCTCCGCAGCACGTCGCCAAACCACAACGGCACCGACTACTGCATGCCGTTTCCCAGGAACGTCCGAGCCCAGTCCATCCTGCAGACGGAAACCACCATGCTCTGACAAAAGGAGGCTAGGAACCGAACCCACAGCGGCTGAGAACAGAAACGTGTTAAATCCATCAAAACTGGGAAAGAAAAACGATTTCAAACTGTCCTAAAATCATTTGAAATATAGTTCCAGTCAGCATGTTTTACAGAGAAGTAGGCGTGTCTGCTACTGTGGGAAAGCAATGAATGCCTTCATCTGAGAGGATCCGTGGTCCTGTGGGCCAACAGACATTAAATCCACCTTCTTCTGTCATCATCTCAGCTCCTGAATGTGACTCCTGTGGGCGGAGCTAAACGGGCCGTAAGAAGGACCCCAGGACTGATTTATGTGGGACTTTCTTTCAGGCTTTTTGTGCATCTTTAGCAGAGATCTTGATACTCGTGGAAGGAGGAGTGATGAGTTCTCCGTTCTCCTGCTGAATGAGGACTGGGATCTCAGTCCCTGAATCCACCGCAGTCCCAGATGGGATGCTTATAAAACCAGTCTGTGTTCTGCCCTCTAGCACATATCAGGTTCTTTATGGGTATGGAAGACCAAAACTCACATAATTCAAAATGAATGCAGAAATATACTGTATATATTTTCTGTTTTTAATTATAATGTGCATTTTCATCAAGAAAAATAGTTTTTCCTTTTCCTTTAACATGCCTTCGTTGTTTTCACGTTCCCTTCTTTTTACTTTACCTTCTGCATTTCTGCCGCATTATGCAAATGAGGAGGGGGGGCCCTTCTTTATCCAACTCCTCTACTATTAGTCAATAGGAACAAGAAGCAGATATAAGGAAAAGGAAAAACGAAACATATATTTCTTGATGAAAAATACCGCCTTATTTTTCAATTATAACAGTTTTGGTCCTCCATACATACATGGGTTCCTTCTTTTTTCTTGGATATTAACTGATCAAACAGAGACTCAGGAGTGAAAACCAGAATATCATGTTTCTGCAGAGACCTGAAGATGTTTGACTGTTTTTAAACCCGCGGAATGAACCAAACTCTTCTGAAATATTTGCAGAAACATCAAACATTCCTTTACCTCTGAAGATTTCATTAATAAATGTTGATGATGATCTCGGTTACGAGTACATTACGTTTTTTTTTATTAAAAAAGATGTAACTCTTATATCTGACTCACAACCAAAGGCTCTGAATACAGCAGAAGTCTTTTATTTTCCTGTGTTGGTTCACTGCAGCGGTAGAAATACTCCTCCTAGTGGCCATGTTATGTATGAAAAAAAGTCCTTGTTTTGTTTTTAACGCAAGAAAAGTTTAAGGGAAGAAAAATCCAAACCAAAGGTGTTTTTTTTATATTTCTGTTTTATACTGATCCTGTAAAATCTTTAAGAATCAGGAGAGAAATCATCCTAAACTGCTATTATTCTGCTTTATTATGACATTCAAGGTCATGTTTGAGGAATGTTCTGTTTGTCAGATTTATGTCTCTGTGGGGCCAAGTATTACGGCAGAGTTTAAAAATAGGTTGTATCTTTTCATAGGATTTTTTTCTCCTTTAGTTTGAATTATTTTTAAGCAGAATAACAATAGAGCTGATTATGTTTATATAGATTTAAACAAAAGTCTGAATGAGAGCAGAAAATCATCTGAATGTGTTTAACATGTTTAGTTTTAAGCAGTCGGGAAGGGAAAGGAAAGATTCCTGACTGATTGTTTGCATAAATTAAATATGGATGCATAAAAATATGGAAACTTTTAGACACATTTTTTATGAAAACTGATTATATTGAAGTAGCTTTTTTTTACCTTTATGGGGTATTTTTTCTCTCAACAAAAACTGCAGATAATTTATCATTTTTTTATATTTGTTTGCTTGGTTTGATTATCATATGAAATCTATTAAACGTCCTGAAACAAATATAAATATTTCTGTTCAGTTTTCAGATAATTTCAGGTTTGGAAGAAGCAAATAAGAGGCACTAACATCTACTTTTTTTTAAATAAAATATGCTTTTTGTTTTTTGTGTGTGAGATTTTCCCATATTTCGCCAATATTTGTTGAAATTTTATATTAAACTTCAAACTTTTTCATGGTGACAGAAGATTTTGATATATGTTAAGGTAAAACTATTTAGAAATGCTGCTGTATTTTACCATTTCTATGAGAACCCTGTAATATTTTATAATACTCACATAGAAAGTTATTAAATGATGAAAAAAAAAGAATAAAGCAGAGCAGGATTTGGCTAAATATTTATTAAAAAGTGAATTTTTGTTGGTTATCTTTACAGAACATATGCAAAATTATTAGTTATTTTTTACATGTATGAAACATGATGACACTTTGGGTTCTGAACCAATTTTATTTAAGGCGGTAAAGGATTTTCATGTCTGACTCCTTTAGTTGAGGCCTGACTGTAAAACTCTGGTTATAAAAACATTTTCCTTCATAAACTGCTGATAATATTTTCTAACAACAGAAATGTTGAGGAGTTTTAAAGAGCATGTGAGCTTCTAGAATAAACCAGCAGTGGAGGATTGATATGAATCTCTCTGCCGTTAGACGCTGAAAGGTTAAACTCACACTGACTGAAACTCTGAGTGGTTTCACCTTTTCTTGTCAGAGAGACAATATTTACTTTGGATTCAGCAGCTTTTCGGCAGGTTCTGGCTCGGTCAGGTTCAAGAGGAACAAACCACCTGAGACTTCTAGAGCTTGTGGTTTAAACGTTCATTTGTCACAATGTGGGATTAAAGGACTGAAAGCTCGGCTGCACAGTTTGTTCCTCAGCTCCCTCACTGTCCTCTTCACCCTCATTAATAACATAAAAACCTGAAAACTATCTGGATTTTCAGCTTCTTATAGAATCACGTGTTTCTGCAAACAGTTTAGTTAAATACAGCTGAGCCTGTACATCTATATTAATTCTTGCTACAGATTCTAAGTTAAATTTGGGTCTGGACTTTGACTAGGCCACACTGACAAGCTGTAAAATGGGATTAAGTTGAATAATTCCCATTCCTGTTTAAAGTCAAATAAATCTAATAAATCAAATAACTACAAAAAGATAAAAGATAAACATAACTGTGACATCAGGTTTTCAAACAAATACTTTAACACAAAAAACAAAAAATTAAGATAAATCTTAAAAACTGTAAAGTGATTAAAGAATAATTTATTGTCTCTAAACAAAACTTTGTTACTTTTGCTTCTCATGACTTTTATTGTAATATGAAAATTAATAAGCATTAATTTCGGTTTTACTTCACTTTCCAAACACATGTATCAGTAATTATTAGAACTATATAGGAGTGGTATAATACACATAGGATCTGTTATACTGTATGGTCACTAACTATCACAGTCAAGGCAGGAGATAAGCTTTATGTGGTTTGTAAGACGTTTTTACTGTATATTTACTTGTAATCAGTTAATGATAATTCGATAAACATTATTTTTTATCAGGAAAACTCAAACCAAACCGCTTCATCAGGCTTTTAATGATTAATTCACCTGTTTCACAGTTTCAGTTGCAACTCACAGATCAAGTTTTAGTGCAACCGTTTTATACCACTTACAGCCACAAGGTGGCAGTACAGCCCGGGAAAAGTTGGGCTCTTTTTCTTCTGTATTTTGCATTGAACAGTTTGGTGTAAAAAAATGATCCAAATCATATTTATTTACAAAAATATATTTATTTTAAAACATTTTTATATAGCATGGCTGTAACTGCATGAAATCCTTCAGATATTACAATAATAATCTATTCAGTGAGATATAATGTCAGTTGTTCACTTCTTTGCGACAAGTTAACAATTTAAGGGAAGCAGGGAAACGTTTCGCAGTGGGAAACTTTATTCAGTCTTCTTAAACCTGGCGATAACTAGAGAAAAAAAGAGGAAAAAATGAAAAAGAATGAGAATTTGCTTATTAATCATGGAGTGTTTCATGAGTTTCCAGTTAAAGAAAGAACTTTATTACCTTCTTGGACCCATTTAGCTTTGGGATGAACACATACAGGTCCACTGTTTGTGTTGAATCTGAACATAGAAATAAAGATGTTAATCAGCACGTTGGAGGGGATTCTGGGTGCTTTACGCCAACAGGAGCGCGCTTACATCACGGCCCTCACACAGGGAAACCTGGCAGGCTGGTTGTAGAAGACGCTCCCGCTGATTTTACTGGTCATGTTCCTCATGGTGACGTCGAGACAGCACGGCCGGTTCTTCCCGGTCGGATAGTGAGCTGGAAGAAAACACAGAGAGAGGGAGGTTAGGGAGGTGAACCCGGAGCCCGGTTCTGTTCTTGTTCCTTCCCACTGCTGCCTCATGCTTCCTCCAAAGTCAGGCACTTCTATTCTATCATGTCAGCTCTTTATCTCTCACCTATCAAAGCCAAATGAATCAGTGTAGAATCAGTTGGTTTCCTGTTGCTGCTGCTGCAGAAAAACGTGTCAAACGGGAACCATGGAAAGTTTAGTAAGTAAAGTAAATAAATCTTTATTTATGTAGCACAAATCAATCTAAAAATGCCAAAGTGCTACTATCAGCAGAGCTTGATCACTGAAGCTGAGTGAACGATTCAGGTTTAGGGATGAAACGATCAGTGTTGGGCAAGTTACAAAGATATTATAATATATTTCACATTACTAGTTACAATTTAAAAAAAAATTAATATGTCAGCATTACATATTTCTTTCTTCTTAGTTTTGGCAAAATATCTTCTGACAAAGTGCTCATTACAAAGAGGAGACTCCGATGTCTGAAGTCTTACAACAGAGTGAATAATGTTTAAACATACAGTCAATGTTTCCCTCAGCCGTCCGGATTCTCTGATGTTTTAGATTCTCTGATGTTTTAGTTTGGAGCAACAGGAAGTGGATCTTGTTCTACCGTATCCAACGTGGTTTGGTCTGTTGCATTAGCTGGCCAGAAAAACTATTTAAAACGCATTTATAACTTGAGTTACTGAAACTGTAACTAGTGATATATTGCTGCATATTTTGTAAGTAATACTCATTACTTTTGTAATGCATTACTCCCAACACTGGAAACGGTCCATACACCAGAACCAGAACCAGGATGTTAAAATGCACTCAACAATTAGGCAGGAGCTAAATTAGCTGCATCAGCAGCAGTTAATGGAGAATGTACTCAGAAGCCTGCAGCAGCTGGTCCAGGGAAGCTCAGCTGCATTAAAATTATCCAGATGAAACAAAACATGAATTTATCTTTACATTTTGGGATGAGATAAAATGCAGCTAACCTCGACTATGTTTTTTTAAAATGATAAAAACATGATCAAGCGTCAAAAGTTGAAGATTTCTAAGAGCAGATTTCGTCAAAACACCAAGAGGCCCATGGATCAACTTCCTCTTTGCAGTTTAGAGAAGGAAAGAAGAGCAGCGTGTGTGTGTGTGTGTGTGTGTGTGTGTGGGGGGGGGGTAATTTTGTGGCAAATCTGAGCTTTCAGTTGTAACTTCCAGAACAAAAAACAAAAGCGGCTCCTTGGTAGTTTCCAGTTTCCAGAAGAAACGAAACAAGCAGAGATATAAATGCATCAGCATCTGAAAATTATGAACCAAAAGAGATGCAATAAAATATAGTAACAAAATCCTTTTTACAGTATTTTTAAGATAAGTACTCTATTAAAACATTTGTTGTATTACATAAATATTTCTGATTACTACTGTATAAAAGTGTCTTCAATATTAAACATTTTCACTATATTCTAATTTTATGATATTCTGAATTTTAGACGTTCATTAATTGTTTATTTTTAGTTATAATCATTAAAAAAACATTTGAAATATATCAGTCTGTATGTAATAAATTAATCAAATATATTAGTTTCAGTTTTTTAAGGCAATTACTGAAATAAATCATCTTTTTCATGATATTCTAATCATGTGACCAGCACCTGTACGATGAATTAAACTTGTGAAAGAGCAAAAGAAGCTACTCTAGTTTAGCTAGAGAAAAGTCTTGGTTACATTTCATCTTTCTGCAAAGCATATGATTATTTTAATGACGTTTTTAAAAAAAGATATTTTCTAAGGTGAATCTGCAAGCTGCGATTATCTGTCACTTTCACGTCTGAATTTCCCCTCTGTGGGACGATAAAGAATGATTCTATCCTATTCTGTTCTGTGTCCTTATTGGTTAGGAATAGCTACCTGCGGAGGAGTGGATGCACGGACACACTGCGAGCAGGAACAGCCCAACCAGCAGGATCTTCTTGGTCATTTTGAGCATCAGCTGACGGATCCGAGTCTTTCTGCAGGAGCTCATCTCCTTTCTGGTATTTATGGACTCCATGTTGGCCTGATGACGTTCATCTCTTCATGTTTTTGTAGGTTCTGTGTGATTGTTTCTGGGTTTTCGTGGTCATTCTTTTACACCTCCTCCACTAACATCAGAATCACTTCGCCCCTCGAACCACAGGCTTCATTTAACTGACAGGTTTCTGAGAAACGACATCACACGTCTTCGTAGAAAAACCCGTCAGCAGGTTGGTCGGTGGGGCCTGTTTCTCTTTGTCATGGGTGGCAAATTCAGGTGGCTGGTGAATTCTGTTTTCCGTTCTGACTGGAACGATACACAGCACATGGAGGTAGCAGATAGCTCCCAGCTTTGTTTTTTTCAAATCTGCACAACAAAAAACCTGAAACTAGATGTTCGATTCATTCATTTTTGCCAGTTTCTTCACACTCAGCTCTGGGGGAAATCAAATCATACATGATCAACTGTTCCAAACATTCCTTTAAGTTATCGTCTGAGCAAAAAGGAAAGAATTTAATGAAGCGTTGTTGAAGGTATGATTGGTTCCCCAGGAGAGCTGTGGCTACAACGCAGCTAACCATCACCAGTGTGTGAATGTGTGTCTGTGTGGCTGAAAGCAGCGGGAAGCGCTTCGGGGCCCTGTAGACTAGATAAAGCGCTTTACATTTAAAATGACGCAACCTTTTCATGATTTCCTGGTCTGAGTGCAGCTGATGAAGGCGGAGGAAGTCACACCAAACTCATCGCCCTGCAAAAAGTCCCCACACCTGTTGCACAGTGGGAAATGTTTCTAGATTTTTCTGTTGGTTCTGCATGATTTGTTTGTGTGGATTTGTTGTTTTTTACAGCTTTTTTCTTAGAACAATAATATATCTAAATAGTTTTAAGTGCTATTTTCTCTGAGGAGTACAAAGTAGGGCAGAAACATGGGGAACAGTGACGATCAATGAAACTTGAATAACTACACCATACATTTCTAGAAAAAAGATTGTTGTTTTTTTACAAATAAAAATCTGAAAGTGTTCCTTTCTCTGCCAGTTTAGCAGATAGAGGCTTGAGTGTTTTCCTTATTCTTTTGTTCTAAATGTCTCTAATTCTGGATGTTCCAGGATGTTCCTGTCATATTAACATCCTCCTTCCGCAGACGGTCAGTTTAGGTCTTGGAAGGTTTGAAGTTGTACCATAATCTCTCCGTTTTCAGGCGTTCAGAACAGCTTCATTCATGCTGGGTCGGATTTTGGGCTAATTAAGGAAATAGGTTGCATCAGACGTTATATAAATGGAGCTGACTGCAAGTAAAAGAAGCACTATGACTTTTTTTTCCTGCTGGAAACTATTTTAAATAAATATCTTAAATATATCTTAAATAAAACCCTCATCTTGAGGTATTTTCGCTCTAAATTTATTACATTAGTGTGGTCGAACAAGGCTTTGATATATAAAATAAAAAAGTAATTTATTGTATTTAACAGACAAAGATGCAGCCCTAACATTTACATTCTGCTATTTTTGTGACTAGTCCCAAATAGCGACGGCAACCTTCTGCTTCAAGCACGCCCACTTTTAAAGCATTCTGTTACACAGTGGGGTAAATATCTGCTCTGAGTCCAGCTGAATTATGGGTTAAAACAACATGTAACATACACCTCATTTTGTATAACAATTGCTTGCCATAGAGCTTGTCCTACACGGCCAGGTTCAGCTGCAGCTTGAGGCGCAGACTGGTTTCCTTCTGCGTCCGTTAGCCTGTCTGAGCGCTTCCCCCATAATAACCCCATAACAAGCTGCTAGATTTGTCGCTATCCGCTTTTATTTTTAAAAGAGAATCACTAGAAGCTTCTTCTAAAAACTCCCTAAATATAGGTTGAATAGACTGTCTGCAGCTCCCTGTTCTTCCTCACAATAGAAAGCAGTCAGCCTACAATAAATGTTCAGCCTTTAGGGTGTGGTTAACCCCCAACAACTCAAGCACAGGAAGCCTAAAGCATAAAAACGGATTTTGTTTGAAGGCAACTAGCATGCAGAAATAGATTAGCACGATTAAAAAACATCCAAATTAACGCGATAATTTGACACCCCTAGTTTTAACACAGTAGCTCAATTTAATCCCAGTTTACGTCAGGCTGCCTCCAATCTATTCAATTATCATTACAACTATTACATTATCGCTTATGCACACATAAATCTATGTTATACATTTAACATAAATGCTACTCCAGTCATGGTTATAACCTGATAATAATTCCATGTTGATCTATGCAGACCGTTTATCTGCACTGATGAAGATTTACTCACCAATCAGAGACCCTCTGACCAACTTTCTGATTATTTAGATATCATTTATTTAACCACATGGGGGCATATCTGTGTGTACAGCTTTAGACGTGTATTTCCACATATGGAAAACAAACACAGACTTCAATGTAAAAGCGACAGCGGGGTTTTGTCATAATGCATTCCCAAGTCTAAATCGGCTTCATGTTTCCTCTTACTTCTCATTTACAGTTCACCGAGAATAAGTAGAATCATTATTATTTTCCACACAAAATGCTAGTTGCTCCCATTCACTTACATTGTTTATGCTAAGCTAAAGCAAACACATCAGGAGAATAACTAGGCGGTTACAATATTCTTTTTTCTCTCTTATTTAACCCTGGGGAAGATGGCAACACAGAAAATAATACTTAGGGGTAAAATGTCCTTTTAAGAGCCATTCTGTTGGTAGTAAAATGCTTTTATGCATTTAAAGAAGATGGTAAAAATGAGTCAAGCACTTGAATTCATCTGACCAAAAGCAGCTGATAGGAAGCAGTGAAGAAAACGAAACAGTTTCATACGTTTAGGTTTAAACCAAGACTTGTTTCAGGCGTTGCATTATAACCTCAGGAAGTTGTGGTAACTTGTGAAGACTGGAAGATTACAGAGCAACTTTCCACAGCGCGTAGCATCCTGAATCATGTGATGGAGACAAACAGAAGGATTGCACCGTGACTCAGCATGATCGGCATTAAAAAAACAAAACATGTGTCATCACAGTAGACAGGTGACTGAAGAGACTAAATCAGGTTTAGAACATGAACAAGATTACCTCAGAAATTATGAAACCGTTTCCATCAAGAGAAGTTGAGAGTAAACATGAGTTGGACAACATCCTGAGACAAAATGTTGACACAGATGTTGTCAGAAACCAGAAAAAATAACATTTCAAGAGAAGGTGGTAAGTTTTGCAGCATGAGTTTTCTGTGAAGCAGCAGAGCTATTTGAGTTCAGAGCCTCACTTTTCCTCTGCAGAAACCTTTTCAGAAACATGCTGGCTTTTCTGGATCCACGGTTTCCAAGTCAAGTCTACTTGTTTAACACCTTTCAGCAACAATGCACTTAAAAAATGTCTTAAATTCTAAAACAAAAACATAATGAGCAAAAAAAAGAAGAAGGAAACCATGCATTACAGTGATAAAGATAAGAGAATAAATGAAAAACTGCAATCCAGACTATGATTACCGTTGTTCCAGTGATTATTGGTCAAAGGAAGCTCGAAATAAATCAATTTTTTAAGCTTTGATTTGAAGGAAGTCAGTGTTTCAGCGGTTTGTTCCAGATCAGAGGAGCACAGAAACATGTTTGGTTCTGATTGTGAGGATGGTGAGTAGAGACTTGAACCAGAAGCTCTGAGTTTTCTGCAGGGTTGATATGAGAAGTGTTTGCAGAAGCTGAACACTCTGACACTAAAGCATGAAGCATATCTGCTGCTCTGATATTCAGTGCATCATATTTGTTCGTCTCAGCCTGACATCATTCCGTTTCTATGCAGTATGAGAAATGCACTAACAAACAGAATATTTCCACTGATGTTCCTACATAGTACTTCACAGCTGACCGGGCTCTGCTTTCAACACCTGGTATCTTGACACCTTATCTCAGTAATCCTCCTTCATTCTTTCCACTGAGATCACTCAGTCTGCTGCAGATAATAAACTGTCTGCTCATAACTACCCAAGATTAACACATTATAATCAAACTAAATATTCTGGGTCAGGTGCTCATTTAATATGGACATGAAATGAAATTAAAAGGGATTTTAAAAGCTTCTGCAGAATTCTGTTTCTACAGTGTAGTAAAACCACAGTACTGGTATTATTAGACCTCATTGTGGCATTCAAAGAGCTTTTATTAGTCTATAAATCAATGAATGGTTTGGCACCAGAACACATCAGAGATCTGGTATCACTGTACAAACCATCCAGACCTATCAGGTCCTTCAGCTCTAGTCTACTGATCGTCCCTAGAACCAGAACCAAACATGGAGAAGCAGCTTTTAGTTTCTATGCTCCTCATATCTGGAACAAACTGATATGATACTTGCCTTACTGCATGTTATGATAAAACAGATCCTAATAGTAGGTAGTTCCTTTGCTATTGAACCTGCAGGGTTGGGTTTGTGGTGGAAGAATAAGAAACCATTTCTGACCGATTCAAAATGTTCAGACCTTTTTTGAAATCACAAACTTTTAGCCATCTGTTTAAACATTACTCATAATGTTTAAAACCAAAATCTGCAACCATCTGAGTTATGTTATTGGTGCTCATTTCATTGTTTCCTGTCCCCTTTTTACAGCTACCTCTGTTCCTGCTTTAGCATTGAAATGTAACAGATGAGCACACTGTGGGGACGGCTTTTTGGTAACTACACAGTATTGACAAGTAGAGCGCTTTTATTTTAAAGACTGGATGCACCCAGACTGGTGCGCTTAGAAAAGGAGCAGAGAAAGTGGCTTGATAACTGAAATGGAGGACAGAGAAACACTTCAACACTTCTGGGGGGGGAAATATCGTGGACAAGCTCGAGACACACTAGCTCGTCGTGTATGTCATCACACTAGACCGACGCAATGTCAGGCTTTAGGGTTTAACCCATACTAGTGGTGGAAAATGTTTACTGAACCGTAAAATAATGAACTGAACCGACCCGATCCATTTCACTCATTGGAAATAGGACATAAGTTTTGGTGAATCCTGTGAACCAAACTGCCTGGTTAATGGTCCTTACATTACAGACTGGACAAAGAACATTGCTTGACATAGAGGATGAACTCTATAATAAAACCTTGACTGGTTATTTATGCTCACTCTATAAAGAGACAAAA
The DNA here is from genome assembly GCA_028564705.1 of Apricaphanius iberus. NCBI lineage: Eukaryota > Metazoa > Chordata > Actinopteri > Cyprinodontiformes > Aphaniidae > Apricaphanius > Apricaphanius iberus. Next base: position 189,698 of record JAPXFQ010002533.1, on the reverse strand, counting down.
CCTTTTTTTCTCCCCGTATGGCACTAAATCCAACCAAACCGTTCCTGTTTGATAAAAAAGTAGTTCTATATGTGTTGAATTCCCCAAATAGAGAGATATATTTTCCTTTAGGGGAAGAAATGTACCCACATTTCATTAGTATTTGTTAGAATATAGGTCAGAGATGTTGGTTTTCCTTTCTACAAATGAGTTAAAATGTTGGACTAATCCTATTAAGTGAAGGCCACCCAGGTCGCTCGTTGCCTTTCAGCTTCGCCCAGAGATTCCTATGAGACTGAGCTTTGTTTAGGCCACTCCAAGCTTTAACTTCAAGGCGGATGTCTTGTTTTTTTAAAAAACTTTCACATGACATCCTTCCCCCATGACACGTCTATTTTAAGAAGAGCACCAGCAAAAAACAGTCACACAACGTGATGCTGCCACTCCCCTACTCCATAGCTGGGATTTTCTCCGGCCTGTGAGCTTCTCGCTGCTTCGTCTAGATGTATCGATTATTATGGCCAAACAGTTCCACTTTAGTTTCATTAAACAACTGATTATTCCTCCAAAACAAAGGTGTTTTTCTCTGATTTGTAAACTATATTCTCACATTTCTGAACTGGTTTTATTATGGAAAATAATTTTCCATATGAACCTGTGTATCAGGAGAGAGCGAGAAAGTATTTTATCTCACTTTGGTCACAGCGCAGCACTGAGTCTGTTGATTTTGAAGTTGTAACTAAGGTTTCTGTCGGACCAAAAGCCCGACTAGCTGAGCAGGACATGAGGTCGTTCTAAACTGTTTTTTAATCCTAAAAAATTTAGAGGATTTAAAAGTAATTGAAACCTGAAGCTTCTGTCAGTCACATGAAGACTGTTTTTCTGAAAGGTTGCCGCCCGCTGCTGCTGGTTTATGGATGGTTTTAGTGGTGTTGGGAAAATCTTTACAGAAGATTTTTTAAAATTTCATTCACCACATTTCACCCCATGGTTAATAGTCAAACTGGTTAATCCAATAACCTTCCCCTCACGTACAAGGCCATCCATATACCAAAAATATTTTCCCGTCGGACCAACATGGATCAAATAAGTGACCTATTTTGGATTTGAATAGACAAATTTCGTCAAAAGTGAAAAGAGATTCTCATGTCTGGATGGTCCAACCGTCTGAGTCTTGTTTCTTTGTGATATACGTTTTTTTTGGATCCCTGGATATTTATGTTCTTTTTCACATTTTTTACGGCATCTCTGTCCGGAGAGTGCGCGGTGTTACGTTTACAGCAGGGATCATCTGTTAGCACTCGGGGCCTCCGCTGCATTGCTGCCCGCCGAGCGAGCCAACATCCCCCGCAGGGGGTGAGCGGGGGGCGACAGACGCAGTACTCAGGCTGGGATCGGGCGACGCAGTAAGGTTAGGAGGTACCAGCCAGCGATTCCATCTGTTACCATGGGGAACGTGAGATCTCTCCCCAACAAAGTATACGAGCTGGCGGCTCTGACCCGACATCAGAGGAGCTACAGGGAGAGCAGCCTGATGTGCTTCATAGAGACGTGGCTAACCGCGCTACCTCCGGACTCACACATAAACATGGACGGTTTTCATCTCATTCGGGCCGACAGAACAACGGAGGGTGATAAGAAGAGAGGAGGGGGTCTGGCTGTGTTTGTGAACGATAGATGGTGTAACTCTGGTCATTTATCTATCAAAGAGACACTATGCTGTAAGGACATTTAGGTGCTAGCTGTTAGCATGAGACCGTACTATCTACCATGAGAGTTTACGCACATTATTATGATAGCTGTGTATGTACCGCCCTCTGCTAACGCTGCTGCAGCCTGTAATGTCTTGCACTCTGTAACCAGCAGATTCCACACACAGCACCATCAGGCCCTTTTTCTGATCTCTGGGGACTTTATTCACGTCTCCCTGTCCTCCACTCTCCCCACATTCACCCAGTATGTCACCTGCCATACCAGAGACAATTAAACATTGGACAACAGCAAGGAGGCATACAGCTCATCACCTCTACCTCCTCTGGGGGGGCTCTGATCACAACCTGGTTCATCTCCAACCTGTCTTTAAACCTCTTGTACACAGAGAACCAGTAGTGAAACGCACAGTACAGACATGGTCGGCAGAGACTGCAGAGGCTCTGAGTGTGGGACAACCTCTGCAGCCCTTTGGAGGAGGACCTCAACAGCATCACAGACTGCATTACGGACTACTGTACCCATCATAAAGGTACAGTGTTTTTCTAACAACAAGCCATGGATAAATCCTGAAATTAAGGCTCTCCTCAAGGAGAAGAAGAGAGCCTTCAGATCAGGAGACAAACAGGAGCTGAAAGTTGTCCAGAAGAAACTGAAGTGAACGATCAGGCAAGGGAAGGAAAACTACAGAAGCAGGATGGAGGGGCAGCTGCTGCATGATAAAATCATGGGGGTTTGGAACAGTTTAAAATCAATCTCAGGACAAATACCAACCCCCCAGGCTGCAGGAGACTTGGGGTGGGTAAATGACCCAGCATCGTCCCTCCTGCTGCAATTTCCCTCATCTCCAGTGACTGCCTGTCCTTCATCTGTACAGTAGGTGCTCCTGACCCGCCCTGCTTGAAGACCCTGACTAAGATGGCATTGTAGTGACGGAAAATTCTCCACGTCCTGCAACAAACTTCTGCATTAGTTCTGTTGCTCTTTCTGTATCTCTGTTCTGTGTCTCTGTTCTGTATTCTCCAAACCACAGACGGTCTCGGCAGATGACCGTTTATTCTGAGCCTGGTTCTGCCGGAGGTTTCTTCCTGTTAAAAGGGAGTTTTTCCTTTCCACTGTCGCTTCGTGCTTACTCAGTGTGAGGGACTGCTGAGAATTACACGACGCAATCTTCTTTGGTTCTCTAATTTCCAAATTAAACATTGTATTGTAATAACTGTACTTCTAAAGTGCCTTGAGATGACATCTGTTGTGAAACGGCGCTATATAAATAAACTGAATAAAATTGAATCTCAGGACTCCACAGCTCTCAGCTCCCAGCCGACACACCTTACACCATACATCCCCCTCCAACAACCATATTTTCCCTTTCAGCATTCAAGTGAGGAAAGCGCTCCTTAAGATCCAAGTGCAGAAGGCTGCAGGTCCAGATGGCATCAGCTCCAGGCCCCTGAAGTGCTGTGCAGATGAACTGTGTCGCATTTTAGCCTGTTGCTGGGGAAAGTACCACAGCTGTAGAAGACGTCCTGTGTGGTAGCGGTACCAAAGAGCTCCCATGCCAAGGACCTCTGCAACTACAGACCGGTAGCCCTGACATCACATCTGATGAAGACCCTCGAGAGGTTGGTTCCAAACCATCTGCGCCCCCTGGTGAGAATTTCATGCTCTGACTCACCTAGAAAAGCCTGGAAGGATCATCCAGCCATGACTTCTGAGGGACAAGCTGTAGCTGTCAGGAGTGGACCACCACATGTCCCAGTGAACACTGGACTACCTCACAGGACGCCCTCCGTATGTGAGGACACAGGGATCTGTCTCCGATACGCTGGTCTGCAGTACAGGGGCACCACAGGGAACTGTGCTGGCACCATTCCTCTTCACCCTCTACACTGCAGACTTCTCCATCAACTCCCCCATGCTGCCACCTATAGAAGTTCTCTGATGACTCTGCTATAGTTGGACTCATTAAAGATGATGACGACACAGAGGACAGACAGAGGACTCTGGACTTTGTGAACTGGTGTCAGCAGAACCAGCTGGTGGTGGTGGACTTCCAGAGACGCAGACCCACCTCACTAGCTGCGTTTCCATTACAAATATGCACAAAACTTTGTCAATATTGTCCAAGTGTCGAAAAAACACAATGTCGCAATTGCGGTGTTTCCATTCAATAACAAACTCAGTTTAAATCACAAGTTTTCACATGAGTAAGAAAAGTGGCGACAGTTCACAGTAGATGTATTCAAATATATTCATATATTGCATGCACGGCACCAGCGCTCATTATCAGCCATAAGGAGGAGACCTCTGGGGAGTGGTATTGGTAAATGCTTGCGATTCTTTGCTGTTTTGAATCTAATATATTAGTATGCATTTATCACGAACCAACTCAATAAACTGGACTGGAGCCACAACACAGATGCTCTTTATAGGAAGGGTCAGAGGTCAGAGCAGACTCTACCTGCTGATGAGGTCATTTGGAGTCCAGGGTGCGCTGTTAAAGACCTTCTATGACTCTGTGGTGGCTTCTGCTATATTTTACAGTGTAGTATATTGCAGTAGAAGTTTACCGACAGCTGAGAAAAACAGGTTGGATAAACTCATCGGGAAGGCCAGCTTTGTTCTAGGATGCACCCTGAATCCAGTGCGGGTGATAGACAGAAGGACTCTAGCTAAAACAACATTTCTGATGGACAGAGTCCCCCCCCCCCCCATGCATGGAAATGTTCCTGAACTGCTCCATCAGTGACAGACGGCTGCATCCTAGATACATGAAGGAGCATTTCCACATGTCCTTCCTCCCTGCAGCTGTTAGACTGAACAATCTAAACTGCTCCCAACTAACATGGATGTTTACATCAGTGCTGTTAAATTGCATTAAATCAACAAAAATACCGTTTTAACAGACTATATATAATAACTTCTTGAAAATTGCATGTTTACTCTTTAATTGCACTGCTCAACGCACAATCCGTACTATTCTAGATTTTTAAATGTTTTAAATTACTTTAAAATCTATACAGTACCTTGTTTTGTAACTATAGTAAATATTTGTTCTTTCTTCTGTAATAATTGTGTGTGTTTCTGTTTGTACATCTGCTGTTACAACCAAATTTCCCCATGTGGGACAATTAAAGGATTATTTTATTCTATTTTATTCTATAGCAGCTTTTTTTGGTAAAATGCAGATGTAACATTTTATTATCTATCCCTCTCACATAAGAAACAAGGAGTGTACAGGATATGATGCTGTCAGATAAATAATAAATAAAAAAAATAAAATAATGAAAGGGAGAGTCACAATTTGGTCAAAGATGAGTTAAAGTTGCGATAATTGAATCAAACTGCAGAATTTGCGAGGATTGGCTGAATTTGTGTTAATAGTTGCGATCGCGTCGTTAAATCATGAAGGGACTGAAAAACACACTCTTTGAATGAATCCAGCTGTAGTTGCATTTAATTGGATCTTTGCTTTTATTCTGGGTTTAAATCATACATTTGTTTTCTGTTTATTGCACATAACAGATTTAATACATAAACCCGACACCTCTATGGACACTGTTCCCAAGAAGGAGCTAGACTCTTAAAGGTTCATAATTCTCATGCTGATATCTCAGATTTCCCTCGATCTTTCTATAATGTCACACAAGGAAACAGTGGCTTTCCTTTAAACTCATATGTTGTGGCATAACTTATTCAAAGCTTATAAAGTGATGACATCATCTGGATATGGCCAAATCATGTAATCTTGCTATGTAAACGCCTGAATTACAAATCTTTTTCTTTTCAAACAAACGTTACCATGACAATCGGCTGAAACTGAAATCTAAGTTTTTATGTTTGATATATTGTTTCATAAAACACTGTAGCTCAAGTTTCAACTGGAGACATTTTTGCTATTGTGGACAGGAAATTATTCAAGATGAACAAGAAACTAGACATTAGAGTGGAGATTTTATTTTATTGCATAAGAAGTTCTTATTTCTTTACGAATTTACAATTAAGCGACCATAGAGCATTTCACAGACAATCTTAGCCCTTTTAGCATTTATAACACTATTTCTAACATTATAAATAAATATAAATAACCTAATAGAATTTATTCTCAGCTGAACCTGTACAGATCAATAAATAGTCAGATAAAGGAAGACCCAAATGCTGCAAAAATAAGATGGGTGGATTCAATTAAAAGAGGCAAAAAAACATACAAAGGAGAACAGGAGAGCAAAAGTCAGAAACGGGGAGAAACGATGACAAACTGGAAGTAAGTAGAGAGAACCAGTTTAAATATTCGGAGAAGAGATGAGGAAATGTGTGAGAAAGTCTGAGAACCTAATGACTGATAAACTCATGCAGGTTAGGGGAAGAAACAGGAGGAGGCAATCAGCTGGGCTGGAGCAGAACACAAAGTAATAAACAGAAAATCATCGTCAATCAGAAACTAAAAACTTAACTGAGGATGAAAATGATCTTTTTAGAGAATAAATAAGTAACACAGACTGATAAACTAAGGAAACATAAATAAATTTTGTGAAACATAAAACAAAGGGGAATACATCTAAAAGCAGGGAGGGGAATATAAGGAAAAAAAGAAGTGCCAAAATCAAAAGGAAAAGAACTAATAAAACCTCCAACACAAAAGCCTCACATTATAACATATAGAGACCATATATATTAAAAATATATACATATTAATAAGTTTGCTTTTCATAAGGGGTTTTAGTAGCAGATGGAGCTCTACTGATCTGTGGTTCCAGACGACGTCTCATGTGCTGCTGTTGTGGATGTAGAAGAGACGAAAGATGACGATGATGAAGAAGAAGAAGGTAATCCGGTAGGCGATGAAGGAGGGGAAAGGGTGGATGTAATGATGGGGAGGAGGAAGGATGATGATGAAGGTGGAGGGGGTGAAGTTACCACCTGAGTGATAGATGACGCAGCTTTCGCTCTCCTGTTAGAGAAACAATAAAAAGCATGAGAAGTTTAATTTTCCTGGACATTTTGAGGGATAATTGGAATCTGCAGGTTTTAAACGTACAATTCTTTAATCTTGCGGAAAACCCAGGGAGCTCTAATGTGACTGCAGTAATGATGACCCTCCTCTGTGGTGAAGCTGCAGGTTATAATAACAGGAGAACTCATGAATGTTGCTGTTTTTTATGGATAAATAAGCATCATTTGAAATTGTTAACCAATTAAAAACATAGCATCCTTCTTTTAAACACATTCAGTCACACTTACATAACTGCTGCGACACATGGAGGATCCGACCTCTGGATCTTAAATCTTATTATTGGTTCTGTGATCTCTCTTGTGCTGACTTTCTTACAGCAAGTGAACACCTTCTCCTCTAAGAAAAGCAAATATTTCAACTTTAAAAATAATAAAAATGAATATAAATGCTCCGTGACGGTATTGAGTTTAAGTGTAACCTTACCTGGATGTCCAGAAACAACGGCTACGATTGCAGCAACCAGCACACTCGTCAACAGGCTGCAGTTTATCATTTTCACTGTCAATAAATAGTAAAGGAAATCTCTTGTTGGTCAGCCGCCTCACTTCCCCTCTAGAACTCAGTGAACTGACAGCCTATATTTAAGCACTGAAAAGCAGAAGTGCAGTCGTTTTGTCATCTATCCTCCATTTGAGTAATTTAAATGACAATTTACAGATGACCTCAAAAACTGAACCGCTTAAACTGAGTATTTGTGTCTCATTTCATTCCTAATTTTGTGGGTGTAGGGATCGTTGGGATATCAGAAGTCACGCTGATGCTAAAGCTCTAATTTAAGCACAAACATGACTAAACCTGTGAATCTGTAAGGCAGTGGACCGCCGCCTATTTGCTGTTATGTACTGTGGAATGTTTTTGGGGATTATTTTGTAGAGGATGTCTAAAATGTTTGAAAGAAACTTCAGCTTGGGAAGATGCAACAACCAGCTACAATGATACCTGAAATGCTATTAGCTAGCATTTGCAGATTAGGAAGACCATGGAAGTGAACCTGATGGCAAGGCTAGGACTGTTACTATGCGTAATAATGAAAACTGAAGTACATTTTGTGAATTTTTTTAACTGTTAAAATAGTGAGTTAAACGTATTTTTTAGAAGTAATCTCAAGTATTTATAATTTCAGGTATTTGTGGTTGGTTATGGTCCCTAACCAACAATGCTAATTGGTTGGAGCTGTAGAAGGATGTCTATTTTTGAGGTAACATTGTGTTTGTTGCATTTATGTCGTAACATATTTAGCAATGTCTCCGGCTATGACTTACTGCAATGCAGAGTCACAATGTTTTCCCTCCTGGAAACACACAAACAAGTCACGACATTGGTATCTGTACACCTTCAGATCAACTCTATATATAGTTATAAAAAACTGTAATGTGGCAGCCTGTTATTAGTCAGAATTATTCATAGATAGATAGATAGATAGATAGATAGAACTCCATCTTGCTTTACCTTTGTTGTCGGTACCGTATTTTATAGTACTAGTAGCAGAGTGGCACTGTTGTGTCAGTTTGCGGAATGCTGAAAATGATTCCCCAGTTTTTTTCATTTATTTTTATTTGGTTTTGGAGATAAACTCCTCTTTTTCTGCTTCTGGTATGAGTTGAGGTGGGATCTGACCAGAGCTGGATGATGCTTCTTCAGCCTCCCAGCAAGTTTTTTTTTCTGCAGTTAGTTTCAGTGTTGCCACAGTTACTTTCAAAAAGTAACATGATTACTGACTATTAGATCTGAAGATTCTTACTTTCAACACAAAAATTTAATTGGTTTTGACCTTTTTTATGAAGTTCCAGAGCACGGCGTCACATGCATGGTCTAAGGTGTTGACTTCTTCATCTCTCCTCATGGTTGACAGTGTGTGTTTTCTTATTTCTAATGCTTCTTTGATCCATCGTTTGTATCTTTCTGGTTCAGTTGCTATGATTTTTGAGTTGTCCCAGGGAGGAGTCTACACCTTAGACCATGCATGGGACGCAGTGCTCTGGAACATCACACATAAACAGCGGAGGTTGCCACAATAACACCAGTGGAAGCTCTGAGCAAGGCCACAGCTGTTGCCGAAACTGTAAGCATAAAAGTAAAGTAAGAACCTTCAGATATAATAGAAAGCTACACAAAATGAACATAGCAAAGATGATTACTGACTACTGATTACTCCTTCCAAAAGTAACTTAGTTATTTTACTGATTACTTTATTTTAAAAGTGATTAAGATAGATTACATATTATCTTATTAGTTGTTTTCAGGAGCTGCCAGTAGCACTTCCCACTGCCTTAACACAGAAACAATAACCAGTTTTGCCGATACTCACTTTATAGGAAATACATTTTAACAGTAAGGCCGGAAATATACTTGCTTTTTAACGTCACATTGACACCAGCAACTATGAAGCAACGTGTCTTGGGCATGTACTACTGGAGAGTTCCACTAGGGGGCAGTCTCACGGGCTCATGCCAAAACCAACATGGCGGCCGTAAAGGAGATAATCAGCTGGTTCGGATAACAACATAAAAAGATAGCAGCAGTGTCGTTGAAGTTATGTAAAACCATATTTACCGCTATTGTCGCTTCTTTTCGTAATTTTTTTGCCACTACGCACCAAATATATATTTTTGCTTAAGAAAATTACAAAAATAGTAACGCACGGCGGCTTAAACAAGTAACTTTAATCCGATTAGTGGTATGGAAATAGTAAAGCGTTAGATTAGTCGTTACTGAAAAATTGGTCATATTAGGAGCAACGCGCATTAGCAGCATCACTGTTAGCTTGCACTTTAGCCTACAGTATGGAGTTGATGTCGCAGAAAATTTTGATTTTAGCGTAAATCTTTTAGTCTACCTCCATAAGGGCAGCAGATACCTGTTGGGGTCCAGAGCAGAGATCATGCTAGATGTTTTTGTTGTCCATCATTTTGACCAACAAGTTCAAAATATTCTGTCATTTTTGAAAATCTCAACATTTTCAATAGATTTATATTGTTTGTATTCATTTTAAATAATATTAAATCTGAAGAAGATGAACAGAGAACTACACATAAAAACAGAAATGAAATGATTGCATCCAAAGTACAAATAGTTCCCCTGCTGCAGCCTGAAGGCACAGTCTCATAACCTCCTCCTGCTCCACATGGAACTTAAATGGCCACTTAGTTGTGTGTAATAGATGGTGGGATCGCTGCAGAGGTTATTATCCTGAGCGGTGTTGGGAGGAGCGGAGTTTAAGTATAACACCGTTACTAACTAACGTTGCTTTTTTGGCAACGGAGTAATCTAACTAATTACTACGTGGTTTTGATTAAGGTCTGGTTTTCAATAAATCCCAATGAATCCCAGAAAAAATTTGTGAGATCTACTAACAAAGTGACATAACGATTCTTTAAATTAACATATGTAATATTTCTTATTAATATGTTACTGTAAAATGTGATTTCTCTTTATTAGCTTCCAGTTTATGTGGCAACAAATCAGTCTTACTACATCCATTTACGTAGTGCTCTATTTAATGTGCAATATTACTGATGCTTACATTTGAAAAACGTAACAGACAGATTTTCCTTTGTTTCTTTTTACACAAATTTGTGTGCCCTAGTTTTGCACTTTAATGAAAAGTGTGATTGTGTATGACCAATATTTACTTTTTGTATAATTTTTTATTGTTCTGCATACAGCTCATCTTATTGGGTCAAGTTCAAATATCAAAGGTTCTAAAATACTGTACAAGTGTCTTTTTTTTTGTTTGTATTGTGTGTACTGTGTTGTCTCGCATATGGACCTGTGAGTCTGTTATAAAGTTTTTATTATTACTATTATTATTTTTATTGGTGATTCAGTAGTACAAATTTTTGACGTTACGAAAATTATAAAACATGACTGCGTTATTGAACAAAAAAATAACGGCACAGTTACTTTGCTGAGTAACTAATTACTTTTACAGTGTAGTAAGTGAGTTACTCAATCACTTTTTTGAAAAAGACATTTGTAACTATAACTAATTACTTTTTTAATGTAAGATGCCCAACACTGATTATGAGGTTGTCATGGAGATGAATATGTTGTTCTGGAGACTAATGGTGCATTCACACTGCGTCAGGCAACGCCTTCAACGGATGAACTTTGACGTATGTACTTTTTGGCTTCCATAGCCTGCTTCTGAGGAAAAAACAACGTATGGGCGGGGCTTCCTCTGTTGCCCTACGTTCTAAACTACGGCGGAAAGTATAGAGAGAGTGGCTTGGCTTTTTTATTAGATAAAGCTAGACAACGTCGACATCAGCGCCCATTATTCAGATGCGTTCTGAGTTTGGGGAGTTTAACCATTTGCTCCAGGAGCTGTGTATGGATGAGGCTCGCTTTCAGCGCTACTTCCGTCTGTCCCACGCCTAATTTTACGACCTCCTGGGCCGAATCGGAGCTTAAATCTGCTACCAGGACACCAACTACAGGCCCTCTGTTCCTCCTTAGGAGCGCCTGTACATCTGACTTCGGTAAGTGTTATTTATGATTTTTGAAATCTGCGTTTGTTGAAAATGTTTTCACTGGACCCGCACGGGGTCACCATTTGTTGAATTAAATAATTATCATAAGTAATTCAATCCATGTTCAAGCAGAGACAAAATGGAGCCAATTTCCAGTTTAACATTTATTTTGAACAGATTAACAAATTGCAGTTTTACAGAGGAATTTGCCCCCGTCGTTCCTCTGTGGTCCAGATTTAAAGAAATCTGAACATTGAATGATTTTCATGTCAAAACTTTTATAGACTCCAGTATTCTGCCAGGGTTGTAGGCGTTCCTTGTCCTCGAAATCTTACTCCAATCCGATCATTTCCAAACAGTGTCTGAGCCATGATTTGCTGTCAGAGAATCCTGGAGTCAGAAGATGGGTCGTCTCTGTTCTGGGTCAAAGGTTCATTATAAAGAATTATGGTTTTATGGCTATCTGCTTCTCTAAAACTTTTCTCCCAGTTTCTTATCTAAACATCCTGCTTTTACAACATGCCATAAACTTTAGCCAAAAGTTTTACGACTTAAAAGCTTAGCCCCATAAACAATACTGACAAACAGATCTTTACCATCATGCAAGCTAATTAAAACAGACTTTTACTTTCTGAATACTAACTAAAGATTATATAAACATATTTAATACGAGACTGTTATATAAAGTAGCCCCAAAAAATATGAGTCACGACAATGTATAGTGACATCACTACAGTGAGACGCTCTGATTGGTTGCCGCACTGTGTTAACTCCGTCTGGTCCGTCAAACGTTAAACTAGCTGAACTTCTGCGTTGCTGGCTTTATGAGCTTTGAAGCAGGAAAAGCTTGAAAAGCTCACAAAGCGCCGCAGAGACCGTGACTCTCCTCCAACGGCCTCCGCCGTAGACTTAACATGTAATCTTGACGTTGCTGACGCTGACAAAGCCTGCGGTCTGAATGCACCATTAATCTGCATTAAACTGCCACAAAAGCTCCGTTTTTAGCTAAAGTTTGAAATCAGGGAACTTTTCTCCAGTTGAAGTGAACACAAGTTGGAAATACTCTCTCTGAACAAGCTAATTCCTGATCTGCAAGCTGTCATTCCAGCAGGAGGAAATCCCCCAGCATGCACCAGTGGTGGGCACAACAGCCAAGTAACTCTTCTTTGTGCTGTCAGCTCCCAGTTAGCAAGATGCATTGAACATGGTGGCCTGAGATGATTCTCTAGATGCTCTCACTGGAATCGTTTTTTGATTGATTTAGTTACCTGCACTCTGTGCTTAAAGTACAAAATGTCTGCTGCTTCTTCGTCAAGTGGTCAGAGGTTTGAATATTAATCTGTAAAAAAACTATGAAATATTCACTTGATGCAACACCTGGTCCAGAGGGGTCCAAAGGTGTTCACTGCATCATTATTGGGGTTCAACTTAAAATATGTCCACGAAAAAACGAACTGGTGTGCTAAATTAGCATTTGGTGGGAGGTGTGTTCTCTTATAAAGACTTCCATATTATATTTAAACCTGATTTAAAGGAAGGAGCTTTTATCTGGCGGCTACAAAACCTGAGTACAGGCTAGGAAGCTGGATATTGTGCAGGACAAAGAGTCTTGAGGACTAGAGTTACCAACCTGTGCAATAAAAGGTCTCTCCACCTGAGTTGTCAACCTTTATTGATGGCAGGCCCCGACTGGCCATATATTTTACCGGGCATTTGACCGGTGGGCTGGTGTTGTGCGAGAATCTGATCCCCTGAAATATTCTGTTCCTCCTGGTGTTACGTGGGTATGTTTTCCCTAACCTTTTTATCGTTTCTGATTGGCTGACCGGTTGATTTCTTACTAATCTTAACATTCGAGAACAATTACCTAACACTAAGTCATTTTCTCCTATCCTAACCATAAACTGACCATTTTCCCAACCCTACTCTTCGGGCACCAGTGCCTAAACCTAATGGGGGAACAGAATATTTCAGGGGAACAGATTTTCGCACTACACCGGTCCAGCCTTTTTTCATCTTCTGCGCAGCGCCGGAGCCCGTGCCTTGGATTGATCATCCATCGGCCCATCACAGGCCACACGCATGGTCAGCCCCCATGTTCACATGGTCACACTCATGAAACTGTGTGATTCACTCAAATTGTAACAGGCCAGTCGGCAAATTATCTAAAAACAGTTGCCTGTCCCAGTCCATTTAAACGCAATTCATCTCGTCTAATGCGGTTCGGTTCCGTTGCCTTGGCTTAAATATTTTGGCGCCGGGTTTTTTCTATAAAATATTCAGTTTTGATGTCATTAGTTTAAAATGTTGTAGCTTTAATATGGTTGTAGATAAAGGTACACTGTAAATGAGTAAAATCTTTGCAAATTATGACGTCATCAGGCATTGGCATTTTTGTTTTGGAATAATTTTACAGATGTTAATCTTTTTTACATAGTTTAAAACTGACTTCATTTTGAATTTTATTGTTTTAATTTTTCTATAAAGGCCTATGTATTTTCTACATATGTATTTTTAGTATTAATGGCATTTTTTCAAGAACAGGTGGACATATCTGTTTATTTTCTCTGTTATGAGGATCCATAAGTTGATTCACTGCATATAACTACAGGAAGGAAATTGTTGGGCTTAGAATTGTGTAAATATTGCTGTGTCTTTGCATCATGCAAGTAAGTTCCTGAAATGTGTCTGTAGTAGTGATTTGTGTAGTGAATCTTTAATAAAGCTGCAGTATTGATTTAACAAGGGCTTTTATCAGACTCAGTTTGCAAGTAGAGTTCTACGCTGGTACTGACTGCCGTCCGGGGGTGAGTAGTGGCATGGCTCAGTCTTTCTCTTTTGTTTTTTACCTCCCCCCCGCTCCCAGCCATGGGTGCGCTGGTCAAAACCCAAAAATGCCAGGGCTGAATTATCGTCCCAGTCCGGCCCTGATTGATGGTGTTGTGTTCTTCCCTTTGTCCGACCTTTTATAAGTTTGTACTTCGTTCCTGATGACTGGAGCCAACCTCAGGGTTGAGTTACTTTAATGGTCATTATGAAGTGAAATTCCATGTGGTGCTCTCTGAGTTCCCTGTTCTAAAGAACCAAGTAAAGCTGTGTCTTTTCTGGATGTAACTGTGACTTAGATCTCAGATTTAATAATCAAGATTTGGACTGTGGACTGAGGGCATGGTACTCAGAGAGAACATGGGAACTCCATGCAGAAAGACCTCCCATAAAATGCAAATTCCCATATATTTCATATAAAATCATATTTATTAGTGCAAAAAGCTCTCATTTTCACAGATGTTTGCAATAAAGTACAACGCTTTCAAGTTCCTTAAGTTGTTCCAAACATTTTCACAAATTCCTAAGTGAGTTTACATGCAGCAATGTCACAACTGCTTCACAAATTACTCCAAATGTTTATAAATACACATGGTAATAAATATTATTATATTTATCAAAACAGCTAATTTGGCTTTACAAAATAAATAATTTAATAATAAAATAAACTTAAAATCCTAAAGCAATTCAATAAAACTAAGTTCTTCAAGTTTTCCTAACCAGAACACGTTTGTTCTGGCGTTGATGATTCATTCGTAACGTTTCAGTTCTTTTCACCAGAAGGGAGTGGAGCTCATGGAGGACTCTTCCTCGTTCTCTTCTCCAGAAAACACGTCTCCAGATGAGATCTCGGAGCCAGAGGTAGAGAAAGGAAAGGAAGGAAGTGTGCTGGAGGGAGAAGGAGGGGAGGAAGCTGAAGTTATGATGGAGAGAAGGGAGACTGGTGATGGTGATGAGCTGAACACAGATTGGATCTTTGACTGAGCCTTTTTCTTCCTGTTGGGGAAAGATAAAAAGAAAGATTAAAGAAGGATATAAAAGATTAATTATTGACATTGGGAGTCTTTGTGCGGCGATTGTAGACCAACCTGAATTCTCTAATCTTGCGGTGGACCCAGGGAGCGTTCCCCTGACTGCAGTAAAGACCAGTTTCTGTCTGAAAGCTGCAGAGAAAATAAATATAAATAATCAGAAAACACACTGAATAAAATCACTAAATGTAACATCATCAAATTGAATTTAGGAATACACACGTTAAAGAAGCCCGGAATCTCAAAATTAGAGTTTGCCTATTCTGATCAAAACTCAACACAATAAAATGTTTTTGGTGTACTGCACTTGGAGGAGAGTAGTGAAAGCCGTATACTTACATGACTGCCTTGACGCATGGAAAATTGGCTTCCTGGACCAAGTATCCCAAGATTGGCTCAGTGATCTCTTTTTTGTTCACTTTTTCGCAGCATGTCGCTAACTTCTCATCTGAAAATGGAGATAAAGATAATTTGAAATCATCCCATGTTAAAAAACAAAAAAAAGTTCTCCCAAGCTCACTTTCAGTTCAATCTTACCTGGAAGTCCAGAAGCAACCACCAAAACCATGGAGACCAGCGCACCCTTCAACAAACCATCGAAATTTACCATTTTTACAGTCAATGAATGTGGTAAGAATAAGTGAAGAAAGTATTTTCTGTTGGTCAGTTGTCTCTGTTCCTCTCTGCAGAGCTTGGTGAACTGACGGCTGAACGGACACAGGCTCTACTTAAAGCGACGGAAAGCAGAAGCGGCGCCTCCGGTTAGTCATCCCTAATTCTTCAAAATTGTAGAAGCAAAGGAAAGAAATGATGATTGCACGGGAATTCCACCAAATGACCGAAAACATTACCCCCGGACATGGTTACATCACAAAGTTTCATTCGGAAAGTTCAGTCAAAAATAGTGTTCTCCTCCTTGTGGGGGTGTAGGAATCCCTAACAAAAACAGAAGCTATACAATTTAATAAAGAAATACTCAATTGATCCCAGAGAATATTTAGTGTTCTTGCAGCTCATAACTAGACCATGATAGCTGTGGGGAGAAAGGATTTCCTGTAGCAGTCTGTGTTGCAGTGAAGCTGAAGAAGCCTCCGACTGAAGATACTCTGTTGTATGTATGCCGTATTTTTAATTTTATGTAGAATCCTTATTTGCATCATTATCTCCAGTTGTTCAACAAGAACTAGCCTTCTTTATCAGGTTGTTTAGCCGGCCTCGTTGTTTTTCAGACATCCATCTCCTCGTCGTCAGACTTCACATCACCTCTTCCCTCATCATCTGATGGCATCCTGGAGTTTGTTTCGTCCCGCCATCGTGGAACCCCTTCTTCTGGCTTTTATGTCAGGTAAGGGGGGGTTGGTGTTCAGTGATACTCTGTCTTCATCTGTGTTACACTTCCCTCCCTGTTTGTGTCTCTTCCCTTTGTCTCCTTAATTGTCCTCAGGTGTCTCTCTTCCCTCTTATTAGCCTCCTAGTGTTTAAATGTCTCACATTGTCCTGACGTCTTTGCTGCATCCTCGTCTGCGTCATTGCTTGGAACTAATAAAACAGATAATGGGAAACAACTTCAATAAAAGCTGTCTCTGCTCCTCACTCCAATCCTCCAAACATGACAAGAATATTATAATTCTTTATTGTCCCACAATGGGACATTCATTTGCAAAGCAACAACAACAGAATTTAAGAGTCAAGAAAAATTTGAATAATTTGAATATGGCTACAAAAACAGAGTATTGTGCAGTTATTGCAGTTCAAATATAGTTAAAGTGACACACCCAGGCTGTAATGTGCAAATTTTAAACATGTTTAAATAGTTACAAATAATTGTTGAAAAAATAATTACAGAAAACGCATGTGTTCTTGTGCATTAAAAAGGTTAACTTATTATTTCTAAAAGATAGCACTTATAAACGGAGACAAACAATGTGCAAATGACAGCAGCAGAAATGTTAATCAGTTAATTAGTGCTATTTACAGAGCTGATGTAATCATTTAAGATTGTTGGCAACAGTTTCGGTCAAATAGTCTAACATCTGCAGGTGGGAAGGAGCTGTGAAATCGCTCCTTCATGCATCTAGGATGTAGCAGTCTGTCCCTGTTGTCTGGATTGTGCTGAATGGAATGGAGCCAGAGTCTAAGGTGAATGCCTCCAGCCAGAGCGGATGACGTGTTAACAGGGGAGGTGAGTGAAACAGAGGCCGGAGGAGCCGGTGTGCAGACTGTGGTGGGGGGAACTGGTGGTGCATGAGACATCTGCGGCCTGGCTGCTTGGCGTGCCATATCCGCCTCCGCGGTCAGACCAGCAACCATTGATGATCGACCGCAGCAAGGTCAGGGCTGGCGGAGCATCTTGGTCTCTGCCAGAAGCGTCCGGGAAGGAGTGATGGTGGAAACCGCATTCAGCCGGTCCCAGACAAGCTTCAGGGGGAGATCTGAAAGAAGACAGGCCCCCCAGCCCAGATCCAGTTGGCAGCGTTCACTTTTACAGATCCTCATAACCTCTTGATTTGCAGATCGGCCACAGCAGGTAGAACAGAGGGAGCGCCTCAACCTCCTCCAAATGAACCCAGGGGGAGGGGAGGGTGGATATCTCGTCCAGATCGTCCCAAACTGCCCTGCTAGAAAATACGCCGGTTCTCCTGCTGGGTCCATATTTCTGGATGGAGCATTCTGTAAGGTTCAGCTGCTGAGTTAAGGATGGACCCAGGCGCCGACATGGATAAAAGGTACAAAAGGTGTGATGACAGGGATATGTGACAACAGAAGCAGAACACACCATCAACGAAAGGAGAATCATATCACAATGATCCGACGGGGAGTGGAGCACCCACCGGATCTTAAATACTGACGACAGGTGAGGGAAAACATGTGAGACCAACAAGGAACACAAGTGCAGGTAATGACTAACAATTAGTGGTATAGACCTTTAGGGTCTGACACAAAGTGGTTTTTGCACTAAGTGAATTTGGTCTGTGCTGTGCTCATAAAATCGAAATGTGCAGCTCACTGAGCCCGAGAATTTTCATTTCAATTCACTTTTATTTATATAGTGCCAATTCACAACAAAAGTCATCTCAACACAATTATACAAACATCCCAATCAGTTAAAAGTTTTCTATGTAAGGAATCCCAGCAGATTGTGCTGAGTCATTGATGTGAGGTTGTGCCCGCATCATGCAGACTCCAACCACAGCAATTCCTCATACTGAGCAAGCATGTAGCGACAGTGGAGAGGAAAAACCTCCAACAGAACCAGAACCAGAATCTGGATCAGTATAAGTGATCACCTGCCACGACCGTCTGGGGGTCTGAGAAGACAGATAAGAGACAGCATGGAGGATGCTCGGTGACTTTGAGCATCATCTGGACCCATGTTCCCCATCCAGCAGGGGGCGGTGTAGCTGACCACGGTACCAGACAATGTGGAGCTTCTATGGGGAGAAAAATACTGAGAGAAAACTGGGTTAACAATCACAGTTACAGCAGAAAAAATATATATCTGGAGAGTAGTAGAAGAAAAAAGTATTAGAGAGAAGAAAAGTGGTCAGTCTGTCCTCCAACAGTCTAAGCCTATAGGAGCATAGCTACAAAAATAACTCAGGATAACCTAAGCCATTCTAACTATAAGCTTTATCAAAAAGGAAGGTTTTAAGCCTAGTCTTAAAAACAGACAGAGTATCTGCCTCATGGACTAAAACTGGGAGCTGGTTCCACAGGAGAGGAGCCTGATAACTAAAAGATCTGCCTCCTATTCTACTTTTAGAAATCCTAGGAACTACCAGTAGACCTGTATTTTGAGA
This sequence comes from Apricaphanius iberus, assembly GCA_028564705.1. Classification (NCBI taxonomy): domain Eukaryota; kingdom Metazoa; phylum Chordata; class Actinopteri; order Cyprinodontiformes; family Aphaniidae; genus Apricaphanius; species Apricaphanius iberus. Next base: position 170,866 of record JAPXFQ010002533.1, on the reverse strand, counting down.
ACAAAGTGCTCTGTTAGGAACATATGGAACAATCAGATCTCTGATGTACGATGGAGCTGATTATTAAGGACTTCATACGTCAGGAGGAGGATCTTAAACTCTATTCTGGATTTAACAGGGAGCCAGTGGAGAAAAGCCAAAACAGGAGAAATGTGATCTCTCTTTTTAATATTCATCAGAACTCTTGCTGCGGCCTTTTGGATCAACTGAAGGCTTTTGATTGCATTTTGTGGACTTCCTGATAATAAGGAATTACTGTAGTCCAGCCTTGAAGAAACAAATGCATGAACTAGTTTCTCTGCATCACTCCTGGACAGGATGTTTCTAATTTTAGCAATATTCTGGAAGTGAAATAAATACATTTTAGAAACTTGTTTAATATGGGATTTAAATGTCATGTCTTGGTCAACAATTACACAGAGGTTTTTTACATTATTAGCAGAGGCCAAATTAATGCCATCCAGATGAAGTAATTGATTTAGCAATTTCCTTTTTAAAGGTTCTGGTCCAAAGACAACAACTTTTGTTTTGTCTGAATTTAAAAGTAGAAAAATTCAGAGTCATCCAGGTTGCCTGTAATCTACCTAACTGATTGGTTTCATCAGGTGTAATGGATAAATATAATTATGTATAGTCAGCAAGACTGTGGAAATTCATACCATGTTGTCTAATTATTTTACCAATTGGAAGCATATATATAGTAAAGAGACTCGGTCCAAGCACAGAACCCTGTGGTACTCCACAAGTAACCCTTCAGTGTGAAGAAGATTTAACATTGACATGAACAAATTAAGAATCTGTTGGACAGATATGATTTAAACCAACCTAGTGCTGTTTCCTTGATCCCTACAACATGTTCGAGCATTTCTAAGAGAATGGAGCTGGTTGTGCTTTTGGTTCAGCAAAAAAAAAAGTTACAACATCAAAATCAACAGACTCAGTGCTGCGCTGCAACCAAAGTGAGGAAAAATACTTCCTCACTCTCTCCTGACACAGAGACTTCTGTGAGTTTTTAGAATTTTTAATGAATGACTAAAGCCAAATGTTCAGTGCTGCTGAGCAGGGGAATTTCCAGGAGGTTAATAAAGAGGGGCCAGTGTGGGCGTTGGACCGTCCCGCCAAAATAAATGCAGGAATGTGTTGGTAGTGGAAACTCAATCTGAGCTGGTCACGTTTTAGAGTTTTCATCTGTTAAAATTTAATGTGACAATGTAGCTTCTTACCTCTAAGCTAATTATGTGACTTATTGACTGATTTTTTGGGTACCAAAGCAATATTATACATGGTTTTAAAATGTTGGAGCTCAATAATGTAAAAAAAAAAAACTACATTTATTTGGACCTTCTTTCTGCAAGACAACAGTGCTACCAATTGTTTCACAGTTCTGCCCTCTTACGAAATCCTGCAGCGGAAATTCATATTTTTTCACCCGGTTTTGTGGTTATAAGCTGCTGTTGTCATCATCAGATAGTGGCTATTATCTTTAATTTTGATTTTTTTTTTTCATTCACAGGAAAGAAACCATACTGTACAGATATTTCATAAAAAGTGGTATTTATTAGTGCATAAAGCTCTCATTTGTCCAAGATGTTTATGTTAAAGTACAAAGTTAAAGCTTTCAAGTTCTTTGTTCCAAACATTTTCACAAATTCCCAAGTGAGTTTACATGCAGCAATGTCACAACTGCTTTACAAATTACTCCAAATGTTTATAAATACACATAGTAATAAATATGATCCTTTACTGTATCAAAACAGCAAATTTGCCTTTACTAAATAAATATTTGAACTAATGAAATAAACTTAAAATCCTAAAGCAATTCAATAAAACTAAGTTCTTCAAGTTTTCCTAACCAGAACACGTTTGTTCTGGCGTTGACGATTCATTCGTAACGTTTCAGTTCTTTTCACCAGAAGGGAGTGGAGCTCATGGAGGACTCTTCCTCGTTCTCTTCTCCAGAAAACACGTCTCCAGATGAGATCTCGGAGCCAGAGGTAGAGAAAGGAAAGGAAGGAAGTGTGCTGGAGGGAGAAGGAGGGGAGGAAGCTGAAGTTATGATGGAGAGAAGGGAGACTGGTGATGGTGATGAGCTGAACACAGATTGGATCTTTGACTGAGCCTTTTTCTTCCTGTTGGGGAAAGATAAAAAGAAAGATTAAAGAAGGGTATAAAAGATTAATTATTAACATTGGGAGTCTTGGGCAGAGATTGTAAACCAACCTTAATTCTCTAATCTTGCGGTGGACCCAGGGAGCGTTCCCCTGACTGCAGTAAAGACCAGTTTCTGTCTGAAAACTGCAGAGAAAATAAATATAAATAATCAGAAAACACACTGAATAAAATCACTAAATGTAACATCATCAAATTGAATTTAGGAAAACACACGTTAAAGAAGCCCGGCATCTCAAAATTAGAGTTTGCCTATTCTGATCAAAACTCAACACAATAAAATGTTTTTGGTGTACTGCACTTGGAGGAGAGTCGTGAAAGCCGTATACTTACATGACTGCCTTGACGCATGGAAAATTGGCTTCCTGGACCAAGTATCCCAAGATTGGCTCAGTGATCTCTTTTTTGTTCACTTTTTCGCAGCATGTCGCTAACTTCTCATCTGAAAATGGAGATGAACATACTATGAAATCATCCCATGTTAAAAAACCAAAAAAACTTCTCCCAAGCTCACTTTCCATTCAGTCTTACCTGGATGTCCAGCAGCAACCACCAAAACCATGGCGACCAGCGCACCCTTCAACAAGCTGTGAAATTTCAGCATTTTAATTGTCAGTGAAAATGGGAAGAATAAGTGAAGAAAGTATTTTCTGTTGGTCAGTTGTCTCTGTTCCTCTCTGCAGAGTTTGGTGAACTGCAGGGCTGAATGGACAAAGCCTCTACTTAAAGCGACGGAAAGCAGAAGCGGCGCCTCCGGTTAGTCATCCCTAATCCCTTAAAGTTGAACATGTGAATGAAAAAATGCTGACTTCAAGGGAAATCCACCAAATGACCAAAAACCCTCACACCCCCCCACGTGCTTTCATCACAAAGTTTCATTCTGAAAGTTTAGTCAAAAAAAAGCTCTCCTCCCTTTGGGGGTGTAGGAATCCCTAATAAACTATACGTTTTACAAACTAAAACAATTAGAAGAATAATTATTAGATCAGTATTTAGTTTAATAACACAGACAAGTGGAGTTCCTGGGGCAAGGAGCACGACTTCCTCCACAGTCACACTCAGCACAGGTATGCCCCAAGGCTGTGTCAGCCCTGCTGTTTACTCACTGTAAGGCAACAGTTATGTCGACATGTGAGAAAATATCGATACACCAATATATTGTGATAGTTTCATATTTGCCAACCCTCCCTGGAGAGTCCCAAATTTCAGTACCCCTCCAGAAAATCCCCCAGAACCACCATTCTTATGGATTTCTCCTGATTTCCACCCAGACAAGAATATTGCTAAACTATCCTTAACCGGAAAATGACGGCTAAACCTCAAAGTCAGGCGCAAGAATAAGCACAGACTGTTGTACGGGTACTGTGGACAGCTATTTAATCAGTCCCTCCAGGATTTTGTGATTTTGCGATCTCAACTATTAACGCAAATTCAATCAGTCTCCGTAAAAATCAGTCTTACCCAATTATTGCATGTACACTCCCTGTTTATTATGTGAGCGGGATCGATAAAATTCCTTGGATTTTACCAAGGAAGGTGCCATGGGGTACAGCTTCCTCATTTCAGTCATTAAATTCCATCAACTGTTGACGAAAGTCGCTGACTAGGTCACCAACAGTGAACGAAAAGTTTTCAGGAGAACAGTCTTTATGTGACTGACAGAAGGTGTAGTTTCAATAGCTTTTAAAATCTGCTGAGTTATTAAGGATTTCAATCTGTTTCGACCGACCTTAAGTCTAGTTTCCTTTTATTTTGGCTGTGTGATGGTAACTCCGGCAGCAGATCAAGGATCTTTTTCCAACTTCCCGTTGTTTTACACCTTCAAAATTTATTTACTCCGTGCTGTACAGCAACCAAATTTTCATTCTCCTTTATTCCTAAATGTTCAGTAGCACCAAAATAAAAGCAGAGATTTTCTTCTAGTGGGAACACAATCTGAACTAGTCACAGTTTATAGTTTAAGTTACCTTAAATTTTATGTGACAGTGTGGCCCTTTTAACTCTCTTCATATGGCCACTTTATCATTTCATACTACACAGTTATTTTTAGAGATGAAAGGAAGCCGTCTGAAGTTGCATTTATATTGAAAGTACAATATTTGTGTTAGTTTTATACAGAAAATGCAGAAAGGTGTTGAAAGTGTAAATTATTTAATTATTTCCACAACAGGCACAAGTGTTTGCAGAGTGAGTAAGATTTCACAGAAAGAAAAAGTATCTGGTACTTAGTCAGAACAGCGTCTAAAGGTCGGCATACACAGATGATGTAATACACAGCATTAGTAAGTTGTTCTTCTCAAAAAAACATTGACTGTAATAAAATTATGTTTAATGTGAGGAAAGTAATAAAATTACAGAGGAAAATCTATGAAACATCTATCATATTTTTCAAATTAATGTGGCTCTATAAAAACGTTTTGCTCTTATTTAAACTAAATTCCCCTGTTTCAATGCTATTAATTATGCTATTAATTTTTTTATATTTGCACACAGACGCTGCATCTCCATCACTCACTATTACATAATGAAAAAAAAAAAACGGCTAGAGTGAACGAGAAACTGCCAGTCACTGAGGTCAAATGGAAAGACGCACAGAAGAGAAACAGGAAATGACTTGGCATTGGATCAGCAGAACCATTCACATGATTTACGTTACGTTCGTCATGTTCCTGCAAGATTTCAACTGTTGTCAACTGAAAAGAAAGCCTCAAAGTTGAATATTGTGACTGCTTGAGGCCAAATCAATTTAAAAAACTGATTACAGATACATTTTATTGTCTTAAGGAATGAAACTGATCCTACTCTACCAGGGCTCATTGAGTTTTTTTTTTCTGACACTCATTAATTTAAACGAATCATAATTTCCTCAATGAACGACTTGTTGGTTAAAGTTGGTTGGTTAAAGTTGGGAGTAATGTCTCAGAAAAACAGTTCTTTTCACAATCCATCCATCCGTTTTCTGAACTGCTTAGTCCTCCAGGGGTCGCGGGGGGGCTGGTGCCTATCTCCAGCTGTCAACGCGCGAGAGGCGGGGTTCACCCTGGACCGGTCGCCAGTCTTTTCACAATCTTCAAGTTTTAACATTTTCTACAGATCGGGGTCTATTTATTTATTCATTCATTCCCTCTATTTAGCGTGCAAGGTTTGAAATGTTAATACTAGTACAATGACCTGGTAATGTTTTTGTCAATTGTGTGGTAAATACCATTAAACATTGAGCTACAACGTGTTGTGTGGCCTTTATTTGAAAGGGGATAGCACAGAAGACATATGGCAAAGGTCACCGACGTGGGATGATCGCGTCGAGGGCTGAAGCCTCCATGCAACACGAACAACTACGCCTGACGACGCCCCTAACAGGGTTTTTGTTCCAAAGTCAGTCACAAATATCTCAGTTCGATCTTTGGTCTAAAACACTGGGTTCAAATTCTGCTTATTATTTGAGATGATAAAACCTTTTCTTTCCAAAGAAATCCAGGCAACTGCAAAAACTGATTTTTTTTGGCAGCAATCCACTTTCTATGTATAATCATCCCATAATATAATGATTACAAAGGAAGCAGTCACTTACTGTCAATATTTAACAGAAAAGGAGGATTTAAATATTGATGTATAAATTATAAATTACAGTTACAATGAGGTATATAGGTGTTTTAATCTGCTTTTACGAGTGTTTTGGAAAGAAAAAAAAAAATTACAAAATGGGGGCAGGTGTACGTCTGCAGAAACTCTGACATTTTTTGACAGAAGCTTTAAATTTCCGAATAATTTTCCTTGGGATTCGTAGCTGATTTTACTTGAGTTAAACTGAAGAGCGTGTTAGGTAAAAAGACAAGACCGGAAAGCACAAAACAAAAAGCAGAAGTAGAAGAAGAAGAAGAAGGAAGTTATCAGCTTTCTCGTTTAAGTTTCTTTCTGAGGTACTTCATTTTTAAAAAGTTTTTTTTTTATCAAATGACTGTAAAGCTTCGTGTAGTAAGAAGTGTCCGTTAAAATGCATGCACTCTATGTTTTGGGACACACACTTAAAGGATCAGATTAAACTGCATTATCGCTTAAATTCTTGTGATCTCGTGTAGATTAAAATAAATCAAACTTCCTGTCTGATTTCCTCAGAAACCTCTTCTTATTCTCAGTTGCAGCACATTGGGAGTTCCTCCATGCAGTATAAATGCAGAATGGCCTGTTTTCTTTACATCTGCAGAATTGCCCTTCTAAAAAAAGATTATTTTGGATTTTCAGTTTAAACACCAGATATTTTCCCCGTCCACAACTAAAAATAGAACTATTTTTTTGTCAATACTGCAGAAACGGCTTATAAATATCCATGTTATTAATATTAATGCATGTCTTACAGCTTTAGTTGGACTCTGTTATAGAGTTCTGAGGGATTGACAGCAGATCCTTTAGGTCCCATAACCTGATCAGCCTTCATGGATCAGAAAAATCGTTTCTGAACCCTTTTTGCTGTATGCTAGTGCACATTATCCTGCTGAAGAAGGCCGTAGTACTCAGGGATTCGTTTTTCTATTGGTGTGAAAATGATCTGCAAGTATACATCAGTAAGTGGAACATGTCCAAGTTTTGTACCTCCCCATCATGTTATATACCAGCAATGCAACAACTCATATCTGTAAGATTAATGTTTCAGAATTTACTTGGAGCCTGATCAGCTGTTGTACACTTTACATGACCTGCTGCTGGCCCGTCTTCCTCCCACAGTCTAAAAACACGACCGTTAGGTAAACCGGGTTCTCCAAATCGATTGTCATCATGTTTCTATTCTGATCTGAGATCTGTCCAGGGTGTCCAGTGGCTGCTGGGGACAGGCACCAAAGCCCTGCAACCCTGCAAGGACAATGCATTCATGCATAGATGGATGCAGGGATGGACGTACATTTCTGTTTCAAAGACTCATTGATGTACTGTAATTATCCAGTTTAACAGTTTTGCCGTCTGTTAATTCTGTAACTCTCAAGGTCAAATGTACACAAAAGTTCTCTGTACTACTGACTAAACTGTTTCTTTACACCAGCTCAGCTCTGTTAATGCTTTTACCCACAGCTAGCAGCCCACAATGAATAAATAGCTCAGCAAATTTACTGCTACTGTTTTAATCGGATGGTAGAAAATATGGGAAAGCTCAGGTTGACATTGAAAGAGTTTATATATATATATATATATATATATATATATATATAATGCTAAACAGCTACAGGTCTGCAACCATAGTGGAGAGAAACAGTTTAAAACAAACACTAACTAACACTAGCGGACATGACGCCTCTCGCATTTCTGAGACTCCTACATTAATTTCGCAACACTTCACATTGCACCTCTGTTTTTCTGAATATGTTCTTCCAAGAACCATTAACAAAACCACGATTACTTTTGTACGTGCCGCAAGCAGGCTAGACTTTTTTCCTTTTCCTGCCTCAGAGTTTACACTTTTATCGCTTGTGGCTCACCACACACGCAGAAAGCTGCTGCAACAGAAATAACAAGTTTGATGAACTAAGGGATTGGTTCCATGCAGGCTGAAAACCAACCAAAGCCTTCAAGTATAATGAGTTGAATTTAGGGGAAAACGGGGGGACTTTAAGATGTGAAGTGAAGATGCTGTATCTGAAAGAGGCCTTTTCCTGTAGATAGTTGAAGCTCCTGGTGTCTAGAAAAGTACGGCTTTTCATATTGAGATACCAGAGATCTTCAAACACTTGTTTTCTAACTGTAAGTTTGTCATTAACATATTTATTTTAGGTTTGATGTTTTAGGTGTTGATTCAGAAGTTCACTCAGTTGATGCAGACGTTTTTGTGAGAAAGTAGCAACCGAAAATTAGAGGAACTGCTTCTACCCACTTTGTCTTTTCTTTCAGTTTCAAAGTGAATAACAGAATAAGAAAAAATAAAACTATTTCGTTTTATCCTTAAACTTTTATCTAAAATCATTTATTTATCCTTTACTCATTTTTTTTGGGAACCATTGTGCAGACTGATCAGGCGTATATCAACTCTTTGCAAGTTTAAAAGTTTTAGTACATTTGTAGGCTGGTTAAGTACATGGGGATTGTTTGTGGCATAAAATGGAAGTAGTCAAAACTACTCTAAGTTCACAATCACAGTGTGAATAGGAAATTATGTAATATTTACACGGAACTTTTCATAATTAAGATACAAAGTTAGTTTTTTTCAATCTCTATTTTTACGTGTAAAACTACACTGCTCAAAAAAATGAAGGAAACACTAAAATAACACCTCCTATATCTGCATGAATGAAATATCCTTATTAAATACTTTGTTCTTTGCATAGTTGAATGTGCTGACAACAGAACCACACAAAAATCCTCAATGGAATGGAGGCATGCTCAAAATTAAAGTGGAAAAACCCACTCCAGGCTGATCCAGCTTTCATGTAAAGCTCAGTAGTGGGTGTGGCCCCCACGTGGCTGTATGACCTCCCTACAACACCTAAGCATGCTGCTGATGAGGTGGAGGAAGGTCTCCTGATGGATCCCCTCCCAGATATCGACTAAAACATCCACCAACTCCTGGACAGTCTGTGGTCCAACGTGGCGTTGATCGATGGATGAGACATGATGTCCTAGATGAACTCGGTTGGATTCAGGTCTGGGGTAATATGCTGTCTACGGCTAAAACCAGTCAGAAATCAAGCAGCAGCATTTTGTGCCAAATGAAGACGAACCAGGGAAGATGTATTCAGCCCATAGAGGACTGAGTAGTCATTAAAAAAGGTGTTAAAAAAGAGACCAAAACATCAGCCGGAAAGCAGGAAGTGAGAAGTGGCCTGTGTTCCCACCTTCAGAACAACCCCATCCATCAGTGTGATCTGGTTCATCCATATATGTCCAAACTAAATGAACAATCAGGTCAGCAGAGAGGATCATCGTGGTTGATCTCCCTCCATCCTGGACCTGTACAGGTCTACGGTCTGCTGGGATTCCTTAAGTAGAAAACCTTTAGCTGATTGGAATGTTTGTAATATTGTATTGAAACGACTTTTCTTGTAGAGATGACGTCTGCTGTTAATTCGGCGCTATCTAAATAAACTGAAATGAAAACAGCAGCTATCGTTTCCGCAGACGGAAAGCTGTTAGGTCAGTACAACAGAGCGATGTTTGCAGAAACCAGCAACTACAGAGACATTTTCTTCAACAAGGCCGTCCGTCTGAGGAACACCTTCCAGCCTCAGTACTCAGCTACTTTACTCTGAGACAAAAAAGCTGATTTACAGTATTGTTACCAACCTTTAAAAATGTTTACAGATGTATGTACTAAACATATCTGTACATAATGTTCTTTTTACCTTTTGTTTTATTCACTATAAAGTATATATATATATATATATATATATATGTGCTTAGTAGCGCTGAGTGCTTCATAAGAAAGTCACATTCCTTGTTTGTGTTCACAGTCTCAGTCAATAAAGTTGATTCTGATTCTAAACTGCATTGGGCATTTCAAAGATAGAGAAAAAAACATCCATGTTAGTTTCTTAACCTAAATGGATGCAAACCACTCATCAATACTGAGTTGGAAGGCAAATATAAAACGGTTTTAAATTTAAAAAAGGCAAAATGTAAAAAAACCAAACCCAGACCATATCAAAAGCTACGTGTAGGAAACGAACATTTTATGGTGACACGTGACTAGCAGCCAACAGAAAGTTGTGCTACACCAAATCAGAATACCAACAGACATGAAAAGAAACCGTAACCGAGACAAAACCAATCCGTCCCGTCACACAGTCACAATATTTCTCATGGTATTAAGGTGAAATTAAATTGCTGGGAAACATATTTGCCCCTTACAAACGTTTTTTTTTTCTCCGTCTGAAATCTCTCAAATCATCTAACTACTTTAAATATCAGACAAAAGTAACCTGAATAAAAAATAATGTTATAACGGGAACAACATCATCGTAAATAAGTTGGCCTGAGGAAACATTATTTATCCCTTTGCCTAATAACAGGTTGTGCGCCCATTACCGACAAACATCATAAAGTATTTGTTACAACTTTATAGTCTTTAATACTTCTGATTTGGAGAATTGTTTGAATGTAGTCATAATGTTTTTTTTTTTAGATAAACAACTGTTTTTGTCATATTTTCATTAAGGAGAATCCAAGTGCAGAGAGCTGACAACATTATAAGATTTTAATTAACCAATATAAACTAAACGTACACAGCAGTTCAAGGGTTGACGACGGCGAAGAATGACGGAGAATTCAGCGACTATAGTGACAAACAAGAACTTATTAAATACTGATGAGGGAGTGAGGAAATGAAACAGAGACCTGGAGACTAATTAGTGAAAGAAGTTGCATTTAAGAGGGAGAGAAAGAAAGTGGAAACAATCAGTGACTGGGAGGAGTATAGCAGGGAGAAAACAGGAGCAAAAACCAGACAGAAAACAATCCTAAAAGAGAACAAGGATGGAAGGGATGAAAAATAAAGGTTGTCTTAAGGCGCGTTCGCACCGGCCAGCGCGTCCAGGCAGCAAAACACTCAAACAGACAAAAGTTGATGCTTCAAAGTTAAAACTTAAGTGTGAATGAGGATTTCTGTCTCCCTCTGCTCTGCTCTTCTTTGACTCATAATGCGTATTTGGTACCGTAGTTGCCTTAATTGGGTTTGGCTAGCGTTAACTAACACTCCAATATCCTCTGATCGCTCCTCCTGTTCTGTCTCTCCCACCCTGCAGTTACCGCCGCCGGTGATCCTCAGTGTCCCCCGCATTGAGTAGCTCCAGCTGAGAGAAAAAGAATTATGAACCTAGAAGAAAAGGAGAGAACAGAAGAAAACATATTCCCCCTTTTCCACTAGGGTCGGTTTGGCCTGGACTGTGTCCAGTCGGGTTGGACCAGAACGGGATGGCTGTGTTTCCATTAGCATCTCAGGAGCACGGCACAGGGTGAGGACATTGGCACACTCAGCTTGGCAAAAGCTCCACCAAAAATCATGTCCAGCAGAGATCCCCTAACATCGCTCATTCATGGGTCCGTTCGCGCGTCCTGCTCCTGATCTCTGTTACCTGCAGCCTTCCAGCCCGATCAGGCCGACTCTCGTTCTCTGATCACCGCAGAGACCTCCTGGTTCTCTGCAGCTGTCTGCTACCAGCTTGCTCTCTGACTCCATGGGTCGGCCCTGGCTTGGTGGTAATGGACCACCTACGGACCAAGACAGAGGTAGTCCAAAAAAAGGCAAGGCAAGATAGCACACTTTCAACAACGAGGTGATTCAAAGTGCTTTACATGATTCAGTGATAGAGAAACAAACAGAATATGATTAAAAAAGCAATTTAGGAAAAACAAAAGGGTCGGCTCGGCCCAAACTAAGGTCATGGAAACGCGCCAAATCAGGACTGAATTAACAAACCGTCCCCAGTAGAAAAGGGGCGATAAATACTAGAAAGAAAAAACCTAATAAGAGAAATGAAGTATGCAGAACTAACAGGGAGAATGGCATAGAGGAAACACCACAAAAATGATGAAACAGAAGTGAGAATATCTAAGGACAAGAAGTGAAGATATGAAAGGAAGGAAAAGCAGAAAACCATAACACAAAAATCCTTAAATAACAGAAGTAACACCAAGAAGTAAGCTGAAATAATCCTGAAGACTGAATAAGGAAATGAAATCATTTAAAACCCAAACCACAGACACCAAATAACCTAACAGTTTCTGGATTAATGTCCAGTTTATCATCTGCAGGTTTTCACTATTTGTGTCTTTTTGCTTTGAGTTTGTTTCACTCAGAGCCATAGAAACGAATCATTGACCTTTTCCAGACTGACTTAATGACTTTTCTCTGTAGTTGTTTGAATTTCTAAGGAACGCATGACGTTCTGCTGAGATCATTTACCCTACTTCGTGTTGTCAGCAACATTCCACCTAAATGATTTCCATATTCTACAGGTCAAAAAAGGTTTTTAGTCACACTGAATTCGTGATTCAGAAAAAAACTATCTGGAGGATTTCTCATCTATTGCTACTCCCTAAAACATTTTACGCCTTCACTGTAACTCCAGGGGGCGCTCTGATGTCGTTGAGAAACTGTGTCACATGATCGCAAATTAATGTTGTGCAGTCATGTAACAGGAAAGGCGACATTTCCTTGAAACCAGTCAATGACTTCCTTTCTACACTGTAACATGTGCTGTGACTTTAACATATAGTGAGAAAAAGGAAGCAAAAGTTCAGTGAGAATTGGCGGAATTGGACGAATGGAAGGGTCATAGGTCAAATGAATCATTATCAGTTACCGTCTTTCAGGAGAAATGACCTTATTATTCACAGAAAGGTTCGCCTCAGCTCCGACACACACACCCATCAAACCTCAGTTTGTCATAAAGAAATGATCTGGAAACTATTCAAAGGAGCCATTCATTTTTTTTTACACATTCAGCAGTGATGAGTGGACGAGAAATGCCGTCTGTCTTTTCTAGGTTTAGGTTTAAAAGCAGCTACTGGATGTGGTCAAGTTTCCAGTAGTGGAACCTTTTACATCATGTCAGTATTTCTGCTTTGCTACATAACTACTTCGCAGAGCGAAGACGAGAAAAAAAACATAACTAATTCATATTTTAGGAGTGCATGCCACTTAGCATACACTTGTAATCACACACTGATTGTCATTATTTAATACGGGGAGGTTTAAATGTAACACCGATAGGTGGACTGACACCACAGTTTGTTTTCCTACACATCTTTATCTGCATTCAAGGAGAGACAGATTTATTTCTATCGTGCACTTTCAGCAGCAAAGTGTGTTGGGTGATTAGGGGACAAATGGAAGCAGCAATAAACGCAGAAAACAGCATTTAATTAATTCGCAACAAACATTTAAACCTACTACTGTTTTAACATTTCAACTATTATTAATGATTTAATGAAAGGCAGCTCTAAACTGATGGGTTTTTGGCTTTAATTTAAAGGAACTCAAAAAATGCAGGGAGCAAACATGATGTCATGTTTATCGCCAAGCAACCACAGATCTGGATTTGTTTTACTGTAAAATGCACAGAACGCTTTACACAGATACTGTGTGTGATTCCCTGTTAAGCCTGATGTTAACTGCAGATCTGTTATGACCCAAATGTCTGCGTCTCCCTCAGTCTTGTCTTTGTCAATCAGTTTCCTTCCCTTCCCAGTTTGTTCCTGCGTCCTCGTTTGTCTCATCATTGTCTGCTGTGTTCTGTTAATCCTCCCAGCTGTTCTCTATTTTCTTATTTCACTTCCCTCTGTATATATACCTCCCTGTGCCTGTCTGTCCTCGCTGGATCCTTGTCCAACCTCCCCTTGTGTGGTTCTTCGTCCTGCGCTTCCTTGAAGATTTTGATTTTTACAATAAAATGTGAAACAACTTCTCCAAGCCTGTCTGCGCCTGAGTCTAACCCCCCAGACTTGGAAAGATCAGGTCAGCAACAGAACCCGAGCTTATCCTTAGCAGAGTTGCAAGGCAAGGCAATTTTATTTGTATAGCACAGTTTCAACACAAGGCAATGCAAGGTGCTTTACATGATTCAGGGGTAAAGAAACCACATGATTACAAACATATAAGTTTAACAGTAATCAATCAGTAAGAAAAGATAATGTAAGGAACAAATTTATGTAATTATTGCACAATCACTTAAAAAAGAAATAAAAAAGGAAGAATAGAAATTAAACCACAACAATAAAAAATAATTTAAGGAACAAATGTATGCAATTAAAACAGATTAAAACAGATAAAACACAATCGGTTAAACAAAACGAAACAAAAAGTGATCAGAAAGCGCAATTTAAGATTCAAATGCAGCTCTGAATAGTAGAGTTTTTATCTTTGATTTAAACGAGCCGAACGATTCAGCGTTTTTGCGTTCGTCTGGAATTGTTGCGTCTGACCGTAGACTGTAACGGCCTTAGTTTGCTGCATAGACTGCGTAATGCGGTGATCAAATAAACGATGTACATTGGGGGTAAAGCCTGAGAGTGTGGGGCTCCAACAACCATCATATGACTAGTAAAAACATAGATTATAAGTTTTAGTGGCAGCGCATGCGTTTGCACTGCAAAAACTGAGAGGGGAAATAAAAGTAAATCCAGTTTTACTCCATCACTAAACACAAATATGATCAGACACATTTAGTTTTAGGGCTGGCTGACATATTTCTTCACATGATAACAGTGTTTACCTCAATCGAATGACTTTATGTCTTCGTCGCATGCAGGACATAAAGATAAACATAGTTGTGATTAAGGCTATTTCTTTTTGTAATACAGTTGTCCCTCACTAGAATACGGTTTAGCGAGGGACCTATCGCCTATCAACCTCCGTGTTGTGTCTCCTGTGCAGAATGCGTTCTGCTAAAAAATTAGCATGTCTGTTTGTAAGAAGGAAAAACGGCGCCAGCAACTTTGTTCCTCACTCAGAAAATGACACCGAGGTCTTCTGTGGCGCAAGGACGAAGAGACCGCAGCATATTAATACTTTTATGTTTTAAAATCTGTAAATGTTTGAACTTTGAGCATATTTAAACCACCGAGAAATGTGAGAAAATATTAATGTATGTCAGAGAAAAGCGTTTAAAGTGTGTGGCGAGGGGTTGGAGAGCCTCAAAACGTATATAATAGTTGTAAGAAATACAATTTTTACTTTGCAGATTTTGCACTCTGCTGTTTTTTTTTAGAACATAACCCCCATGAAAAACAACAGGCCGCGCCAAAGTATAGCCAGGGTGGCCAACTCTCACACATTAGGCATGCGTCTGGTGCTCTTACGTTAGGTTGCTGCCTAACGCAGGAACATAGCTCTGCACAGGACAGTGATTGGTCTTTGGAAACACACAGAATGCTTTGATGGTCTCTATTTTTGGGTGAACAGCTTCACCCTTCCCGGTGTATGTGCGCGGCAAGGCTGCAGGTCGGGAGGAAACAGGGTAGGGCTGACAGACGAGGTGGTTATCAGAATGTTCACGAAAGCAGCAGAGACAGACTTCTTAGCTGATGCTAAAACTGTGCTGTATATTATCATGCTTTCATTCACACTACAGCAACAAACTGAAAAAAGTTTTTTTTATTTTTTTTTTTAGGAAAAACTGTTAAAAAGAGGCAGAAAATGCTTACACAATCAACAGTATGGTAGATGCATTTAAAAGACTCTCAGAGTAAATTTATATTCTATAAATTCCACTTCAGCCCATCTGGTGCTTCTATCCAAAATGGTCTCCTTGGTTTTCTAGAAAGTGGTTGTTTTCACACCACATCATCATGAGACCAGTCATTTCTGCATGATGCCTCGTCAGCATCAGGGATCGGGTCAGTCACTTTTATTGTGTCTGCATATTTCACAGTGAAGTTGGGCAAATATGTGGTTGTACAGTCAGGAAGTGAACGATTTATAGAGGTCAGGGCTGAGGACAGCGTCTTAAGGTGCAGGCCTTTTTTATTTCTAATGGACAATTAATCTTTAAATGTCAACAGTACTGACAGCCTGTTAGAATGCTGCTTAAACTTAATTAAATGAACCTTTTTATTGTGTTACTGATAGGGATGTTCTGATCTCGACATCGGCTCGGGTCCATATTTTCATATTTTTCAGTGGAGATCAGCTATATTAGCTTACAGGTTGTGCCGATTTAACCACATGACGTCCTAGTTACATTTGATGGTGATTGCACAATAATGCAAACGTCTGCAGCCGTGCAAACAAGGACTCTTACTTACCACAAATCATCATAGTAGATCAAAAACAGTTCTGATATGGGTAAACTTGAACAAATGTGCTTAGCTGTACTTTAAACTACACAACAAAGGGATAGAAACTCACCTTCTGGCATTTACAACAATAAACAGAGAAAAACTCACTTTAGCTCCTGCAGTGAGAAAGAGAAAAAAGGCCAGACAATGAACTGCACCTGTGGTGCATTCAAATACTGTCAGGAATCTTGATGAGTTCAGGAGCATGGGATATTTCAGCTGGCAGAGTCCCTCGTTTATCGTGGGGGTTACGTTCTAAAAATAACCACTGAAGTACTAGTCATCTTTATTTTTAACTATTAAACATTTTAAGTCTGTACAACCCCTCGCCACACGCTTTATAAACTTTTCTCAGACATACATTACCATTTCCTCACAGTTCTCACTAGTTTAAATACTCTCAAACATCAAACCTTTGTAGATTTTAAAACATAAAAGTATTAATATGCTGCAGTTTCTTCGTCAGTTTGCCTCTGGGGTGCGTCTTTTTCCACTCAAGGTCTCAGTGCAAGTGAGGAACAAAGTTATGAGTAGCTGTCTGTGCTTTTTTTTCTGCACAAGAAGATTCTTTTAACCAGACATGATACATTTGGCAACTTTGTCAACTTTATTTATAAAGCAGGTTTTCGACAAATCGCTGTACATAAAATAACACGTGAAATCATCAATCATAACACTTCTTAAGAGGAATAAAATTGGATAAAAAGGAGTAAAAAAACTAAGTTGTAATAGAAAGACGATTTTTTTAAAAGGTATTTAAAATCTTTAAGGGATTGAGCAGCCCTGATTTACCACAGAAGCTTATTCCATAGTTTAGGGGCACAAACAGAAAAGGCTCCGTCTCTCCTTAATTTGGGAGGACCTCTGAGCCCTAGTAGGGGCACGTCTGCTTAAGAGCTCACACAGGTATGGTGCCGCTAACCCCGGCAAAGCTTGAAAACAAAGCATTAGGATCCTAAACGTAGTCCTGTGCAAAACTGGAACTCCAAGCCAACACAGTCTCCAAACTCTGACACAGGTTACGTCTAAATACTGGGGCCTTCAGTGATTTAGATGGTTTCCTTTGCTCTTTCATGCTTTTCTGAGTTACTTGTGGTCGGCGGGTCACTTCTGGGAAGGTTCCCCCCTGTTTGGCTTCCTGGAGACCCACATTTTTAGAAAACGCCTTTATAACGCTGCAGTATGATGTGTTGCTTTGTGAGCTCTTTTTTATCCTACTTGGTGTCGTTAGAAAAGTTCTGTTTAAGTGATCGTTTACTTCTACAGTACTGGTAGTAGTTGTTCTGGTTGTCGATTAGAAAGTCAACTTAGCTCTGCAAAAATGTTAAAAATAGATTATTAGGTGGTTCTGATTTTTGATTTTGGGCAAGCGGCTCAAGTTTTTAGTGAGTCTTTGCATTTAACACAAGTAGGTGTAATAATTAGTATTATTTTTTTTTAGCACCAACGCCTCAGTTTGAAGCAAAGTGAAAGAAACCACTTTAACCACAGTGCATGTTTCCTTAGTGCTGATGCTTATCTGACAGTTTTTGGTTTCTAACTGTGAAATGTTGAAACTGATCACAGGCCTGTTAGGGTGGGTAGTCATAAAGGTAATGGTAGCTGCCACGCTAACCCGCACATTAAAATGTATGCAAAGATACTCAGTACCAACTAGATATTTACGTATGAAACTCTGCTCTCTTGGTGGTTGTTTCTTTGTTTTTATTGTTTTTTAATATATTCACTTATCATTTTAATAGTTGTTTTAATACTATGATTTTTTCTTGTACGGCGCCTTGTTTGACAGAAATTTTGTAACCTTTGTAAAACGGATTAAAAAACATAAATATTCACACATCTTTCTTTTTGGTGGTTTACAAGACGCAGGTAATCGAAACTGACATCAGATTCAGTTTCATTGGAACATTATTGATGTAATCTCTCTTCAGAGTAGTAATGTGAAACTATGGTGAAAGAAAATCAGCTACTGAATCTTTCTATGACGTGTAAAAGAAAACTAACTGTCCCTCGATATACGGGGAGGTTCTTTTGAGGTATTTTTTGAAAGCTAAAACTTACTTAGAATGTTTTATGAAGCAAAAAATATTTTTACAGCAACTCCACACCAATTAAAGCATCAGATTTTTTCATGTCAAATTTTAGGAAAGAAAAGCCCATCAAATAATCCTAATATCTTGTTGTTTGTTACCTAAACTGTCCCAAATCATCATGACTCTTTGTCTCCCCCTAAAGGTGAACAGTGGATCTCTGTTTAAATTCCAGTTTTCAAGTTGATCAAATATCCTGAAGCTTTCTTTTACTAGTTTGCATTTCAAATCATAAACCCGTGAGTAAAGGGGAATGAAAATCGAAACTTTCAGGTGAAATCTAGAAGATTAACATGTCAGAAACACCAGCGTCCCCTATTAGATCGGCAGTCAGAAACACTGCAGTCACTGAGACAACATTGGTCTCAGTTGAAAAGTGAAAAGTGGTTAAAATATACTTTGAAGAAACATAGTCCAAACAAAAACCAGTAACACTCTTAAATCAACTTTTATGCAACAATTCATTTCTCTCTTTAACGTTAGAAAGGTTAAAGATTTTGAAGTCTAAATCTGCAGGAGGTTTGACTATTTCTGGGCTTGACTGTATGATAGTTATAGTTAAAAGAAAATCAACTCCATATTTGTTATTTTAAAATGAAGATAAAGTGAAGAGTAAACGCTACAAATAGAGGTTGGATGAACTATTAGGAAGGCCAGCTCTGTTTTAGGATGGCCCCTGGATCCAGTGCAGGTGGTGGGAGACAGCCTCTGGTTAAAACAACATCTGCTGCATCCTGGATGCATGAAGGAGCGTTTCTGCAGCTCCTTCCTCCCTGCAGCTGTCAGACTCTACAATCAATACTGCTCCCAACAAAAATAAATGTTTATACCTATGTTGTATTTTGCATTAATCAACCGAACAACTACTACGACTTGCACATTATGTTTCCTGATCTGTATATACTAACTTATTGGCAGTTACACTTTTTTATTTTTTAATGCACAGTATAATGCACAATCTGTGCTTTTTAAATATTGTGATGTAAATTTTTTTCTCTTCTGTAAAAAAGTGGGTTTGTTCAAAAAACATGTTTGCATATGTGTTTTTTTTGGCTGCTGTTAAGACCCAATCCCCCCAATAGCACTATTAAAGGATTATTCAATTCTATTCTAAAACCTATTAACAGTTCGCTTGTAAGTAAAAGTGGAACATTTATAGTGGGTAAGTCAAAGTGGGTAAAAGCAAACAACCAAAGTATACAGGTATCACATAAGGTAGTAATATATTTTCAAATAAGATTCATCTGTGAACACAGGAAATCGTGAATGACTTAAAAAGGTACAACATGTTCATGACAACAGTTGTAATAAGTAAAAAACAGGAAGTGTCTCTGATAATGACCTCTTTTGACGTGGATTAACCTCAAACCAAAATCCTACTATGATAAATATCATCGTCTAGCTGGTTAGCACTTTAATAAATTACTAAAATGTTGAAATATATTCCTGCACAGGTTTGACTCTTTTAAACATCTCTCCTTCCAGATAAAGTGGCATATTCAAGCCGTGTTTCTAAACATGTGTGAGCATCCAAAATATTAGGCAGGCTTTCAGCAATGGGCCAGTTCATAGTGCCTTACATGATCTCCTGCTGATCTCCTGCTACCGATGCAGATGGCTCCCATGATGGCGTTTCCTGGCTCCTGGCTTTTTGTTTTTTATTGCTTTTAAGTATGTGCATGCATGGGAAACGGGTGTGGGGGTGGGGCCATTTTAATCTGTAAAGCGCTTTGAGAAGCTTTGTAGTTTGAAAAGTGCTTTATAAATAAAGTTTGATTTGATTTGAATGGAGCGACAAAAGTTATTTTCTGATCCTGTTTGAAATGCGCCATGGATCGAACATATGATTTCCGTGAATTTTAAAGACAAATTTTGATGCAGAGGAAACGCTGATTTTCGACCGGCTGCAAAAAAGTTACTTTAGGTTTTGTGTAAAACAATTTGGTGGACTACAACTGCAGAAGAAGAAGGAGAGCGAGGGTCGTAGCCTCCAGGATTAAGAAAGGAGCATTAAACACGGAGAAAACCTCTATAAAACTGACCATGTGGAAAGTAGCAGCTATGTGGGGGATAAAGCAGTCGGTGGAGTGAGAGCCAGCATGGAGGAGAAGCTCTACAAGCTCTAGGTGAGTGTTTTACGTGCTATAGCTAGTGCTAGCTACTGTTAGCCAAATGACGTCATATATGTTATGTACTTCAGATTTATAGACATTTTAATTACGAAATTTTCCAATCAAATAAATCCCAAATCACTGGACAAACACAGTAGAAATGTACATCATTATTTATCATTAAAATCAAAGTGCAACATATGTGTGATTCAGGGCGTAAGACAAAGCGGACCAGAAAATAACTTTTATCGCTCCATTGACTTCCATTCATTATTTTTTCAACCAGGACCCATGAAGACAGAAGCCTAGTTTATGCTTCTGCGTTTTGACGGAGACGGATTGACGCAACGGCATTATCCGTCAACGCAAGGGCTCTCCGTCACCTACACAAGGACGCACGGATTAGAGGCCCACATTTTAAGTAACCGTCTCCTTTGACGCATAGCGTATGAATCTGATTGGTCAGTTTCAGTAACAAGAGATCGCTTCACCAGAACGGGGCTCTTTGGTCGCTGTAATCAGTAGTTAATGCAGCGTTTGGCCACTATATGCTTTATATTGAAAGAATAATTAATCTAATCTGTTCCTTTGGCCATTTTGAACACAAGGAGGTGTCGGAAAACAACGAAAAACGGCTGCTGTGTTTGTTTCCATGTGTTTCTAGAGGATTCTATGATCCACACTTGTAGTAAAAAGCTTTACAGCTTAATCAAAACTTACTTTCTGTCGTTCATTGCTCCTTGAGGAAGAAATACGTTCACAAGCCTAGAAAAAACTGAAGCGGCGCTTTGTGACAGTAGGCAGAGACGCCATGAAAACTTAGCGCCTCCTGCTGTCCTGGTCGAGCAACGGTGAAAAAAACAATAGAGAATAGAGTGGAAGAGCGGAGTAGTATAACCAGAAAACGTCTCCGTCAGTACGTCTCCGTCTGAGTGCAATGGGTTGATGGAAGCGTGGATTGGGCTCCTCCCTGCGAACCTCCCGGGCCCCGGCATTGTGGCTCCTGGTTGTTCCCCTGGGGTTTGCATCTGTTCCTCTCTTTGGGGGGAGATCGGCCCTGCGTTGGTCTGCTTGTGGCTCCTGGACTCTGAGGAACTCTTGAGATATACATCCCGACCTCCTTAAGTCTGCATCGATTCCAGTAGGACGGATTGATGGTTCCTTACACCAGCTATCAATCATGGGGAAACCTTATTCACACCTGCATGCTCGCACACACACATAGGTGTGGGGACATTGGTGTGGACGGACGTATTCTTGGCCGGAGGTTATCGTCAACACATAGTTAGTGCCGGGAGCTTACCAACGACAATGGTGTTGTATTCATTAATCCCTTTTGGTGTGTTGTGAATGAGTACATCTTAGTTCATATTACTGGATCACTTTTGTTAATGTTCTGTTCTACAGGTTGTTTTTGTTTTTTTTGTTTTCCCATTTCTCTGCCGGACTGGGATGTTTTTTTGTGTTCTTTGTTTGCCTCCCTATGTTGTATCGTCAGTTCACCCTCCTACCTGTCCTGTTTCTCTTCTTCATCTTCTTTCTTTCTTTATTTTTTTCACGTTTTTGTGTCCATAACTTCAAGAAATTAAACCCGCAGTAAAAAAAAAAGAAATAGTAGTTTCAAAAACCAACAGGAAAAAGAGGAATTAAAATGTCCTTAAACTTTATTGAAACATCAAATACCAAGCTGTTTGTTAATATGTTCAAAGTAAAATTTTTGTTTTCAGTTTTTACACATTTAATGAAAAAAACAAATAATTAGATTTTCCATTGTTGGGTTTTTGATCAGAGCAGATCAGCGCCACTCAAAGGAAAACCGGATTATTTTTACCACAAACCAAAATATTTCTGTGTCATTAATTCGTTTTACTGCACAGGTTTATAAGCTTCTATTTTTGTGGCAGTTAGCAAAGCAGACAAGTTGCAGCATTTATTGTGTTTTTCTCCAACATCTCAGCCATGTGCAATGGGTTGTTTCTTTTTATCAGCAGGAGGACAGGTGAAGTTTATCTGTGATAAGAAAAGCAAAGAGAAGACAGATGTTACCAAAATGTTTTCATAAAACAGGAAGTTAACACATTTGTTCTCCATAGTTGTTTAAAATATTATTTCAGTCCTCGCTGTCTTCTCTTAAGGCCAGTGTTCTGAGGAGGAGAGACTGGCCAAAAATGTTCAAAGCTTTTATTTACTCTGGGTATCTTTAGTATTATTTATTTAAAAAAAAAACATAAAACAGAAGAAATCTACAGGGGTGCAAATATTTTTTGCAGTACAAATAAACTGAATAAGATTTAATCTAATTTGTGGTTGACTTAGTTTTGCTTTGGATAGTTGCTGGTTCTCTCTCTTCTCTTATAGTTGATGCTCACCTTATTTCTCTTCTCTTTGAACCATGATGAATGTGGGTTGATGCAATATTTTGTGGTACGATTAATCTCAACGCTACAAAGACAGAAATACAAAAGTCAGACAACTTCATTATTACTGTTTAAAACAAATTAAACGTTTGAACTTTTTATCTAGATGTTTGTAGATGAAACCTCACAGATATAGTAGTAGACCTTTAAATTTGGTCCTTTTTCTCATCAAGATCTAAACTTAGCAGGTTAACTTTTATCATGATTAAACTCAAATGCTGCAGTACTGTTCCTGTAAGACTTCAGTGATTCTCTGAATCCGTTCACAATGAAGGAGTTCAGTCATTTCTTTTCCCAGTATCCCTGTTAGAGTTTGTATAAAATTTAACCACTAGATGGAGCTCATATGACATTTATTAGACCTGCTCACAGCTATGAGAGGGGAAAGGAGGAAGATGGAACAATAAAGCTGCTTACATATAGAAGTGCTTAGAACAAGCAGGTCCTGATTTTTGTTCATAACACTTTGTGATTTCCCCATCGACACTATCGGTACCAGCGTCACAGCAGGATGGCCTCACAAATTTGCCTGGAACAGAAAACAGAGAAACAAATATGAAAAAAATATTTTTCACAGTTGTACAGATTTTTTTCCCTTGTTCTTTCAATTGAGTATAAACTGAAAACTCAAACATATATAGAAGCAAACCTTTATACATTTACAGTCTCAAACATTTCAGCGCCCAGAAAAAGGTCTAATTTAGAGCAGATATTTATTTGAAGATCGGCTTTAGAAAAGGCCGTATATTTAAAACACGTCACCCAGGTTATCCCTTGTCCCAAACACAGAAGTGTTCTGGCCACAGAGAAAACTTCTGTGTTTCAATTTATCTGGCTGCTCCAACGGTGTACAGTATACAGCATCCGAGGTCTGCTGCAGGCTGGGAGAAAAAATATCCGGCCTCAGTCTGTTCCTCCACTGTGGGTCAGCCAGCCTCCATCACTTTCAGTATAAAGCAACCAACATTTTAACCTGAGGGACACACCTCAAAGCAGAGGTACAGCTTACCTTTTGTTCGCTCCCGGTGTCAGATCTACCAACCCTGGAAGCGTCCATCCCCCGCTCCATATCGCTATGCTGCAGCATCAATGCGCTTTAACTTGCAGCTGTTTCTTTCATTTCTGATCCCCAGATAATTTTTTGCATGGATTATAGTTTTTAACAGTAGACTTAAAATGCACCTTTTCCGTCCATTTAAAAAAAAAAAATACATAAGTGCTAAAACCAATTAAGCTTTGCTGTAATTTAGTTAATTTTTTTTAATTTTGCATTGATTCCTTGTTGCTACAAGAAATAATCATATAATTCAAACTTCATATTTAATTAATTGTTCTTGTCTGTTTTATCACTTGTGCTGCTGCTTTTGTTTTTGTATCTTTTTACTCTTCGTTGTCTTGTTACACATTTTCTTATTGCTAATTATATTTTTGTCTTCTGATCTGAAGCACTTTAGTCGCCTTTTGGCTGAGCACAGCTGAGAGTGGGATTCATAAAGCAGAAATTGTGTGCAGCGTTGTTTGACAGATATAAAACCTACAAGGCGTAACTAAAAAATGTTTTTTTTGCTGAGCTTAAGAGCTGTTTTAGTATAAGTAAAGTTTTATAAATGAGACCCTGGTCTCCTGTGTGGCAGCAGAGCTCAGACTCAGCCTCCAAACATCTAACCACTTGAGATGATTAATTATGCAGAAGCGAGAATACTTTCTGTATTTACTGGGGCCTCAGTCAGTGGTTTCTGTCAATGGTAAAGAAAAAGTTACATTTTAGCTTGTTGGAATTGAATTTTAGAACAAATAGTATAGAGTTTGTTATTTCTTTATCATCAGGCTAAAAAGTGGGTATTGCATTATTTGTTGGTCAAAATAATAATACTAAACAAATAAACAAAGTCTAATATGACCTCTGATGCTGATCCACATTGTCGGTAAAACGCTTCTGATGATGCCAATGTTTGGAAATGCTCAGGATATTTTGTTAACACTGTTTGTCCCAAAATCTCCGTAATTCTAATCGAGGTGGTTTAAACATATTTATATGAATTCAACAGTTTTTGTGCACAAGGCCAATGTGTCATTTTTCCTCTCTGTTGAACGCCATCATCAACCTCAGAAAAGAAAGTATTGATTATCATTATAAACTATTAATAGACTATTAATAATTCTTCTGATGAAGACTATTAAAGTGTTTTAACACTTTATTTTGGCTGTCATTCTTATCTCTACGTTGGAAAAATGACCAGATTTTAATAAGAAATAATCTCAAGCTTTTCTTGTTTGAATGCTTTACTGCATGCAATGAAAATGTAACATAATCACTCAAAAAATGTCAAAGATCTGGTTAAACAAATCCTAAATTATCTAAGATTTACATTACCTTCAGATACAGTGTGGAAGATCCATGCAGCCAAGATGGGCAGAAATATTAAGGTCCTGATGATGAAAGTCGTCCTCATCTCTGCAGAGTTGGTTTTACTTTGCAGTTAAAACAATCTGGTCTCTGCTGTGACACAGTTTGATACCTGCTGAGAAATGTAGCTCCCTCCAACATTCAAGGCTCTTAAACTGGTGAGCGTGAAAAAAACAAGAGCTGATTTCTTATGAAACGTTATCTGATAGGAAAATGTCTGAGATAATGACCGTGGATACTATCTGACATGAAAACCACATTCTCATGCATCAGTCTGACGCATGAAATTCCTTGGTCAGATTGTTCATCAGTAGTTTTATTGAACTGACTTGAGTTTATCACATGGGAAACTAAAAGCATTAAAATGTGTGTTGGTGTAGAAAATGAAATGAGTGCTACAGTTAACCTGTGTATTAACACCTGAAACAGACTGCCTTTTAAATAGAAGACTGTATATCTATGAATCAGTGCAGCACTCCTAACTTTCCTGAGGTTAACCATTTAGTTTGGCGTCTCTCATCCAGCCGACCCCACAGAAGCTAAAGTATCCCATTCTGTCCCAGAGGGACTTCAGGTAGTCTTTCATTGGAGCCTTCAGCATCACCTTCTGTAGACTCCTTCACAATCATCACCATACTGTAGCGTGCCATCTTCATCAGGATACCCAGCATGTTTTGCCTCTCCCTACATTAGATGCTGAAGGTAGAAGACTGACAGCATTCTGCTGAGTTATTTCAAGGCTTTGAGTGGCCGTCCTCCAACGTTTCTTAGCTCTCAGCCTCTGCAGCCTCGATGCCATTTTCCAAACCTCTGTCTTGTCTTGGACTTCTGCAGCCTTGAAAACATGAGACGTGTGCCGGGTTTGTTGAAGCAACACAGAATGATGAAGCCTGAGAGTTAGTCTGATCATGGTTCTTTGGGAGGTCTTAACCCCAAAAAAGTACCATATGCTTGTTATGAAGAAGAAATTCTGTGAAGTCAACAACTCAGTGCTCTTGGTGATGTATGTAGTACAACTCCAATTCCGACAAGTTGAGACGGTATGTTAAATTACACTGAAAACTAAACATCAGCACATTATCTTATGTGTTCCTCATTGATTTTGCAGTTTCTCCCAAAAAAACCCACATATTCCAATTTTTGTTCTTGCAACTCATTTCAAATAAAGTTGAAACATTAAAGCATTCACCATTTTCTAATGTTGCCATTCCTTTTCACTATTCTTAAAAGACGTTTAGGGACCGAAGACACCAGATGATGAAGTGTTTCAGGTGTATTTCTGTCCCATTCTTCCTGCTAACAAGTCTTAAGGTGGCCAACAGTACGGGGTCTTCATTGTTGCGTTTTGAAACACAAACTGTGCCACACATCCCCTATTGCACAGACACTGAAGTCTAAAATGAAAACGTACCTATTTAGACTCGCCTATGAGTAACTGTTTTTACTTGTTTGTTTGCTGTGAGCTTTTCAGCAAGATCAATTACAGAGATCAGTACATTGTTGTATTGTCTTGATTATTGTCTTATTGATATTGCTTTAATGTGTTTTAATCATCAAATTGATTTATGCTATGTTCCAATTTTAATCATGTTTAGCACCTTGAATTGCCTTGTGTTGAAAGTGTGCTTTACAAATAAAATTGCCTTGCCTTGCTTTGCCTATTGGAGACAGGAGGGACTGCAGCCAGACCAGTCAAGTAGCTGTACCCTCTTCCTCCACTGTCAGTACTTTGTAATGTGTGCAGAATGTGGTTTTGTATTGTCTTGTTAAAATATGCATGCGCGTTCCTGGAAAAGAAGTTCCCTTTGCCAAAGGCACTATCAGAACCCCATACCATGACGGACTGACTTTTGGATTTGTTACTGCCAACAGAGTGGATGATTCTTTATGTCTTTGGTCCGGAGCAAACGGACCTAAAAAAAATCCAGAACTTTACCATCTAGCACAGGCGCTCTCCCTAACGGGGTGCGCTTGGACGGGGGGAGGGTGGTGTCTAGTGTTCTGTGTGTTGTTAGTAGTCTGAATGTTGGGATGATTTAGGTCTCCCCCTGGGACGGGGGCGGGCGGATGGCCTGGGCCCCCATGTGGCTCAGTGGTGCCGCTGCTGTGGGCCCCGACTTGACGTGCTGGGGCCTCCCAACCGAGGTTATAAGGTGGGTTGGTGCCGTTCGGTGGATCGGTGGGGACTGTGCCTGGCGCCCGGGCCTCCTGCTGGTTCTGGTTCACATTTGGGTGGTTGTCCGGCATTGGCCCCTGGTCTTGGCGCTCTATGCAGGGCGGGATCTGGACCCGGGGGCTGGTAGATCTGGATATCCAGGTGCCGGCTGGGCGCGGCCTGCGGAAGACGTACATCCGCTGCGGCTTTTACTGTGGCTCCCTGGCGTGTGTGTGAGGGGGGGGGCTGGGTTGTTGGCGGTGGGTGATCGGCCCTGCGCTGGTCCGCCTGCGGCTCCTTCGCTCTGTGGGACTCTGGATGCATACGTCTCCTGCCTCCTTCATGTCTGTGTTGATTCCTGTAGGACGGATTGACGGTTCCTTACACCAGCTATCAATCACTTGCATGGGGAAACCTTATTCAGACCTGCATGCTCGCACACACACATAGGTGTGGGGACATTGGTGTGGACGGACATATCTTAGGTTAAGGTTATTATCATTAGTTAGCTTTTACCAGGAGCTTTCCAGAAACATTAGTATTGTGTTCATTAATCCATGCTTGTGTGTAGTGAATGTGTAATTCTTAGTTTATATTACTGGATCTGAACTATTGGTGTGGTTCTGTTCAGTTTGTTGTTTTTGTTTGTTTTGTTTAACCGCTTCTCTGCCATCCGGCAGAGGTGGAGGACTGGGATGTTTTCTTGTGTTCTTTGTTTGCCTCCCTGTCTTGTGTCGTCAGTTCGCGTTTCTGCTGGTCCGGTTTCTTTTCTTCACCTTCTTCCTTTCTTCCTTCTTGTCTCGGTTTCGTGTCCATGACTTCAGGAAATTGAACCAACAGTAATCACTAATAAAGATTTTTTAATACATATACATCAAGTGGAATGTTACAGCAAAGCTGTAATACTCTGCTTGGGAAAGTAAATCTGTTGGGCTTGTACTTGGTACTCAGACACCAATTCTGAGTGGCAAACTGCTAGACAGAACTACAGATACATCTGACTACAGTCCACATTTCCACCGTGTAATGGTCCATCCATGGTCCATGGTCCACAGTGGACACCGTTAACGCAGGGCATCCTTTTGCCGAGACCAGTTTTAACTGGTATTAGTGGATGTAACTTCATATTGGGGTTCTTGTAAAAAGGTTTACCAAAGTATTCCTGCTCTCATGTAGTGATATGGCTGATAAATGAATGATGATTCTTGATACAGCGTCACTTGAGGGATCAGAGATCACGATTGTTCAGCTTAGGCTGGCGTCCTTGTCCTTTACGCACTGAAATTCCTCCAGATTCCTTGAAACTTTCAATAATTTTTTGACGGTTGATTTTTTTAACATTTCAATAATTTTCCTCACATACGTTTTTGGTGGCCAGCTGGCGATCCTCGACCCATCTTTGCTTCTAAAAGACTAGACCTTTCTTGGATGCTGCTTTTTGTACCAAATCATAATTACAATCACCTGTTTGAAATCACATCATTATTTATCCACTTTACCTGATTAATAATCCTTAATGGCTGCAGTCCAACCTTTTTTAGAGCATATTGCAGGTCTGAATGACAGGAAAGGATGGATATTTACAAATGAAATGAAGTTGACCAGACAAAACATGAAATATTTTGTGTTGCTGGTGTCTGCATGAAATACAAGTAAAAGTAAATATTAGCTCTACTTTTTTTATTGCATTTCATATACTATCCCATCAATTTCTTATTTGGGGTTGTAGAATTGTTTTTGTTCCATGCCAGGTTATCTGGCTTTGTGAGCTACTCAACATGTTTAGCATTCTATATATGACCTTATGCTTATGAATTATTGAAATGAATTGTATTCTATGTAATTGGATGCAAACCAAAATAATCTATATTAAAGTACATTGAGTTGACTTTTTGCTGTGCTTTGTTGTTTAATTGAATAGAATACATTAAAAGAAATTACTTTTAAAGAACCATTAGCTTCTGTTTAACAAAGTGTTGATCAAATATCAATCCTTTAGCTGATTCTGATTCTGATTCTGATTCTGATTCTGATTCTTGCAGTCTCTGTAAAACTCTATGTTACACTGGTGTTGTTTAGGCAGGACCTGCTAATTAGTAGTAAATTAATCTTGATTTAGCCTTTAATGTTTACTAGCTCATCACATTTTTGATTGCTTAAGTCCTTCATAACTATATAAAAACACAGAAATCAAAAAGTAAATGCTTAGACTGCCCTCTGCTGAAAGTCGGGTTTCTACCTCCCAACCTCTGGGTTACTTGAGCAAAAGAAGAGTTTTTTACTTTGTATCCAGTTATAAGCTGCTTGTTACGCTTCTGTCCAAGTAAAATTTTTCCCATAATGAGAACAATCAATTAATCTTTGTGTTATGTGGGAACAGTTACAGTTTTACAGAAACTCACTCATGTTCATTGGGATGGCCGAGTCGAAGGAACAGGCGCCTCGATAATAAATAAAGGATTGTTCCAGTGTGTACTTTATATGTTGTTGGGTTAAAAAACAAGATGCAGAAACACTGATTACTGAGAGCAGCCTTACAGAGGAGCTATGTTAAAAGTTAAACTTGTTGAGTAGCTCACAAAGACAGAGACACTGGCATGGAACAAAAACCATTCAGTATTTTTCTCCACATTCTGTAAGACAGTTGTAGTCAGTTTCTGCATATGTAACTGAAGACACGTTATACAGTACTAAGTTATTATTTCAATCATTTTCATCCTCTCTAGCACTCCAACCTGTTGATTCTGCCTGTATTGTTTCTGAATATGTGGTCTGTACCAGTCTGATCGTAACGAATGAAACAATCCTTCAAGGCTAAAATGTCTGAGTAGATATTATATAATGCACTGACGTCAGTCATCCTGCAGTCTGACACAGAAACTTTGTTGGTTCTCTTCAAAGAGACATCATCCTATTCCTATAAAACTGTTTTCATATAATACAAGGAACATAGTGACCATTTATTTCCATTAACACATCATAAAAATATTTTACATTATGGGGAAATCAGGCGTTTCTGGGGTTTGAAACCTTTTTCAACCATCATGGGGAATTTTACTGTAAAGACTGGTTATAATAAAATTCACCTTCTCAGGTTGTAAGTTAAAGATTTATCTTTCCTTATCTATATTACATTTTTAGTAATCAATAAATCAGTAATGTTTCAAATTCATGTGCTTTGTCAGTTGGACATTTGGCAAAAGTCATACAAAACGTTACAATAATTAGCATGTTAGTCTTAGCTACACCCTGCCAAATAAAAGCTGACCTTTCTAACTCTAATGCAGATATTATTTTATATATTTTTGCACTGGCATTAAAGTATGGACTGGGATATGACTTAAAGTTGGAACATAGAACTCATAAAGATGTCATACTGAACGTGAGCACCTTCTAGTTGGAAAGGTGAAGATAAAAAATAAGGGACATAAATCCAGCATATCATATATAACCTTTAATCACGCCATTCAATTGGTAAAGGGGAATGATCAAGAATCAGCACACAGCTTCAGACCTCTGATCAGACCTGAAATCTGGGCTTCTCAACGCAATCTACTGGGATTCCTTACAAAGAAAACTTTTAACTGATTGGAATGTTTGTATAATTGTATTGAAATGACTTTTGTTATAAAGTGCCTTGAGATGACATTTGTTGTGAATAGGCGCTATATAAAGGTGAATTGAATTGAATTCCATTACTTGGAGAACATTTCCAGGATTAAAGGACTAATGTACCAAGAAGATCTAGAGAACCTTGTCAGATTGATTACTACAACAACGTCCTCGCAGGTCTACCTAAAAAAATCAATCAGACAGCGGCAGCTGATCCAGAACGCTGCTGCTGGAGTCCTCACTGGAACCAGAAAAGTAGAACACATCAGTTCTATAGTCCTCACACTGGCTCCCTGTAGCTCTGAGAATAAACTTCTAAAAACTCCTACTAGTTTATAAAGCACTAAAATATCAAATATTACAGATCTGTTGTCCTATAAACCTTAGACCACTTAGGTCTTCTGGTTCTAGTCTACGCTGAATACCCAGAATCAGAACCAAACATCGAGGCGCAGCTTTCCGTTTTCATGCTTCTTTAATCTGGAACAAACTTTCAGAAAACTAAAAACTGCGGAAACACAGGTCAGTTAAAGTGCAGGTTGCAGGTTAAATACTTACTAATTACTGATAACTACAATTTTTTGAAAAGTACTACATAATTCCATATGTGTTCATTTATAGTTTTGATGCCTTCAGTGAGAATCTACAATGTAAATAGTCGTGAAAATAAAGGAAACGCACTGAATGAGAAGGTGTGTCTAAACCTTTGGTCTGTACTGTAAGTATCTAAAACAATGTAAAAAAATTACCATTCGAAATATTTATTGAGGTTATTTTAAATTTCACTGTGCATAACCGCAAATTTTCATAGTTTCATAATCCTGACCTGTGACGTAAGGTGGGGGTGTCATATTGCTGTGCGCATCTTTCTCAGTTTCTAGTTATCAGATCCTGCTGTTGTGTTATCTAGAGTCAGTGTGTTCATTAGCTTTGAATTGTGATCATTTTTCTTAAAAAAAGGTAAATTATTGTGTTTGCTGTACAAACACATGGATCCCACTTCCTGTATGGCTGTGGTTCATCATGTGTTGTTGTAAATGTTTAAAATTTAATCCGTGTCAAAGTCGCCATTAAAATCCATAGTTTTCTACAGTGGCGTCATCAGCCGATTTTACTGGGGCTTCAGTAAATGCTGAAACATCACTTGTGCAACCTGTGTTTACTCTGAAAAACAGCGTTCATGCCCTCAGAGCTCTGTTAGTATCATCCATTGTTAAAGCGCGTTTTGTTTGTTTGCTTTTATAAGCTGTATTACTGCTGCGTGATGAAGTTAGAGGATAGAAAGTTACTCTGAGCGGATCGGATTTGGGAGAACTACTGCCCCCTACAGGTTTGCCACGTCTATGAATGTTCTGAAAAACTATAGAGTTATAACGACACCAGCTTGAGATGAAACTGAAAGGCAATATTGGCTCTGAAATTAAAATGTGGAATTGAAAAATATAGTTGTAACTGAAAATCTTAATTTTGAATCTGAAATAAATATAGTGAAAATGTCAGTATTAAAAGTGAAATAAAAATTGAAAGTGAAAAAAATGGAAATGAAACTCAAAGTATATGCATTAAAACGATGAACTCACTCACAATCAAATGTTTACAGTTTCTTTTTTTTTTCCAATGCCAATCTTTTTTCACTTCTGCTGCTTTTCGGTTTCGTTCTGCTGATACTCATTTCACGTCGTGCACACACGCGCGTGGGGGCGGGGCTTAAGAGCAGCAGGTTCTATCAGCTATCAGTGAGTCAGGACGTTTTATACTCATTAAACCCAGTAAAGGTCACTTGTAGTTCTTGTATATATATTCTTAACTCTAAAATGTCCACGTATTACAACAAAATCCACGGCAATAGCTTCTGTAATGTAAGGAACTGAATTGAAAATTACTAACACAAAAGCAACAAAACAAATAACTTTTTAAATACAGCGCAAAGTCCAAAAAAATGTATAACAAACTTGATGTGGGAAACACTAATATAGCAATGTCGACTATGAAATTTGATTTTTTTTTTGTTCTTTACAAAATATATGTATCTATATTAGAGCTCTGACCATTTATTTAACTCATGTTCCTCCAGCAGAGAGTATTCTCCATTTTAGAACTGCTTCTTTAGACAGGCTGAATGCTTCTTTTGTTGTTGAACTTGTTGATTTGGTTTTATTGTCTCCTTGCTTTTAATATTACACAACACAAGACAGTTTAAGTTGCTTTACATGATTCGGTGGTAAAGAAACCAAAGACATGATAAAAGTGTTAACATTTAATCAGAATCACTAAAAGAAAACATTTAGCAATTAAGGAAAAGCATAAAAAGAAAATGTAAGTAAAAAGAAAAACAGAAACGATTTAGCATTTGATTTAAAAAAAAAAAAAAAACTTAGGCATAAAAAAACATTTCTATTAAAGTTTTACAACTAAAAACGGATAAAACTTGAGAAAACATTATGACATTATTGTATTACTACAGGTGTGGCGTGTTTTCTGTATGTGTTTTACACACTTAGTTTTCATAAAATAATTTTTTAGAAGAAACCAAAGAAGAGCTCCAGATAAAGAAAGAGCTAGTAGCACTAGCAGCAGCAAAGGCACCTTAACATGTACACTATAGTCTTTAATCGATTGTAACACCTTTTTTAAATTTTAAATATCATATCTTGTCTGGGTTAAGCCCAGGTACTCCTTAAAGTCTGGAGACGCCCTGGTTTTCTATTTATCGAGCTAACAGCTGTCCCCTACCTCACATCACTTCCTGTCTGGCATTCTCACAAATACGACTCAAAAAGCGAAAATAATGTATATATCAATAAATCTTTCTTTGAACTGTTCCTATTATATTTCTGTAATTATTCTGTTTTATTAAATCAAGACTAAACCCCATCTGTTTAGAGGTGCTTTTGATCAATACTAACCAGAATATTGTCAGATATCTGCTTTTTATTACTGGTCCTTTTATTTTTCACTGTAATTTACAGTATGGGTTCTTTTTTGTTTAGGTATCGTGTTTTTATCATGTAATGCATTATAAAGTGCCTAGTTGCTGAAATGTGCTTTAAAAATAAACTTGACTTGACCCCAAATATATCACAAGCAATAATGTCTAGAAAACACAATATGTTTATTTTTTTTGTTTCAAGATTTTGTTTAGAGGTGAAATATTTTCTGTTCCTGCTGTAGCTGTGAAAAGGAAAATGTGATCTTAGTCCAAAACATGTTATTAAGAAATGTACCCATCAGATTTGTTACCGGATAATTACTTCTTCTCTATTGAGGTGTGACTGGAAGTCTCTGCATTTTAACCATCTTTCTAATAACCTCAAAACATTTTTACATTTTTGTCTTAATTTATTAATAAAACAATGAGAATAAAAAAAACAACAACTGCTCTCTACTTTCTCTTCTCAGAAAAAAATCGTTTTGAAACCAACGAGAAATGGAGATATTAACATATGTCCCTAGACTTTATAAAATATCAAATACAAAGCTGTTTGTTTATGTATTCACAGAAAAATATGGATGTTTTCAGTTTTTACACATTTAATGAACAAGACAAACAACATGTGGTGCTTTACTTCCATCACCAGCAGGAGGACATCTTAAGTTTGTCTATGATGAGAAAAACAAAGAGAAAAACAATGTTTGTAAAATATTTTCTGAAAAGGAAGTTAACACATTTGTTATTGTCATTCATCTCCACAGTCCTCACTATCTTTACCTAATGCCTGTGTTCATGATACAGTAATGAGGAGGAGAGACCAGCTAGATGTTATTTAGATGAAACCTCACACATACGTATAGAAGACACAGCGACCTTTAAACTTGGTCCTTCGTCTTATCAAGATCTTAACTTAGCAGGTTCAATTCTGTCACGATTAAAAGGCTAAATGAAACTAATTGAAGTGCTGCAGTGCAGTTCCTGTAATAATACAAATTATTACATTAAATATTAATTAAAAATGATATTTTAATCACGGCCTTAATATCTGTGCAAAACCTTTTCTACTTTAATTGAAAAACTATTTGAATAATAAAACCGTAGTTACTCTGGTATATCTTTGGCTGATATATGATTTCTTTTAATAATAAAAGGCTTTTCAGTTTGACCAAAAAACAAGCAAACAAACAAAAACAGAAGAAATCCACAAATGGGCAAATACATTTTCGCAGCACTATAAATAAACTGAAAATGCAATTGCTAAACATTTTTTGTGACATGACTCAGTGGTGCTTTTGATAGTTTAGGCTCACCTTCTGTCTCTTCTCTTTGAGCCATTGGGAATCTGGGTTGATGCAATATGGTTTATTACCTTTCTCAACACTACATGAGAGAAACAAAGTTAGACAATGTCAGCACTGCTGTTTGAAGAGAACAAATGTTTAAATATAAAAATAAAGAATTTTGCTGCAGTGCAGTTTATGTGATACTTCAGTAATTCTCTGAATGCTTACATATTATACCATTTCAGAGAAATAGTATGCCTGGTATGGTCGCTATCCCTGTTAAAGTGGCAATGAAATTAAATCACTAGATGAGGCTCATTTTACACTTATAAAAACTTAGACCTGAGGTCACAGCTAACAGAGTTGAAGGGAGGAAGATGGAACAATAAATCTGCTGTGCTTACACATAGAAGCGTTTAGAACAAGCAGCTCCTGCTTTTTGTTCATAACACTTTGTGATTTCCCCATCGACTCTTTCTGTACCAGTGTCACAGCAGTTTGCGCTCACAAATACGCCTGCAACAGAAAAACACAACGACTGAAACACAGAGAACAAAATATGAAGAAAATATTTTCCACTATTGTTGGTCTAATTTGTAGACCAGATGGTTATCTGAATGATCGGCTTTACAACAAGATTTACATTTAACAACAAATCCCTCAGGGTATAACTGGAGGCAACATGAGTCGACTGATGTTTTACTGACAGATTCTGGATCGTCTGTTTCCAAAAATGCTTTTCAAAATTTCTTAATCTTTCACTCTAATATTTTAGATTAAAAGTACATAGGTCTATATGTAAATAATTGTGTTTCTTTGCAGACATTTTTATCTTTAGTCAAACTTGGTGACTTAAATTTGACCTAAATCAAACCCCCTAAGGGGGCCTCTAACCTACTTTAAATCACACATCACCAGGTTCACAAACAGTTATTTCCCCTGGTCTATGAGAACTACAAACACCATAAATCCATTCAATCTCCCACCCCCCCCCCGTCAGTAATCTGGACTAAGAACTGCAAAATTCACTCATTTTTATTAAATTGTTTTTATTGTTTCCACAGCAGAGTTGCTCTTCTGTATGTTTTAGAATATTTCTTCTTCATTGCATCTTGAAAATTTAATTTTGGAATTTAATTCACATGTGCAATTATGACAAAAATGTATTTAATAAAAATCTATTTGTTTTGATCTTAGTCCAAAACATGTTATTAAGAAATGTACTCATCGGATTTGTTACCGGATAATTACTTCTTCTCTATTGAGGTGTGACTGGAAGTCTCTGCATTTTAACCATCTTTCTAATAACCTCAAAACATTTTTACATTTTTGTCTTAATTTATTAATAAAACAATGAGAATAAAAAAAACAACAACTGCTCTCTACTTTCTCTTCTCAGAAAAAAAATCGTTTTGAAACCAACGAGAAATGGAGATATTAACATATGTCCCTAGACTTTATAAAATATCAAATACAAAGCTGTGTGTTTATGTATTCACAGAAAAATATGGATGTTTTCAGTTTTTACACATTTAATGAACAAGACAAACAACATGTGGTGCTTTACTTCCATCACCAGCAGGAGGACATCTTAAGTTTGTCTATGATGAGAAAAACAAAGAGAAAAACAATGTTTGTAAAATATTTTCTGAAAACAGGAAGTTAACACATTTGTTATTGTCATTCATCTCCACAGTCCTCACTATCTTTACCTAATGCCTGTGTTCATGATACAGTAATGAGGAGGAGAGACCAGCTAGATGTTATTTAGATGAAACCTCACACATACGTATAGAAGACACAGCGACCTTTAAACTTGGTCCTTCGTCTTATCAAGATCTTAACTTAGCAGGTTCAATTCTGTCACGATTAAAAGGCTAAATGAAACTAATTGAAGTGATGCAGTGCAGTTCCTGTAATAATACAAATTATTACATTAAATATTAATTAAAAATGATATTTTAATCACGGCCTTAATATCTGTGCAAAACCTTTTCTACTTTAATTGAAAAACTATTTGAATAATAAAACCGTAGTTACTCTGGTATATCTTTGGCTGATATATGATTTCTTTTAATAATAAAAGGCTTTTCAGTTTGACCAAAAAACAAGCAAACAAACAAAAACTGAAGAAATCCACAAATGGGCAAATACATTTTCGCAGCACTATAAATAAACTGAAAATGCAATTGCTAAACATTTTTTGTGACTTGACTCAGTGGTGCTTTTGATAGTTTAGGCTCACCTTCTGTCTCTTTTTTTTGAGCCATTTGGAATCTGGGTTGATGCAATATGGTTTATTACCTTCCTCAACACTACATGAGAGAAACAAAGTTAGACAATGTCAGCACTGCTGTTTGAAGCAAAAAAAATTTTAAATATAAAAATAAAACAAAACAATTGTGCTGCAGTGCAGTTTATGTGATACTTCAGTAATTCTCTGAATGCTTACATATTATACCATTTCAGAAAAATAGTATGCCTGGTATGGTCGCTATCCCTGTTAAAGTGGCAATGAAATTAAATCACTAGATGAGGCTCATTTTACACTTATATTTTTATTTTATTTTATTTATTGATTTATTTATTTATAAAGTTCTTTTCAAACAAAGTTTCTCAAAGTGCTTTACAGATTTAAATAACCCCACAACCCCCCCTTTATCAACGCAAATACACCCCCCTACCAACCCAACCCAACAGCCATACACACACACACTTAAAAGCTACAGAAACAGCAGACTGAGTACAGATGAGCCAGGAAATGCCATCATGGAGCCATCTGCATCGGCAGCAGCCAAGGCACCGACCCAGGGCGCCCAGAGGAGGGAGGGATGGTGCCCCCACCTCCAACCAGGCACTACCTGGGGGGCAGCCACAGCCGACCACCGCGCCCGATGCAGGGGGCCCCCCAGAGAGGAAACACTGGCAAGAAAGATTAAAATACGTTAAAATATAAAGTTTATAAAATCTAAAGTATATAAAGTATAAAACAATAAGTGTAAAACAACGATAAGATAAATCAAGATAAAAATGCAATGCAGATTAATAAATTAACAGCTAAAAGCTAAACTAAAAATTAAATCAGGTAAAACATGCTGAGCGGTTAAAAATATATTAATAAATGATAATTAGGTAAAGGCTAAGTTAAAAATGGGAGTCTTGATCCTGCTCTTAAAAACATGAACATTCTCTGCGGCCCTGAGATCCTCTGGCAGCCTGTTCCAGAGGTGAGGGCCATAATAATGGAAAGACGCCTCACCATGAGTCTGTGTCCTGACTTTGGGGATGACAAGGAGACGGCTGCTAGAGGAGCGCAGAGACCGCGAGGGTTCATACGGTAAAAGCATTTCTGACAGATACGAAGGCCCAAGACCATTAAGACACTTAAAAACCATCAAAAGAACCTTAAAATGGATCCTAAAACATACGGGGAGCCAATGCAGTGATTCTAAGACCGGTGTAATGTGCTCCTTCCTCCTGGTCTTCATCAGGACACGAGCTGCTGAGTTTATAAAAGCTGTAAACCTGAGGAAGTCTTTTTGGGAAAACCAGCAAGCAGGGCATTACAGTAATCAATTCTACTGGTAATAAACGCTGCATTAGCGTCTCCATATTGGGGTGAGAGAGAATGGGGCAGACACTGGCGATGTTCTTTAGGTGATAAAAACCTATTTTAGTGATGTTTTTAATGTGTGGAATAAAATTCAGCTCAGAGTCAAAAATCACACCCAGGTTCTTCACTTGTAATGATGGATTAAAAGACAATGATTGTAGTTTTGGTAAAAGTTTCTCTCTCTGAGCCTCAGGACCGATAACTAAAACCTCAGTTTTGTCCTGGTTGAGCTGGAGAAAGTTTTCTGCCATCCAGGATTTAATGCCTAAAATGCAGTTAAAAAGTGCATCCATTGGCCGTGTGTCATCAGGAGACATGGAGATGTACAACTGTGTATCATCAGCATAACTGTGAAAGTTAACTCCATGTCTCCTGATAACACTGCCAAGAGGGAGCATATACAGGTTAAAAAGCACTGGGCCTAAAACTGAACCCTGGGGCACACCACAAGTGATCTTATGGACCTTAGAGGAACAGGTATCCAGACTTACCATAAAAGTCCTGTCTGTGAGGTAGGATGTGAACCATTTATGAACAGCACCAGAGAGGCCGATCTGTTTTAAACGAGTTAAAAGAATAGTGTGGTCTACTGTATCAAAGGCAGCGCTTAGATCCAGAAGAACCAACACTGTCACCTTTTTAGCATCATAGTTTAATCTAAAATCATTTAAAATCTTTAAAAGCGCCGTCTCTGTGCTGTGGTTCATCCTAAAACCAGACTGAAATTTCTCTAGGACATTATGAGCGTTAATAAAATCATTAAGTTGAATAAAAACAAGTTTTTCTAAAACTTTGCTTAAAAATGGTAAGTTAGATACCAGTCGTAATTGTTTAAATCATTAAAATCTAAATTGCTCTTCTTCAGCAGGGGCCTCACTACCGCCACTTTAAAGGCAGCAGGAAAAACCCCGTCTGAAGGGAGCAATTCATAAAGTTTAAAATCTCATCTTTAAAAGAACCATAAAATTGCTTAAAAAACCTGGTGGGAATCGGGTCCAAAGCGCTTGTGGTGGGCCTCACTGAGGAGAAAACTTTATCAAGGGTCCCAGCTTCTACCAGGACAAAACTGTCCAGTGTTTCCTCTGGTGAAGGCAGACACTCTGATTTGTCTAAAACCATGTTTGTTTGAGAGGATAAAATATTACATCTGATGGTGTCTACCTTCCCTTTTGGGAAATCTATATAATTTTGGGGTTATATTTATGTTCTGAGATAATTCTGGAAAAGTATGTATTTCTAGAATTTCTTAAAGCGTTATTATATAATTTGAGATGTTCTAAGTATATCTGATGATTTATTGTAATTTTGTTTTTCCTCCATTTCCTTTCTGCTGCCCTGCAGCTCCTCTTGAATTTTTTAATACCCTCATTTCTCCATGGTACTGTATGTTTTGAATGTATGTTTACAATTTTAGGTGGAGCCAGCAGGTTGAGAGCGGTTTGAAGCCTACAGTTAAAATCATTCACAATAAAATCACAGGGGGCAGGTAAAGGTAAAGGAGGAAACTTTTTAAAAGCTTTAAGAAAACCTGCAGCCACTTCAGGGGTTAGATGACGCTTCCTGACAGTTCTTACAGAGGTCTCTGATTGGATAAAACTGGTGATATTAAAAAACACACAGTAGTGGTCAGAGACAGCCAAGTCAACAACAGAGGACACACTGGTGGACAGGCCATACGTGATGACCAAGTCCAGAGTGTGTCCTCTGTTGTGAGTCGGCTGCATGACATGTTGGCTAAAATCCATATAATTCAAAATATTTAAGAAATCTGTTGATAAAGGATCTAAAAGCTTATCTATATGTACATTAAAATCACCAGCTAAAATTATCCTCTCATAAGAGTTGTGAAAAAATTGATAAAAACTCTGAAAATTATAAGACCTTAGACCTGTGGTCACAGGTAACAGAGTTGAAGGGAGGAAGATGGAACAATAAATCTGCTGTGCTTACATATAGAAGCGTTTAGAACAAAGATCTCCTGCTTTTTGTTCATAACACTTTGTGATTTCCCCATCGACTCTTTCTATACCAGCGTCACAGCAGGGTGGGCACACATGACATCTGCCTGCAACAGAAAAACACAACGACTGAAACACAGAGATCAAAATATGAAGAAATTATTTTTCACTATTGTTGGTCTAATTTGTA
Organism: Apricaphanius iberus; assembly: GCA_028564705.1. Lineage (NCBI taxonomy): Eukaryota > Metazoa > Chordata > Actinopteri > Cyprinodontiformes > Aphaniidae > Apricaphanius > Apricaphanius iberus. The sequence goes on along the minus strand of JAPXFQ010002533.1, from coordinate 130,171 downwards.
GACCAGATGGTTATCTGAATGATCGGCTTTACAACAAGATTTACATTTAACAACAAATCCCTCAGGGTATAACTGGAGGCAACATGAGTCGACTGATGTTTTTTGACAGATTCTGGATCGTCTGACTGTTTCCAAAAATGCTTTTCAAAATTTCGTAATCTTTCACTTTAATATTTTAGATTAAAAGTACATAGGTCTATATTCAATTCAATTCAGTTTATTTATATAGCACCGTTTCACAACAGATGTCATCTCAAGGCACTTTAAAAGAAGAGTTATTACAATACAATGTTTAATGTAGAAATTAGAGAACCACACAAGATTGCGTCGTGACTTCTTAACAATCCCTCAGACTGAGCAAGCATATGTAAATAATTGTGTTTCTTTGTAGACATTTTTATTTTTGGTCACACTCTATGACTTAAATTTTACCTAAATCAAACCTAACTGGTGAGCAGATGTGTTAAAACCCCATGATTGAAACTGTGGTACGTGTACCACCAGTGGTACTCAAGCTTTCCCTAGGGGTAGGAGATTGTGGCTGGCAATAATTACCAATAAATAATCAGTTTTAGGAATAAATAAGTCTCCTTTCTAAATTGCCTATAGTTAAAAGGATAAGCCTTTTGCTCTTGTATGTTTAGGTTCGTCATGATAGTGGTACTTGGAGCGCTCGACATTTTCTCAGGCAGTACCCACTGCAAAGAGTAGAGACAAAAAAAGTATAATATTGGTCTTCAGGAGGCCAGAAGTGCCTCTTTAAATGTTCAAACTGATATAAAGTACATTACTCTACAATTTTAACCTACAAGCCTGGCCCCAATTGTCACCAAATGAAACAGGAGTCTTCTTCAGTTAGATTATTAGTGTGCCATTTTCATCTCAGACAGATGATTTACAGAGTGCTCTGGAATGGAACAAAAGTTTGAAAGACGTGCAGTTTCAGGATAAAGTGCTTCAGCATGTGTCTGCTGTATCCATCAGCAGTGATAAAAATGCACTTTCTGTAGTAGGCCATGTACACACTGAAGCCATACCTTTATTCTTCAAAATCAAGTACAACCTAAATATTGTTTCTGTGTTGGGTGATGTGTGGGAAACTGTTACTTCCTCGTTCTCACGACAGTCGTTTCCATGCTTATCAAATCACAGTGGATAATGACTGGATTCTGTTGAGTCCAGGAAATTATTTAGACTTTCAAGCTCTAAATGCTTATTTGATGATGTACTGTTTGTGTCCCTGAGATGTTGTTTAAAGATTTTTACATACATTATTTTTACTTGACATGTCCTGTGTGTATGTAAATATATGTTTGTATATCTGACGTATGATTTATATCTGTGCGGGAATTTTGCATAATCTGTGAATCTGTGTTGAGTTGGTGAGGCAGAGTATACAACTCATGCAGCTCTTGCTACCATTTCATGTGACACCCTCTCTGTTTATATGATCAGCCAGTATTGATAGACATTGAAAAACTCCCAAATATGCAGATTTTGTATGATCTCGTTCAGAGAACTTTTGCAAGGACAGTTTTGAAATACATGGCATCTCTGTGATCAGACAGAACATCACTGTGTCTAGGTTTTCTGTGTAACTGTCTTGATATGATTTCTTATGTTTTTTAGATGAATATATTTTACTCTATGTGTCCAATGACAATATATGAATTTAATCAAGACTGCTTGTTTACCTGATGTATTGTTTAAATACCTAGATGACATTTTTGTAATGAGTATCCTATTGTACTCTTTTCAATGGAACATTTCTGCACTACCATTTAGTTAGCATCTCAACAGGATGTTTCTAATTTTAGCAATATACTACATACTGTAGGAGTAGTAGATTAGCCTAATATATATATATATATATATATATATATATATATATATATATATATATATATATACCTTTTTAACGGGGAAGTACCATTTTTTCAACCTTATTTATAGCATGTATTACGTTTATTTACTCCACCAGACAAGTTTGAATCCACTTGAAGTCCTTCGGGAGAAGCTTAGATCCATCAGCAATCAGCATAAATCCATATATTTAGAGTTGTTGGAGCAATTAGCCTATATAAGGCATTACCTGCCACAAAACTCCATCATTTGACCAATTTTTCGTTATGAATCATTATCACTGTTTCCCTGTGAGTTCCGAACGTCTCGAAGGTGCTTTCTTGTTGTTACCAGGGGTGATTTAGAGGCTTATAATCAAACTACACTAACATGCATTTCAATTACTGCCCTGCTCCATCCCAGTTTGAGTCTGAGTAGGACTTTCACCCTGTACTCTACTGCGGTCAGTTAGACAGAACTTGCTACTGCAAACATAAACATAGTTGCATTTGCATGTTTCCAAACTGCACAAACAAAATGACCAAGTGGACTAAGTTTCAATTCCACAGGCTCCCTTTCTGCAACCAGGTCAGACTAAAACAGCAATGGGGGATGGCTGTGACATCATTGAAACCACAGTTTAGTGTAAGATGAAACAGTTGGATGAAAAGCCTGTAAAAACACTGGATCACAAAAACATAGCACCTTTGAGATGTACCGAACTCCCAGGGGAATAGTTCTAGTGATCATAACATACATTGGGGAAACGAAAAAGTTTTATGGCAGATATTCAGAGGGTTATTTAGAGGCTTAACTTTGGCTTAAATTATTTTGATATACGCTGATCACCATTTAATCTAAACATCTCCTTCAAGTGGCTCAAAACATGTCTGGGTGAGTAAATGAACGTAATACAGGCTATAAATAAGGTCCAGGTAGATTAAAAATGGTATGCTTTCCCTGATCTGTCTTGCACTAACTGACAAATTGAAATGAGCATGCAGTGTGTTCACTGTACATCTGCCCACATAACAAAAACTTCCCCATCACTAACAAGCACAACTGACATTAGTCAGCGAAGCTACAGCTTACCTTTGGTTTGCTCTTTGCTACTTTAACCTAACCGTAATGGGTTCAGTGTCAGATCTACCAACCCTGGAACGGTCCATCCCCTCCTCAATGTCGCTACGCTGCAGGATCAATGTGATTTAAATGTGATCCCCAGATGAAATTTTGCAGAGATTATACTTTTTAACTACCCTGTGAATATTCGCATTCATCCAGGTCATGGTTATCTCAAGGAAATTTCAGTCGAACGCAGCTGTTGCGTTGATTGATATTTTCTTGAGATACTTTTTAACAGTACACTAAAAACACACCTTTTCTGTCCTGTTTTTTAAATATACAGGAGTCCTGAATGGTATTAGGCTTTGCTCTGATTTAGTTTTAGTTAATTAATTTGCCTTAATTCCAATCTTATTTTTGCTACAATAGTTAATCATATAAATCACCTTTATAATTAGCTTGTTGTTCTTGTTTGTTTTATCAATTGTGCTGCTGCTTTTAATTTATTTTTACTTTTAATTTTTATTTAATTTTTTTACTCTTTGTTCTCTTGTTACACATTTTCTTATTGCAAACGATATTTTTGTCTTCTAATGTGAAGCGCTTTTGTCGCGTTTTGGCTGAATAAAGCTGTATTGATTGAAATAAAAAGGTTTTCCAAGCCACCTTTTTCTGCCCCCTTTGTTGCCATGCCTGCTGAAGTCTCTTCCGAATATTAATTAGACACTTTGCATTTGGCGTTTAAGGTGGAAAGTCTGTGTTTAGGACGCAGGATATGATCCATAATCACCTAAACACATTTCTAGTGAGACTGGGACTTATAAAACATAAATTGTGTGCAGCGCTGTGTAGCTTACCCCAAGTTTGATAGATATAAAACTTACCAAGGGTAAGTTATTTTTCTTTTTTCCTGAGCTTAAGTGTGGTTTCAAAATGACAAAAAAATGTAAAAATGTTATTATATGACCTCTGATCCTGAACCACATGGTTGATAAAATAATTTTGATGCAGCCAATGTTTCAAAATACTAAGGATATATAGTTGATGCTGTATGTCCTAAAATCTCCTTTATTCTAATCGCGGTGATTTAAATATATTTATATGAATTTGACCGTTTTTGTGCACAAGGCCAATGTGTCAGTTCTCCTTTCTGTTGATATGCTATCATCAACCTCAGAAAAGAAACTATTATCTTCTCATGAAGACTGTTGAAGTGTTTTAATATTTTATTTTAGCTTTTGTTCTTACGTCTAACTTAGCCCCAATTATCAGATTTTAATAAAAAAGAATCTCAATCTTTTCTTGTTTGAATGCTTTACTGAATATATTGAAAATATAACATAATCACTCAATACATTTCAAAGATCTGTTTAAACAAAACCACAAATAAAATTGTAAATTACCTTCAGATACAGCGTGGAAGATCCAAACAGCCAAGATGGGCAGAAATATTAAGGTCCTGATGATGAAAGTCGTCCTCATCTCTGCAGAGTTGGTTTTACTTTGCAGTTAAAACAATCTGGTCTCTGCTGTGACACAGTTTGATACCTGCTGAGAAATGTAGCTCCCTCCAACATTTAAGGCTCTTAAATTGGTGAGCATGTGAGAAGAAAACAGGAACTGGTGCAAAATTATCTGATAGGAAAATGTCTAAGATAATGACCGTGGATACGATCTGACATGAAAAACACATTCTCATGCATTACAGTCTGATGCAGCCAGAACCAGTTCTTCCTCTTAGTTTACAATCAATATGTGAAATTCTTTGGTCAGATTGACTGACAGCATTCTGCTGAGTTATTTCAAGGCTTTGAGTGGCCGTCCTCCAACGTTTCTTAGCTCTCAGCCTCTGCAGCCTTGATGCCATTTTCCAAACCTCTGTCTTGTCTTGGACTTCTGCAGCCTTGAAAACATGAGACGTGTGCCGGGTTTGTTGCAGCAACACAGAAGCATGATGAAGCCTGAGAGTTATTCTGACCATGGTTTTTTGGGAGGTCTTAACCCCAAAAAAGTACCATATGCTTGTTGTGAAGAAGAAATTCTGTGAAGTCAACAACTCAGTGCTCTTGGTGATGTATGTACTACAACTCCAATTCCGACAAGTTGAGACGGTATGTTAAATTACACTGAAAACTAAACATCAGCACATTATTTTATGTGTTCCTCATTGATTTAGCTGTTTCTGCCAGGACTGGCAGGCAAGATCCTTGCTTCAACCACCTTCTTTGCTGGCAGAGGAGGGCTCAAGTTTCTGGGAGAAACTCGCTTCAAGGAACTCAAAGACAATCAATTGAATTCTAAATATTGATAAACAAAGACGTCGTTTATCCCCAGAGTCCGACGAAAGCCCTCTGAGTTTCAGGCTGCTGACCGTTGAGAAGCAGAGCCACACGTGGAGTACCTAACCCATTCGGAACTGCATGCCTGAACCGGACAGAAGCCGCATCTCTTCGTGCCAGAGGCCGCATCGAGCTGCCGAAACGGAGTTGATAAGAGTGGCCGGGTCGGAGAATCCCAGAGGTACTGTTCATGAGTGTCTGGGCCCAGCCGTCACACAGCTGAACCCAGAAAGGAGGGAAGTGGCGCCTTGACTGGAAACTCCAGTAGCTCCGAGCCTGCTAACTAGCTTCGCAACCCTTTGTTAGCCTGCTAGGCTAACGTCGCCTCATTCCCCTTCCCTCATCGACGTGCAGCAACTCTGAGAACTCTGATCGTTCTGTAAGGTCTGTTTGGGCAGAGGTAAATTAGTTAGGATAACTAATTTTAAAGTTTTTTACCTTTTTTGTGGTGTTGTATTGTTTTCATCTGCTAACTTTGGGTAATAGAGGCCTTTCGGCCTAAAACCTTTCATCCTTTTTCTTTAAAGACTTTCTTCACCAAGAGTTGTTTGAAATCCTGCAGTTTGAGCAGCTCAATCCAACAAGAGCTTCATTTCTTTGTTTGATGTTTAAGAAATATGCTAGAACTGGTCCAAACAGCATCCGGTAGCTGATGCTAGCCCTGTGCTAGGGCAAGACCACGTGTTTGTCCAAGATCTACATTCAATCCATAAAGCTTGGTTTATGCTTGATGCATGTACATTCCGCGCAGAAATGAGACTAGCGGAGCCGGCCACGACGCCTTCTAGTAGCGTTAATACTTTTTGCTGCTTTTCCCTGCTGAGAGCCAATATTCCTGAAGACTGTAGGGGGCGGCATCGGGCTCTACAGCATGCATACAATACTACATCATAGTAGAAGTAGTAATCACTGTTGTTTGCAAGATGGCGACACCCGTGAGCTTAAACAAAGCTGAACTTTTATACTGTTTACGAAAAAGGAGACTGTCCACTCGTCCATTAAAACACAGTTGATCACAGGGATCTCTATCAGCCGAATCATTAAGATATCTATTTACGAACCTCCGGCAATAGGAGCTCTTGCCAGTCCGCCTTGTTTTTCCGCGTTGTTGCAAAATTTCCTAGGTGTGCGGTGCGGAAATTTCGGTCTCCGCTGTGGCCGCACGGAGAGGAGTGGTTGCTGAAATGACGTAATTTGGCCGTGTGGAGCCGTGCAGACCGCACGGATGGGTCAAGCATAAACCACGCTTTAGCCGTCAACGGTGTTCAAAAATTGATCGGTTCAGAGAGGATTCAGAAAAGAAACTAATCTTATCAGCCATGTTTTGAACTCTAGATTTATATCAAATACTGGAATGAAATTGTTTAATTTCGTGACCAGTTCATGAACTAAGTAATCTTCCAAAGATTAAATTACTCTTATCCAGGTAATTTTTAACAAACATCTCTTTATCCAAGAATGTTTTGATTTCTCTTACAATTAGTGGAACTAATTCAGCTTTTCCTTCCAGCATCGGCAAATCAAGTCCTGGGTCTGATCCGCATGCAGAATCATAACAGAATTCATGGTTTCTTTTTTATTGCATTTCTTCTTTTTATCTTGTTTTTGTTTTTAACTATCCATTCAGTTTAATCAATAGTGTGTTACTTTATTAGATAGATAGATAGATAGATAGATAGATAGATAGATAGATAGATAGATAGATAGATAGATAGATACTTTATTCATCTCCAAGAGAAATTCACAGTTCTAGCAGCTTACGGGAACACAGGGGCATGCAGGGAAAATACAATATAAAAATTTAAAAGAAGAACTAAGGTTCTTCTTTTACCAGTTTGAGTGTTTAAATGTTTTTCTTATTCCTTTTTGTGTAAATAAATTCTGGAATTTTTGGTAAGTAACTGGTGTCATTCCTTGTTCAACACACACATATTGCAAGGTTTATGGTCAATAAATGATAAAGAATTAATTCCTTCAGATTATGAGACTGACAGACATTTGGCTATTAAAAATTTTTCAATTCAATTCACTTTTATATATATAGCGCCAGTTCACAACAAATGTCATATCAAGGCACTTTACAAAAAAAATCATCTCAATACAATTATATAAACATTCTAATCAGTTAAAAGTTTTCTATATAAGGAATCCCAGCAGATTGCGTTGAGTCATCGGCCTGAGATTGTGCCCGGATCATGCAGACTCCAACCACAGCAATTCCTCAGCAATCCCTCATCCTGAGCAAGCATGTAGCGACAGTGGAGAGGAAAACTCCACTTTAACAGGAAGAAACCTCTGGCAGAACCCTAGCTCAGTACAAGCGGTCATCTGCCACGACTGTCTGGGGGTCTGAGAAAACAGAGAAGAGACAGCATGGAGGATGCTCTGTGACTTTGACCATCATCTGGACCGATGTTCTCCATCCAGCAGGGGGCGTTATAGTTGAGCAGGGTACCAGATCGGCTAGAGCTTCTATGGGGAGAAAAGCACGGGGAGAAAACTGGGTTAACAATTGCATTAACATGAGGAAAAATATATCTGGAGAGTAGTAGAAAAGAAAAGTAGAAGGTGTGTTAGGGTCAGTTGAGTCTGAAAAAGGATTTTTCCCCCCTGAGTCTTAAGTCTATTAGCAATGTACGGTGTGAGGGAGATGGTGTTGAAGAGGGCTGCCGGATCGGGCTGAACACTCCATCTCCCTCTACTCCCTTCCTGGAAATCCAGGAGGAAAGAAGGAGGTAGATGGGTAAGTATTGTAGTGCTTATGCATCTCTCCTTGCTCATAGGAGTGCCCCCTCTCCAGAATCTATGTATTAGAGAGATAATATTATTGGCAAGTGATATAACTGGAGTAGATAAAGGCCCGCTCTTCCGAAGACTCTGGCATTATCTTCGTCCATCACTTTCTACCCTTAAAACCTGGTGTAAATCTTTTTCTGTCCTGATTCATGATTCAACCTTTGTTCAATTCTTTAATCATTTTTTTCTGGTAAATTAATACATTAATGTTAGAAATCGGAGAGGTATTATAAGGTCTAGTGTCTACATGAGTAACTATAAGCTTTATCAAAAAGGAAGGTTTTAAGCCTAGTCTTAAAAACAGAGTATCTGCCTCACAAACTAAAACTGGTAGCTGGTTCCACAGGAGAGGAGCCTGATAACTAAAAGATCTGCCTCCTATTCTACTTTTAGAAATCCTAGTAACTACCAGTAGACCTGCATTCTGAGAACGAAGTGCTCTGTTAGGAACATATGGAACAATCAGATTTCTGATGTACGATGGAGCTGATTATTAAGGGCTTTATACGTACGGAGGAGGATCTTAAACTCTATTCTGGATTTAACAGGGAGCCAATGGAGAGAAGCTAAAACAGGAGAAATGTGATCTCTCTTTTTAATATTCATCAGAAGTCTTGCTGCAGCATTTTGGATCAACTGAAGGCTTTTAATTGCATTTTGGGGACTTCCTGATAATAAGGAATTACTGTAGTCCAGCCTTGAAGTCACAAATGCATGGACTAGTTTCTCTGCATCACTCCTGAACAGGATAATTCTAATTTTAGCAATATTCCGGAGGTGAAATAAAGAAATCTTAGAAACGTATTTAATATGGGATTTAAATGTCATGACTGGGTCAAAAATTACACCGAGGTTCTTCACATTATTACCAGAGGCCAAATTAATGCCATCCAGATGAAGTGATCGATTTAGCAGTTTCCTTTTTAAAGGTTCTGGTCCAAAGACAACTTCTGTCTTGTCTGAATTTAAAAGTAGAAAATTCAGTCATCCAAGTTTTTATGTCTTCCAGGCATGCTTGTAATCTACCTAACTGATTGGTTTCATCAGGTTTAATGGATAAATATAATTATGTATAGACAGCAAGACTGTGGAAATGCCTACCATGTTGTCTAATTATTTTACCAATTGGAAGCATATATAAAGTGAAGTGAATCGGACCAAGCACAGAACCCTGTGGTACTCCACAAGTAACCCTTCAGTGTGAAGAAGATTTATCATTGACATGAACAAATTAGGAATCTGTTGGACAGATATGATTTAAACCAGCCTAGTGCTGTTTCCTTTATCCCTACAACACGTTTGAGCATTTCTAATAGAATTTTATGATAGACTGTGTCAAAAGCAGCACTGAGATCTAATGAGACCAGAACCGTCACAAATCCATTATCTGAGGCCATTAGAATATCATTAGTAACTTTTACCAGTACTGTTTCAGTGCTATGATGAGCTCTAAAACCTGACTTAAGTTCCTAAAACAGGTTGTTGCTGTTTAGATGCTCACATATTTGATTAGCAACTATTTTCTCAAGAATTTTGGATAAGAAAGGAAGATTAGGTATAGGTCTGTAGTTAGCTAAATCATCTTGATCCAGGGAGGGTTTCTTAAGTCAAGGTTTAATTACAGCAACCTTAAATTCCTGAGGCACATATCCATGTATTAAAGATAGATTCATCATGTCTAGAATATGGCCAGTAACCAGAAGGAACACTTCCTTAAATAATTTGGTTGGTATTGGGTCTAACATACAAGTTGAGGGTTTAGATGAAGCTAATGTTTGTGATAATTCAGAAAGTTCAACAGAATCGAAACGGTACAGACATAAACATGGTTCTACAGTTCTCTCTGATACCGCCTCATTTACTGAACGAGACTTAATCAAGTTTGGGAGAATGCCAATGATTTTATTCTTTATAGAATTTATTTTACTTATGAAGAATCCCATAAAGTCATCACTACTGAAAGGAGGAGGAATAGTTGGCTCAACAGAGCTATGACTCTGTAAGTTTGGCAACTGTACTAAAAAGAAACCTAGGATAGTTTTTATTTGCCTCTATTAAGAATGAGAAATATGCTGTTCTAGCTTTTCGAAGGGCGTTTTTATAAAGTAATAGACTATTTTTCCAAGTTAGAAAGAAATCATTTAAGTGTGTAGGGCGCCATTTTTCTCGCCAACAGTCTGGATGATTCTTTTCTCTTTGGTCCAGAGCAAACGGACCTAAAAAAAATCCAGAACTACAGATTTAAATTGTTACAGAGCTTTGCTTTTTTCTTTGTCAGTCAAATTTTTATAATTTAAGTTTTGTTCTGTTGACTGTAACCAAAAATAAACAATTAATTAATCCATTCCAAAAAAAGACTCCTTTGTTAAAATGCTGTCCTAATTCAATGAATAAATGTAACAAACATTGAGAATAAAGGGGAAAAAATTCTCTGTAGGTTTCCTTAATAGAAATAGTCGTTCTGAATCCAAAAGGAAATAGAGGGATATAAATATGTGCCTTAATTTTAAAAAAACTTTAAAGACAAAGCTGTTTGTGCATTTGTTCACAGAAAAATATGGGTGTTTTTAGTTTTTACACTTTTAATAAACAAAACAAATAATTAGATTTTCCATTGTTGGGTTTTTGATCAGAGCAGATCAGCGCCACTCAAAGGAAAACTGGATTATTTTTACCACAGACCAAAATATTTCTGTGTCATTAATTCGTTTTACTGCACAGGTTTATAAGCTTCTATTTTTGTGGCAGTTAGCAAAGCAGACAAGTTGCAGCATTTATTGTGTTTTTCTCCAACATCTCAGCCATGTGCAATGGGTTGTTTCTTTTAACCAGCAGGAGGACAGGTGAAGTTTATCTGTGATAAGAAAAGCAAAGAGAAGACAGATGTTACCAAAATGTTTTCATAAAACAGGAAGTTAACACATTTGTTCTCCATAGTTGTTTAAAATATTATTTCAGTCCTCGCTGTCTTCTCTTAAGGCCAGTGTTCTGAGGAGGAGAGACTGGCCAAAAATGTTCAAAGCTTTTATTTACTCTGGTTATCTTTAGTATTTATTTTAAAAAAAACATAACAGAAGAAATCTACAGGGGTGCAAATATTTTTTGCAGTACAAATAAACTGAATAAGATTTAATCTAATTTGTGGTTGACTTAGTTTTGCTTTGGATAGTTGCTGGTTCTCTCTCTTCTCTTATAGTTGATGCTCACCTTATTTCTCTTCTCTTTGAACCATGATGAATGTGGTTTGATGCAATATTTTGTGGTACGATTAATCTCAACGCTACAAAGAGAAATACAAAAGTCAGACAATTTCATTATTACTGTTTAAAACAAATTAAACGTTTGAACTTTTTATCTAGATGTTTGTAGATGAAACCTCACACATATAGTAGTAGACCTTTAAATATGGTCCTTTTTCTCATCAAGATCTAAACTTAGCAGGTTAACTTTTATCATGATGAAACTCAAATGCTGCAGTACTGTTCCTGTAAGACTTCAGTTATTCTCTGAATCCGTTCACAATGAAGGAGTTCACACGTTTCTTTTCCCAGTATCCCTGTTAGAGTTTGTATAAAATTAAACCACTAGATGGAGCTCATATGACATTTATTAGACCTGCCCACAGCTATGAGAGGGGAAAGGAGGAAGATGGAACAATAAAGCTGCTGTGCTTACACATAGAAGTGCTTAGAACAAGCAGGTCCTGATTTTTGTTCATAACACTTTGTGATTTCCCCATCGACACTATCGGTACCAGCGTCACAGCAGTTAGGGCACACATGACAGTGGCCTGTAACAGAAAAACACAACGACTGAAACACAGAACAAAATATGAAGAAAACATTTTTCATAGGTGAACAGATGTTTTCCTTTTCTTTCAATCGAGAATAAACTGGAAAACTCAAACATACATAGAAGCAAACCTTTCTACATTTACAGTCTCAAACAGCTCAAACTACAAGGTTGTAAAATTGGGCGCTGGACAGACGGAAGCGCTGAACTTCATAACTGTATATTTAAAACACATCACCCAGGATATAATTGGAGACAACATGAGTAGAATAATATTTTACTAACAGATTCTGGATCATCTGACAGCTTCCAAAAATGTTTTTATAAATTTCAGAATATTTCAGTCCTCTAATATTTTAGATAAAAACTATATCGGTCTATATATACATAATTGTATTTCTTTATAGACGTGAAACTACTGTGTCCATCCAAAATAAAACTATTATGTTTGAAAAAGCTGTTTTAGACTTGTTTCTAACTTTGAATAGTTATAATACATGTACAGGATTTTGTGTATTTACAATAATATTTTTTTGAATTTTTCTAATAATATTTTTTTATTCCATTATATTTTACTTCCAAACAGTAAGAATTTCTACGTATTGTTTTAAAGTGTCATGTTGCTCTTTATTGGTCACATTTTGTGACTTAAATTTTACCTAAATCAAATATAACTGGGGAAAAGGAGACTCATTAACCCAACATTTTCCAAATTTGAATAGATTTTTAGAGATGCGACAGAAAAATCTAAGGGTCTGTCCATCATTTAGAAAGATTACAATTTATATCCTTTACTACCTGGTGCATCCATCCATTATCTATTCTGCTTATCCACGAAGGGTTACGACGGTACACCGTGGACAGGTAGCCAGTCAGTTACAGGGCAGCTCATAAAGGACGATGACCATGCACACACACACTGACAGTATGGATTTTTAAACAATCATGTTTTTGGACTGTGGGAGGAAGCCTGAAAACCCACAGGGAACCCAGGCGTCTTGGTGCAAGGCAACAGTGCTACCAACATATCTTCTGGCTCTTATCAGTCATATCCTGACCAAACAAAAACAATGTTCATTCTTAACATGAGTGAGGTTGCGGTAAGACCAGTTAGTACAATAAAATTCAATTCACTTTATTTATATAGCGCCAATTCACAACATATGTAATTCCAAGGCACTTTTTAAGTAGATTTCAGTACAATTACACAAACATTCCAGTCAGTTAAAAGTTTTCTATGTAAGGAATCCCAGCAGATTGTGCTGAGTCATCAACGCGAGGTTGTATTTGGAACATACAGAATCCAACCACAGCAATTCCTCATCCCTCATTCTGAGCAAGCATGTAGTGACAGTGGAGAGGAAAAACTCCCCTTTAACATGAAGAAAACTCCAACAGAACCATCTGCCACAACCGTCTGAGGGTTTGAGAAGACAGAGAAGAGACACAGACAGAACAAAACAACTGATCTAAGAGTACTTTCTACATTGAAGAAAGTTAATAAATGATAACAGGACATGCCGTCACTGGGAGCATCATCCGAATCGATGTTGCCCATACAGCAGGGGGCGTTGTAGCTGAGTAAGATACGAGACCAGGTGGAGCTTCTATGGGGAGAAAAACACTGAGAAAAAACAAGGTTAACAAAATAATCAAAATAACAGCAGAAAAAAGATATCTGGAGAGTAGTAGGAGAGGAAAGTAGAAGAGTGAAGAAAAGTGGTCAGTCTGTCCTCCAACAGTCTAAACCTATAGCAGCATAACTTCAGACATAACTCAGGATAACTTAAGCCACTCTAACTATAAGCTTTATCAAAAAGGAAGGTTTTAAGCCTAGTCTTAAAAACAGAGAGTATCTGCCTCATGGATTTATCCTGCGTTCACACCGCCCAAGACGGCAGCGTCAGTTTCGGCAAGATTGCACGTGAAGTCTATGGTTGAGTACGTATGGCGCTCCTCAGGAGCAATAGAGCACCTGTAGTTGGTGTCCTGGTAGGAGATTTAAGCTCCGATGCGGCCCAGGAGGCTGCAAAATTGGGCGTGAGACAGACGAGAGTAGCGCTGAAACCGAAACTCATCCATAAGCAGCTCCTGGAGCAAATGGTTAAACTCCCCATACTCAGAACGCATCTGAAAAATGGGCGCTGATGCACATGACCTCAACATTGTCTAGCTTTATCTAGCAAATAAAGCCAAGCCACTCTCTCGATACAATCCGCCATAGTTCAGAACGTCCGGCAACAGAGGAAGCCCCGCCCACGCGCTTTTTTTTGTGTACAATATACAACATCCTAGGTCTGCTACAGGCTGCGAGAAAAAATAGCCGCTCTTAATCTGTTCCTCCACTGTGGGTCAGCCAGCCTCCATAATTTTTGATATAAAGAAGCAACAACTTTCACCTGAGGGACACACCTGAAAGCAGAGATACAGCTTACCTTTGGTTCACTCTGTGCTACGTTAACCCAGCCTTAATGGGCCCAGTGTCAGATCTACACTGAAAATAATGACTTTGTGGTATATTAAAATCTATTCCATTAATTAATGTAATTTCTACATTGTAAAATCAAGTTTAAGTTGGAACTACAATACCAAAAGTACAATTTACAGTCAATTTTATCAGCTATTTACAAATACTATTTAATGTTTTATAGTCACAGCAAATGTACCTAAAAATACTACTAAATTTTAATCTCGAAAGCAAAGAGCATTTGAATCTGAGTCTTTTTTTTTTTTACAAGACCTTGTTCAGTGTTTTGGGATGTATTTTTATGGTAAAATATATAAAAAAAAGACCACTGTGCCTGAGACCCCAGTGCCAGCCAAACGCTGAAGCAAAACTGAGTGTCAAGAGAATGGAGAGGAGCCCTGAGTATGCTGCATGAAGAAGATCATTAGTAAGTCTATGCAGAATATTCACTAAACACTTTGTATTGACCATTTAGGGCAGAAAGTCTGTGTTTATGAGGTGGGATATGATCCAAAATCACTTGAGCACATTTCTAGAGAGATTCGGATTTGTACAGCAGAAATTGTGTGCATCACTGTGTAGCTTTCTCCAAGTTTGATAGATATAAAACTTACAAGGCATAATTAATTATTTATTTTTTTTGTGCTGAGTTTAATTACGGTGTTAATATATGTAACGTTTTAGAAATTCGCCCCTGGTCTCCTGTGTGGCAGCAGAGCTCATATTCAGCGACCAAACAACATCTAACCCCCATGAGAAGTCATTAGTCCGAAGTAAAAGTCCAAAAAAACCCTAACCATAATAACTTCTGCAGAAATCCCACTTAGGAGGATTAATTATGCAGATGTGGGCAGGCATTTCAAAAGTTACATTTTAGCTTGTTGGGATTGAATATTAAAACACATCAAATCAAATATTGTAGAATATGTTATTTCTGTGTTATGTATTATTATTTTAAAAATTGAAGGGTTATGCCATGATGTTTTTCTCGAACCAAAATGACAAAAACTTAAAAAGTCTAATACGACCTTTGACCCCGAGCCACATTGTTGGTAAAACGCTTCTGATAAAGCCAATGTTTCAAAATGCTCAGGATATATTGTTAACGCTGTTTGTCCTAAAATCTCCTTTATTAAAATCAAGGTGTTTTAAACACATTTTATGAATTTAACTGTTTTTGTGCACAAGGCCAATGTGTCAGTTTGCCTCTCTGTTGATACGCTATTGTCAGCCTCAGAAAAAAAACTATTTTCTCCTCACGAAGACTGTTAAAGTGTTTTAACGCTGTCTTTTAGTCGTCTTTCTTACCTCTAGGTCAGCCCCAATTACCATTTTTTGTAAGAAAGCAACTCAATCTTTGCTTGCTCAAATGCTTTACTGCTTGCATTACAAATTCCAAAGATCTGGTTAAACAAAACCCTTTTAAAATGTACATTACCTTCAGATACAGCGTGGAAGATCCAAACAGCCAAGATGGGCAGAAATATTAAGGTCCTGATGATGAAAGTCGTCCTCATCTCTGCAGAGTTGGTTTTACTTTGCAGTTAAAACAACCTGGTCTCTGCTCTGACACCGTTTGATACCTGCTGAGAAATGTAGCTCCCTCCAACCTTCAAGGCTCTTAAACTGGTGAACATGTGAGAAGCAAACAGGAACTGGTTCAAAATTATCTGATAGGAAAATGTCTGAGATAATGACCATGGATACGATCTGAAAGACATGAAAACCACATTCTCATGCATTACAGTCTGATGCAGCCAGAAACAGTTCTTGCTCTTTGTTTACAACCATTATGTAAAATTTATTGGTCAGATTGTTCATTGATAGTATTATTGAACTGAAACAAGGTTACCACACAGGAAGCTGAAATTATTTTCTACCATGGGAACAAAACGTGAGTTGGTGTGAATAATAAACGCGCCATAATTAACTTGTGCATTAACACCTGAAACAGACTGCTTTGTCACTACAAGACTGCATATCTTTCAAGTAAAGCAACATCATAATTTACCATGTAAATATGTAAAGTTTTAGAAATGAGACCCTAGGTCTCATTTCCACACAGGAAACTAAAATGATCTTCTACCATAGGAACAAAACGTGGGTTGTTGTGGATAATAAAACGAGCCATAATTAACTTGTGCATTAACACCTGTAACAGACTGCTTTGTCACTACAAGACTGTATATCTTTCAAGTAAAGCAACATCATGATTTTCCGAGGTTAACCACTTAGTTTGACGTCTCTTATCTGGCCTACCACCAACCCACCCTAGACAGCTGCAGAGGCAGAAGCTTTGCCCTCTGCTTCAGAACCATTGTTCCCTGAGGTGCAAAGGCTTCAAACAGCAGAACCACCTGAGTTGCTTCTGATGATTCTTCCGTGCCTTCGTGATCCTTCATTTACTCAATCAATCAATCAATAAATCTTTATCTAAAAGTGCTTTTCATACAAACATTGTACCTCAAAGTTCTGCCCGGTATGAACAGGCACCCAGGGCAACCAGAGGAGGGCAGGATGAGACCCCCACCTCCACCCAGAACTACCTGGAGAACACTAAGGCAGATACAGCCGGACATCGCTCCAAGGGCAGAGACCTCCAACAACAGTAGGTCTGTTTTGGCAAATAAATAACTGAATAATTAATTAGAGCTATAATTTTTAACAAGAAATTTAGATCAAAATTACCAAGTCTGGACACCATCCTGGATATTCAGGAAATAATAATAGCCAAATGGTTCAATCTTGGTTATTGGTTACCTGTCTGATAAGACTGAGGTAATAACTTCATAACAGATGGAGTGTGAGAGTTCAGCACTGGTGTTTTTCAGTTAGTTGCTACACATGTATATGGAATAATGATGACTTTCTAAAATACAAGAGTTTATTAACAAAATGAATTTAATACTTCGACCCATAAACTGACTATGCTAGCAACACAAATAAAGTACAAAAGGTAAAACAGTAAAAATTTACCAATATGTAAAGAAGTAAAAAACATAACCATTAAATTGATAATAATGTCACAGTCCAATATGAATATGTATCCTTTAAAGGTATTGTGTACTAGTGTTGGTATGTCTGGTATGAAACAATTACATACATCTCTGTTTGTGTGAAAAAATCCTTCCCCTTAGTATTTTCTTATTGTATTTCGCGTGGCTGTGGGCGGGGACAAATGACACGATTTGGAGGTTTGCTCATTAAGATGAATGAAATGCAAGTTTCTGTTCTCCGCTTGGCTAACACAACTCTCACACGGTCTGTTTCCTAAAATGTAGAAAAGTGTAATGTGAAACCAAAATCATGCCAATATTTAGCCTAAGATTGAGTTTACCACCCAGTTTAGGTTGCATTCCCAAACAAGACCAGACCACAAGGTAACAGGGCCATTAACTGCCTCACACGGAGCCTTAATCAGGATCATTCAGCCTCTAGAGCTACAGCCTTCTCTACGCCACACGCCTGCTGGTCAGAAAGGAATTCGGTGCTGCGCTCTACCCATTCTCTACAGTGGTAAAAATGATTTAACAAATAATGTTTAGCTCAAATAATATTTGTTTCTTTTCCTCTGCTTATTAATATGCAGTGGGTCGTCTCTTCTGATCTGCAATATGCGGATACTCAGGCGTCTGAGTCACTGTATACGAGAACGTGACGTAATTCCCGACTTAAAGCGTTCCAGTTTGTCTCACTACACTCCGACTCGGGAAAGAACACGGGCGCTTTGAGGGCAGCAGCTGTCGAGGGGCAGACTAGACATTGTTATTATCAACACAGCATCTTCAGCAGACCAGCATGAAAAACAAAGCTGTACATTGTATTGCGCGCACAGCAAGGCCGTGCAATGTAGAAATTGGTGAGCGGATTAAAGCAGAAATGTATTCAAGTGTGTAAGAGCATTTAGAAACGACATTGAAATGACCAACATAGTAGAAATAGACTACACAAATAGACCTTGTGGTTTGAAGCTTAGTTTAGGTTTGTGGATAGTGAAACAAGCTAAATCTGTGGCTGGATGTGGTCATTGTCATGGCGCATTTTAACACAACACTTTAAGGGCCTATATTATACAATTTTTTGAAGTTTTGTATCATGTGGTTGTGCAATTTTCTCATAAAAAGCCCACCAGAATGGTTTTCATCTTGATTCATGCATTTCTCAGTAATCCTCCTGAATCCTCCTCTCTGAGCAGCTGCACTGCCCTCTCCTGTAAAAACGGCTGACTGGTAACATAGTGATGTATTTTTCATCACTATGTTAAGCTGAGGAAGTGCCAGACCCCTTCAGCCTAAACACACATGCCCCCTTTCTCAAAGGAGTGAGCTGCAAATGTAATCATGCACAACACACCTGGACCGCGCTGCAAACGGCAACTATGGCTTCTAAAATATCCATCCGGTTCTCCATCTCATTCTTAGGAGCAACACTAAGGACCACCGTTTTTGTACAATTTTGTAAAATGTCTCAGACCAAAAGCACTTTTGGCTGCCAGACATACCGGACTTTATTAAAAATTCTAGAAGAAAAATCCATTAGACAAAAAAGGCTTGAATGTCTCTCTGGAATCCAGGATTTAATAAGCTACAAAATGTTTGTATGTGACTGTCAATTCACCGACTCCTGCTTAATGAACTGTGGCCAGTACCAAAGTGGACTGCCGGAGAGATTAAGTCTTGCTGCCGGATAAATACTGACGCCTTATGGATTGCCCAGAGCAGTAAGTAAACGCACATGCTAATGTGTTTTAGCCTTTAATGGGTCTGCTCATAATTATTCTTCATTTTGAAGAAAAAGGAATTGGGTAGTGAACTCATAATTTGAACTTTAAAGGAGTTGATTAATCCGCCTCACAACCTAAAAAAAGAACAGAGAGAAGGTAATAATTGTAATCAGCTCCTCATTCTATTTGCTACAAATTAATGGGCAAACTGATTTCTGAGATCAGTGTCACAAAACTATCAGACATAAGTTTATTTGTTAGGGGGACAAATTGTACTATGAAGCTGCATAATTTTCTTAGCAATGCTATCCAGTTCAATAAAAAGGCTAAAAAGAGGTTGTGCAGATTCTACGTAAACACAAGTTAGAAAGTAATTGGGAAGGTCAAATTGAGAGACATCAAAAGTTCTGATTCTAGTGAAAGCTACTCGTTTTTTTTATGTCACACATATAAGTTCGATAGCACAAGTATTCACTGGAAAACAATACCTTACATCCATAAAGAATATATTTATGTACTGAAAAATGTCTTTGAATTATAATTTGTGTAACAGTTAATCTTATCATTGAACATGACAATTATTATAACACAAATGATTTTCTGTATGTGTGCAAACACTTTAGTAGTTCAATGTTTATTATATTGACAAAAAAACACAAGATCTAAGCCTGACATGCCAGCCAATGCTCCTCTGTTTATTCTAAAGTCAGGAATACCTTCTTTTAAATATAAAGAGAAGTCTGTATGGCTGACCAGTCTAAATAAATTTACCTTTGGAATGTCATTGCAGCATACGTTTTCCTCCTCAGTCGGCATCAGTCGGCAGTTTCCACAACCGCACCTATGATTGTAAGCGGCAGAAATACTCTGCTTTAGTAAAAGTAAAAAAATGACAAAAAATATAGCCAATTATGCTTTTATTTACCAATTGTGCAGATCCTGCAAAAGTCTTCAAGGTTTTGTGGTACTTCTTGCTCTTCAATTTCACTCCCGGAGTCCAGTTCGAGATGGTACGCTCCATTGTTTATCTCAAAGCTTTTTCTGAGATTTTTTGATCCAACAATAACTCCAACATACAAGTTATATTTCAGGACAAATTAATGCTACATAACACCAACGGTAACATTTTATATTTGTAATTAAGAGGACTTTCATTACTTGTGTTTGTAAATTATTTTTATTTTACACTGGGGAATTGAAGCACTTTAACTTGACCCCTTATTAACACTGTATTTTAAGTGTAAATGTATATATAAGTATATGAGTATGTAACTGTATATGAAAGAACACCATTGTACACGGAAGGCTTTAAGGTATTTACTGAAGATCATTTTAAGATGGATAGTTGCCTTTGTTTCAGGAGAGCCACAGCTGCTCCTCATTAAGTCATGTGGAGTAGTCTGGAGGAAGAAAATAGTTTTACATGAAACAAAATGGATTCTCAGAAATAGGAAAGCTGGGATTGAAGAAAGCAAGAAAAGTTCAGTGTTAAACTAGGAAATGAAGTTTGAAGTGTTTTCACTCACCTTCTTCCTGTTTTCTCAACAGGGTGTTCGGGCAAATCTTTCCCAGGGGGTCCGAGCACCATTTAAAGGTTCCGGTTGAGGCCAAGAGGAGAGTGTGGGGGAAATATTCTAATGGGTTTTCGTAGGGGTGTTTTAATCTGGTGTTTAGATGTAGGTGAGGATTTTCATATCTGTAATATTGTATGTAATGGGTTATGGAAATATTTGTATTTAAATAAAGTTTAGAAATATTTGGTGAGGATAGCAGAGGAGCTCCCCTGGTGAGCAGAGTTAGATGGTTTAGCCCAATTTGAAGCAGGGTATATAAGACTGCATGTTTGTCAGGCTCATGTTTATTGTTGCTGCCTGTATCCAGACAATTGTTCGAGAATAAACCGCTCTGCGTGACTCACCAAGTTCCTGCCTCAGTGTCATTGCTTTTGAAATCCGGCCGCGTAAGGCGGCATTATGACAATCTTATACACTCACCTAAAGGATTATTAGGAACACCTGTTCAAGTTCTCCTTAATGCAATTATCTAATCAACCAATCACATGACAGTAGGGGTGTGGTCCCGGTCAAGACAGTCTCCTGAACTCCAAACTGAATGTCAGAATGGGAAAGAAAGGTGATGTAATAACTCTGGGCATGGCATGGTTGTTGGTGCCAGATGGGCCGGTCTGAGTATTTCAGAATCTGCTCCGTTACTGGGATTTTTACCCACAACCATTTGTAGGATTTAGAAACATCCAGTATGCGGCAGTCCTGTTGGCAAAAATGCCTTGTTGATGCTAGAAGTCAGAGGAGAATGGGCCGACTGATTCAAGCTGATAGAAGAGCAACTTTGACTAAAATAAGCACTTGTTACAATCGAGGAATGCAGCAAAGCATTTGTGAAGCCACAACACACACAACCTTGAGGCGGATGGGCTACAACAGCAGAAGACCCCACCGGGTACCACTCATCTCCACTACAAATAGGAAAAACAGGCTACAGTTTGCACCAGCTCACCAAAATTGGACAGTTGAAGACGGGAAAAATGTTGCCTGGTCTGATGAGTCTCGATTTCTGTTGAGAGATTCAAATGGCAGAGTCAGAATTTTGCGTAAACAGAATAAGAACACGGATCCATCATGCCTTGTTACCACTGTGCAGGCTGGTGGTGGTGGTGGTGGTATACTGGTGTGGGGGATGTTTTCCTGGCACACTTTAGGCCCCTTAGTGCCAATTGGGCATCATACCTGAACATTGTTTCTGACAATGTCCATGCCTTCATGACCATCATGTACCCATCCTCTGATGGCTACTTCCAGCAGGATAATGCACCATGTCATAAAGCTCCAATCATTTCAAATTGGTTTCTTGAACATGACAATGAGTTCTCTGTACTACACTGGCTCCCACAGTCACCAGATCTAAACCCGATAGAGCATCTTTGGGATGTGGTGGAACCGGAGCTTTGTTCCCTGGATGTTCATCCCACAAATCTCCATCAACTGCAAGATGCTATCCTATCAATATGGGCCAACATTTCTAAAGAACGCTTTCAGCACCTTGTTGAATCAAATGCCACGTAGAATTAAAGCGACTCTGAAGGTGAAAGGAGGTCAAAAACAGTATTAGTATGGTGCTCCTAATAATCCTTCAAGTGAGTGTAATTTTCTATCCCAGATGTTGAAAGCTGAAAATAGCATGACATAGACCCTTTAAAAATGCGATTTGTAAAATGCTGACTCACGAAATGTACTGTAGCAGTTCTATTGAGCATATCGTCCACGTTATGACTGCTACAGTACTGATTTCGTGATTCTATTATGCATTTCGTCCACGTAATAACATTATCATGACACATAATTCATTTCGTAAACAGCTGACTCAGGAAATTTATTGTAGCAGGTCAAAAAAATGATTTCGTGATTCTATTGTGCATTTCGTCCACGTAATGGCATTTTTTTGTAAACTGCTGACTCACGAAATTTATTGTAGCAGGTCAAAAAACTGATTTCGTGATTCTATTGTGCATTTCGTCCACGTAATAACATTATATTGACACATAATTCATTTTGTAAACTGCTGACTCACGAAATGTATTGTAGCAGGTCACAAAACTTATTTTGTGATTCTATTGTGCATTTCGTCCACGAAATGGCATTACGTGGACATATAATTCATTTCGTAAACTGCTGACTCACGAAATGTATTGTAGCAGGTCACAAAACCTATTTCGTGATTCTGTTGTGCATTTCGTCCACGTAATGGCATTACGTGAACATATAATTCATTTCGTAAACTGCTGACTCACGAAATGTATTCTATTATACATTTCTTCCACGGAATGAAAGCATACATCACTGAAAGAATTTCGTAGGTTATGAAGTTACTATTCCGTGGACGGAATGACTTTAACTGCAGAGTAGGAGAATAAATTCCTTTTGTACACATCATAATTTCTGTAACAAAACACAATACTTTTGTGGACGAAAGTTTATTTTGTCTACGACAGTAAATAGTGCATTCAGCCTTATGTCCGCGAAAGGAAAAGGCCACCAGTCAATTTGGTCCATGAAACGATGTGCTCTCTTCAGTGTTTCGTGGCCAAATGCAAACCAATTTGTGTATTTCGTGGACAAACGGCGTTACGATGTAACATAGTTTCGTAATGAATATATACATTTCGTGACACGAAATATTACATGTTACATTCGGCGCCCCATAGCTATATAAATACTTTTTGTTTGTTTGTAGTAAATTGATTTATATTTCTGTGTTTGAGGTGCAGGTATATAAACAACGAGATGCATATTTGGTTTGAGCTCACTGTACACCAGCAGTTGTTGACAGATCAGAAAGGGTGTAGTTCATTGGTCTCGCCACAAGGTGGGGTAAGCGGCATGGGAAAATCAGTGGTATCACGACATTCCCAGTATATAACTTAGAACTACCGAAACCGAGTAGAGGGCGAGCTGCTCATGCTGTTTATGTGTTTCTTTTATCAGACCCCGCAAATAAAATGCACAAAATGTCCAACAACTGGCTGGTAATTTAGAGCGTGCAACAATTAACGACATAAAAATGTCTATTAAATCCTGCTTTTTACAGTAGCAGATTTGCTGAATGAATCTTAAAACCAGAAATGTTTATCTTCAAGCAGTAAGAAACATTTTTGTAAACAATTAAACTTCATTGTAAGAAGTCTGGTAGCTTGCAGCCCCATTTTAGTTTTTGCTCAAAGCTTCTGGTTATTCAACCTGTGGTCGGCCTTCTGCTGAGGCTGCTGTATCTTTAACAATGAGAGGTTTCTTATGAATATCAAAGGTTTAAGAGGAGATTTCCACAAATAAAAACATTTTATCTTTTGATCTCTACCATTATAAGATAAGGCCATAAGGTCATTCTGCCATTGAAGAATCTACTATAGAAAGTACTCCTGGTCAGTAATGCTGGATTTAGCTGTGACTTGTTCCTTGACAAATCAGCTGACAGAAAAATAATATTTATTATATGTAATGCATTTTTATTTTTCATATAAAGTATGCATTTTATTGGAAAATAATTTTTTGTGTGTTTGGATGTTTCTTACCCAAATAAACAACTGCTGCTGTTAGCAATGAGCTATCTTTTCAATTCAATTCACCTTTATTTATATAGTGCCAATTCACAACATATTTCATTTCATTCAAAGTTCCGTAGAACTACTTGTGGCTCAGAGCTTTAGTGTTTAACAGTGTCTCTTTATCAGATGGAGAAATCAAAAGACATGTTGATCCATTTAACTCTGCATTCTCTTTATTTATCTTTTTGTTTTTGGTCAGTCCGTCTGCTTTTTGTGTTTTTTTCCTGCCCTCTAACCCACCAGCTGAATTTTCAAGTGAGCACTTGGTTGTAATACATTCAAAATTACCTGTATTTGTATAGCACTTTTTCAGTGAGAGGACTGTTGGGGAAAAATAATAATGTTGTATTATTATTATTATTTTCTAAGGGGATATTTCTTTATCACATAGTTTAAATGTACTTTTTAAATGTCATTTGGTTTCAACCATATGTTCCTTTGTATACACCCTGTTCTTTTAAGATGCTAATGAAGTTTGACCAAATAAAGAGAGACTGCAGTGGGAGGGCCCTTTTTGACCAGGTGACAGAGCTGTGTGATCAGGACACAGGGCTGGGAGGCTGTCTGAAGAAGCTGAGAGGAGAACAGACAAACGGTCAACCAGAGTATCTTCCTGGTCTCCCTCTGCAGAACTTTACTTATTTTATCTCCCACTGCAGAGTTCATTTAACTTCAATTTCTGTCCGACCCCTGTTTGTGATTCTTTCTAGGTTAAACCACTATTTTTTACCCTAACATTTTGGTGCCGAGACCCGACATACGGAGCACTTCCGCCGGTGGTTTTCGTCGAAGGACTTGCTTCACTGGCCTGCTTCATCAACTTCCACTCCAATATATGTTTTTAGACCATGGTCACTTAAAGATGTCAAAGAGGTTGTAGAACAAATGACTGAGCAATAAGGAGGATCCAGAAAAATGGACAGACGATATGGTTGATGTGGTCAAATCCTACCGGTTAAACGGTCAAGAATTAGGACAAGCTATGGCTGCAGCGTTGGGAAAAGACTGGCACAGTGTAGCAGGAAATTACACAGGAAGAGATGAGGCCGGAGTTGTGTTGGAATTTCAGACTGATTTCCAGGGAAAATTAAAGGAACAATTCGATGCAGTAGCAAATCAAGTTCACACACAGTTTAAAAAGAAACCAGATTATGGGCATATGGCTTCCATAAAACAGAAGCCTGGGGAAACTGTAGATGATTTTACATTCAGATACCAAAAGGAAAACGATATCCATTGGTGCCTTACTAAGGAGACTGGTGATGATAGCCCATATATGCGACATTTATGTAATGGCTTTCTACATAGTTTCCACCCCACTATTACTAATTGGATCAAAAATCACCTTCTGACCTGGGAAACATGCAACCTTACCACCCTTATGGCCAATGCACGTTTTGCAGAAGGTGTCATGGAAAGAAAAGGGAGGAAGCCAAAACCCCCAGACTCAGATACACAGGTATATCACACCCAGATAGAAGACCATGAGGGGGAGTTTATTATCAAAGTGAAAACTACAACAGAGGGAGGGGGTTTAGACCACGAAGGAATACACATAATCGCACACCCCAGGGTTCATGGAGACATCAAGGTGGTCACCCTGCCCCCACGTGTTGGACCTGTGGAGAAGTTGGCCACATTTCATACGAATGTAGCAGAGGCAGAGGCTGAGGAAGGGCCAGAGCACGTGGTCAGATCCATACACAGGGTCCAACTGCCCCAGAACACTCGCAATTCACACAGCAATGACTAGATACTTTTGCCGTCTCTAATGAGGTGGTGGATTGCTGTGGCGCCTGGGAATTAATTAATGTTCTGAAAGAGAAGCCTTACATAAGACTTAAAATTAATGAACAAATGGTAGAGCTCCTTTGTCACACCGGAGCTTGCAAAACAGTGATCTCCTCTAGCATTAATCTGCCAGAATCTAAAAAAAGCATTTTAGTAAAATCAGCAGACAGTGCTACTACACGCTCATTTTTATCTAAACCAGTGTTAATAATAGATCCACAAACTGGGTTTAGTTCTAAAAACCCAATAGTCATTCCACCACAATGTCCACTCAATTTATTGGGTAGAGACCTAATGTCAGCCCTAAAAATCTCCATTATCCCAGTGGGAGATGGCATGAGAGCTGTGAGAACAGAAAATTTAAATGATAATATTTACCTAAATACAACTCATACACCACAGGAACTTGGTCTGTCCTACTCTTCACGAGTTGAACCTAAAGAAAACCTTAAAGACACAACAACAGTGATGGACACAGCTTTGAAAGTAGTTCCTGACCCCGACAAAAAATTCATGCCTACATCACAGTTACATGTGAATATGGCTCTGAGGCCTGAACCTGATCCCAAGTTCCAAGATTATTTAATGCAACTCTCACCTGCTGTAGTGTTCACCTCACACATCATTACTGATGGAAAATCTGATTCAGCTGCCTCAGTAATACTGACTACCGCCTTAAAGCATTCTTTGATTTGCCTACAGATCCACATATATCTCTGACAAAAAGCAGTAAATCACGTTGGAAAGATTTGGGATATATGGTGCGAAAAGCAAATAACGCCACAGATTTTAAAGCTTTGCAAGAAAATAAAGAAGATTGTTGGCAATACAGTTAATCCACAGGTTTATATAGGCTGCCCCTTATCATGCCACTCCACTGCACCACTCAAGTAGCACCACTAGACTAACCAGAAACAGAAATCATCTTATTGACTGAAGAGGAAGAAAATCAACTCAAAGAAGTCCCTGACACATTATGGTCTAAATGTCCCACTGATGTAGGCCTACTCTCATCCATTGCTCCCATTCAAATAACTGCTAAATCACATTTTAGACCCACAGTAAGACAATATCCCCTCTCTGCAGAAGCAGAGTTAAGAATTCAACCAGTAATTGAGGAATTACTAACAGATGTCATAAGAAAATGTCCTGATTCACCATGTAACACACCAGTTTGGCCAGTTAAAAAGGCTGATGGGAAAAGCTGGCGTATGGTTCAAGATTTGAGAATGGTGAATTCAGCTGTGCAGACCAGAGCGCCTACTGTGCCTGATCCACACACTCTGTTAAACTCCGGGTCCCACTAGGAAGTTTTTCACAGTAGTGGACCTCAGTAATGCCTTTTTTAGCATTCAAGTGCACCCAGATTCACAATTTTGGTTTGCTTTCACTTATAAACATGTAAAATCACCATGGCCTGAGTTTTGGACCTATTAAAACTTTATATGAGAATCACACCAACAAACCAAGGTTTAACACCTTTTGAAATCATTTATGGCAGACCTTACAAGTTTACCTCTAGTCGTGCCTGATTTGCAAAAAGCAGACGAAGAACTCACATTAGCTGATTACATGAGGAAAATTATCCTAGCCAAAGAAGTGCAAAGCACACACAATCTGCCTACCTTTCCTTTTGTTTTGCAGGACCCTGAAACCTGCTGACCACACCCACGGCTGTGAAAGTGGCTGAGAGACCCTCGTGGATACACATCTCACACTGCTAATTGCAAAGGCAATTAAGGGACGAGACATGGGACACTGGGGAAGTTCTGGACTACAAAGGGCAGAATGACCAACAGGGCTTCTGATCTCAAACCCAGCAGAAAAGCATCCCTGTCTCCTAGCGGTCAAACCTCCGTTTGGGAGGGCTAGTCCTCTTAATTGCCTCTAGCCAACATGCAGTTTGGCTCCTCTCCCTACTGCTTTTGCCTCACACCTGATGACGCCCAGACATCAAAGGAGGTTTGGTGGACTTTGGAAAACATCACAGATATCCTTGCCGAGATGTCCAACCTGCTGACCACCGATCCAGAAAATCTGGCGATGAGGACCATGCTGATGCAACATCGAGTAGCTCTGGACACTATTTGCGTTTGAAGGTGGACTTTGTACTATAATCGGAAAGCCGTAATGGACAGTGGGATCTCATGGGCTGGCTGAGAACTGGCAGGTGGTATCAGGTTCTTTTAAAAATAACTATGCCATTCATTGTAATTTTGATACTTTTCCGCATTTTTGTTAGTTGTGTTCTCCCATGTATAAAACAAATGATAAATAAGATGATAACTAACACAATGGTCCAATACTCTCTTCTTAATCAGAGGCTTGAAGATGATGACAAAAATGAAGAAGAAGATGTGGTGTAAAAACCTTTTTATGACTCCATTAATCTAAACTACTGCTCTGGTAGCGATTAATTGGATGATGTCTAGGTGAAGCCCACATTAATATCATTTTGAAATTGCTACTTATTTTTGCAATTTCTTTGTTGTATGTCTTATTACATTTCTTGAATTTGGGATGCTACTTAGTTTTGCAACCTTTTGTTGTCTGGTTTTAATGATTCTTATATTTTTACATTATTAGAGTTGTTACCTATTTTACAACTTTTTGTTGTTCGTGATCACATTTAAAAACCACATTTCAGGGGGGAAATGTTAGGGAAAAATAATAATGTTGTATTATTATTTTCTTAGGGTATATTTCTTTATCACATAGTTTACTTTTTAAATGCCATTTGGTTTCAACCATATGTTCCTTTGTATACACCCTGTTCTTTTAAGATGCTAATGAAGTTTGACCAAATAAAGAGAGACTACAGTGGGAGGGCCCTTTGAGACCAGGTGATAGAGCTGTGTGATCAGGACACAGGGCTGGGAGGCTGTCTGAAGAAGCTGAGAGGAGAACAGACAAACGGTCAACCAGAGTATTTTCCTGGTCTCCCTCTGCAGAACTTTACTAATTTTATCTCCACTGTAGGGTTCATTTAACTTCAATTTCTCTCCGACGCCTGTGTGTGATTGTTTCTACGTTAAACCACTATTTTTTTCCCTAACAAGGACCATTAAGTGTTTTACACTACATTCATTCAATATTTTGATTAATACAGTTTCTCAATGTTTCACATGCATATGCTTGGATAGTTTGTCATTAGTAAGAGTCATATAAAATATAAATTATTAGCAAGCTAATATTAGCCATAGCATGCTAACCTAGCTAGCCTTGCTAGGTCTATTGTAATCGATTGTTTGATCATTTTAGCTTTAGTCTTAAAATATAGACATGGATATGTCTCAAAATTTGGGGTTCAGACACTCAAACTGAGTGTGAAGTGTGAAATAACCAAAGCTGAGGCAAAATACCTCCAAATAAACTTAACGAAGCTCGGTTTCCTCTCCCTTCAGGATTTAAGGAAGACAGATCTAGACCTCACTGGGTGTCTTTGGAAAATTTAAGAGTAGATGGTTATGATGCAAGTTGTATAATGTGCCACCACTCATGGACTGTTGTAATATGACTGCAAGTTATGTTATGTCCTATAATATGTAACATTATTAACATCACGCAGCTGCAGCCAGTTAACCACAAATGTGTTATCAACCAACATGAGTAGAAAAATCATGGCTTTTCTTTTTACATTTATATATGTTTTAAACTGTTTCGTGTTTTCCCATTTATGTCAAGGTGAAATATTTCTGCTTTTGCTATTAAAGAAATATATCGTATATCGATCAATAACATGTAATTTAGAGCATCACCCATCAGGCTTTTACTGGCCGGCTGATTTATTTTTCTTTGATGCTTGACTTGAAGTTTCTCAATCTAATTTCATTTATGTCCTTTAACTCGTACAAATTCCCTTCGTACAAAAGTTTAAATAAACATTGAGAATAAAGGTAAATACTGATCTATGGGTTTCTTGATAGACCTTTTAGTTTTAAGAGCAACAGAAAATAGAAGCATTAACATTGGTTCTTACAGCTGACATTTTTTTGTCAAATTTTTATTGCATCATAAACATTGTGCATTAAACATTCTGTTTCTTGATCGATTCACAGGACAAAATATTTGGGTGTTTTTCATTTAGATTACATTTAGAATCAGATTTTTAATTTTGTTTATGATCAGAACAAATCAAAGCTGTTGAAAATTGACAATGCCGCATTGCTAATGTTGATAAAGCTGGGGTTTATTAGCCTTAAGTATTTGCAGCAGATAGTAAAGAAGGGAAGTCAAGGCTTGTTGTCTTTTCTTTATGCTCCAACATCTGATTAATGTTTAGAAGTTCCATCAGCTCAAGAACACTTTAAGTTTTCCTGTGATGGAAAAAAAGACCGAAAAACAAATATTACCAAAATATTCTTCATAAACAATAACTGCTAACTGAGCTGTTTTTGAACTTTTGCTCTCTCAAAAGTGATAATTTAGGTAGAAACAGTGTCTTTTTTATACAAGCTACATGTAATAATTCATTAACTGGCCACATCTTTAACTATACTGTATGTATGTTTTATATATAGACAAATCAGATGCTGCAGATCTTCTACAGTTGGTTGTTTAGAGTTTAATCTCTTCTACCATCATCTGCAGCATCAGAGCCAGGGATTTAAAAAGGCTCAACCAGCTGATAAAGAAGGCTGGTTCTGTTCTGGGGACGACTGTGGAACATCTGGAAATTATGATGCAAAGAAAGATTCTTCACAAAATGAAAAACTTTATGGACAACCTTGAGCTTCTTCTTCAGGTTCACTGTAAGACAGACCACTAGAGGAGATTCTTCCTGCTCAAAGCCAGCAACATCTACAACAATTTATTGAAGAACCTTGGACAACATGAGTAATGGAAACATGTATTTCATTTTGGGATTCATTAAGTATACTGGAAAATTGACTTTGATATAAATAATCTATAGTCTGACAGGACAGATGAGGACGATTTTGGAAGATGTGCATCCTGCTACATCTGGTTTAAAATGAAAACTAACTGAGCTTTTAAGGAAAGTCAAACTGGCATCAAATCCTTTAAGGAGAATGTCCCTCAGTTCATGAGCAGCTATTCCACGTCTGAAGGGCTAAAAAACAACCAAAGATTTTTGAAGAGGCCTACTCAAAGTACAGAACTAAAAGTGAATGAGATTCTGCAGCAGATCCTTAAACAGACCATTCATTCATCTCTCCATTGTTGCTGAATAAAAACATTTGTGCAAAGAAAAGTGGGCAAACTTTATCCACAGTTTTGTAAAACAATCGTCTGATCAAAGCTGTTAATGATAAAAATAATAATGGCTATTTCTTAATTATGACTTCAAAGATCAGATAAGCAGTTTGATTGTTTAACACGTTTTGTTTTGACAAAAAAAAAACATTAAAACAGAAGAAATCTAGAAAGGAGGAAAATAGATGTTCACAGCATTTTAAATAAAGTGAATGAGATTAAATCATACTGGGTGTGAATGACTCAGTGGTGCTTTTGATAGTTGATGCTCACCTTATTTCTCTTCTCTTTGAGCCAGGAGGAATGTGGATTGATGCAAACCTTTTTACCACCATTAATCTCGACGCTACAAAGAGAAAAACACAACAGTTGAATAATTTCCTTATTACTGCTTGACACAAACAAACATTTAAAATATTCATGTAAATATTTGGATGAAACCCCAAAATATGGATACATGGACCATCTAGTTCAGCCCTAATGTTGCTATCAAGATAAACATGTCTTGTTTAAAATGATCAATAAAAACAAATAAAGGTATTTTAACGTTGATGTTTGAAGCAAACAAATGTTTAGCAAATGTGTTTCAGTCACATGTTTTTATCAAGATTGTAACTTAGCAAGCTTAATGTAATAAAAACGAATAAGTGTGCTGCAGTGCAGTTTATGTAATACTTCAGTAATTCTCTGAATGCTTACACATTATACCAGTTCAGAGAAAAATATTTTACTGGTGTGCCTGT
Organism: Apricaphanius iberus; assembly: GCA_028564705.1. NCBI lineage: Eukaryota > Metazoa > Chordata > Actinopteri > Cyprinodontiformes > Aphaniidae > Apricaphanius > Apricaphanius iberus. Next base: position 98,280 of record JAPXFQ010002533.1, on the reverse strand, counting down.
TACAGTGGCTATAAAATTATACCACTAGATGGAGCTCATATTATACTTATGATAGACTGAGAAATGAGCTCATAGCTGGGAGGAAGGGAAGGAAGGAGGGAAGGAAGGAAGGAAGGTGGAATGAAGTAATTTTCTATCTGCTGTGCTTACATATAGAAGTGTTTAGAACACGGATGTCCTGCTCTTTGTTCAAAACACTTTGTGATTTCCCCATCGACACTATCTGTACCAGCGTCACAGCAGGATGGGCACACATGACATCTGCCTGCAACAGAAAAGAACAACGACTGAAACACAGAACAAAATATGAAGAAAATATTTTTCACTGTTGTACAGATGGTTTCCTATCCATTCAATCGAGAATTAAAACTGAAACTCATACATACATAGAAGCAAACCTTCATACATTTACAGTTCAGCACCCAGAAGAAGGTCTAATTTAGATGGTTACCTGAATGATCGGCTTTACAACAAGCTGTACATTTAAAACACGTCACTCATGAGTCGACTAATGTTTTATTGACAGATTCTGAATCATCTGACAGTTTCCCAAAAATTTTAATTCCTCTAATATTTAAGGTTAAAACTATACAGATCTGTATGTACATAATTGTGTTTCTCTGTAGACATTAAGATGTCGGAACCATCCAAAACAAAACTAAGATGTTAAAAAAAGCTGTTACAGGCTTTATGCTAAAACTGATCATTTATTTATTACTCCTGTTAAGATTTTTAAGTGCATTTACAAATCAGGAAGAACTTTGAATACTGTTTTAAAAATATGAGCCATAGCTGGATTGTCTGTCTGACATTAAATCTTGGTTAAATGAATTAAAAACAGAAGCGGTGCTGTTCTCACCGAGCTCCGTTACTATCCAAGAACCGATCTTGCCCTCGGACTTATCTAAACTATTGAAATCATCAATTACCAATCTTGGGGTTATAGTGGATTAAAAAACTTTCCATGGATAAATATATCAACCAACTCATTAAATCCTGTTTTTTTTTCAGTTATGTGGCCTGAGACCCTTAAGGACTATTTTGTGTGGGCAGGATTTGCAATCAGTGGTCCACGCTTTTGTCACTGCTCACTTGGATTATGCAAACTCTAATTCTGCACCTTTAGTTCGTCTCCAGCTGGTACAGAATGCAGCAGCTCACTTTTTAACTAGGACCGTTCGCCGGGAACACATTACTCCGGTCTTGGCTCGTCTGCATCGGCCGCCTGTTCGTTTTAGAATAAAATTAAAACTTTTGCGTGTTACTTTTAAGGCCCTTCACTCTTTGGCTCCTACTTAACTCTCCCAGCTGCTCAGCTTGTATGTTCCTGGCCGTGCTCTTCGCTTCCTTGACCAGCGTCTGGTCGTTTTAAGTCTCGGGGCGAACGGGCCTTTTCTGTCTGTGCCCCAAAACTATGGAACCAGCTCCCCTTGTCTGTCCGACTCTCTCCTTCAGTCACTGTTTTTAAATCTCGGCTAAAGACCTATTTCTATTCTGTTTTAATGCCTCTTAGCTCTGTTTGTATTATTTAAAGTTTCTTTTTGACTGACTGCAGTACTTGCTGTATATTATTGAATTGTCCAGCACTTTGGTGAAGGAATCCTGAAAAGGGGCTCAATAGATAACCATGGTATGGTATGGTATATTCTGATTCCTTTATATTGACCTTCTATTAATCTTTTATCACTGAAATCTTGTTTGCAGGAGGAAATGGCTTATTCAGAGAGTCTTTATTGAGAGTATTAGAATTAACTTTGGTAGAACTAAGCAAACAACTTAGCTTCTCTCAAATGAATCATATGTGATCATCAGCTTCAGAAAAAAAAACTATTTTCTCCCCATGAAGATTATTAGAGTTTTAACACTTTCTTTTAATCAAAAGTCAAAGTCTTTTTTAACTTTATGTTAGCCCCAATTACCACACTAAATAAGAAATCAATCCAATCTTTGCTAACTTAAAGGATTTTTTGCTTGCATCGAAAAAATAAAAAAGTTTACTAATTAAATTTCAAGTCATTTAAAAATGTACATTACCTTCAGATACAGTTGTTGTTCTTACTGCTAACTTAGCCCCAATTACCAGAATTAATTAAGAAAGAATTCTTGTTTGAATGCTTTCCTGCACGCAGTGAAAATGTAACATAATCACTCATTACATTTCAAAGATCTGGTTAAACAAAACCAAAATTATTTAAAATGTATATTACCTTCAGATACAGCGTGGAAGATCCAAACAGCCAAGATGGGCAGAAATATTAAGGTCCTGATGATGAAAGTCGTCCTCATCTCTGCAGAGTTGGTTTTACTTTGGAGTTAAAACAATCTGGTCTTTGCTGTGACAAAGTTTGATACCTGCTGAGAAATGTAGCTCCCTCCAACATTCAAGGCTCTTAAACTGGTGAACATGTGAGAAGCAAACAGGAACTGGTGCAAAATTATCTGATAGGAAAATGTCTGAGATAATGACCGTGGATACGATCTGAAAGACATGAAAACCACATTCTCATGCATCACAGTCTGATGCAGCCAGAAACAGTTCTTGCTCTTTGTTTACAACCATGATGTAAAATGTATTGGTTAGATTGTTCGTTGATAGTATTATTGAATTGACAGGAGGTTACCACATGTGAGACTAAAAGTCTTTTATACCATGGGAGGTTAAATACTTAGTTTGACGTCTCTTCTCTGCCCCCCCCTCCCCCCCAGACAGCTGCAGAGGCAGAAGCTTTGCCCTCTGCTTCAAAACCTCTGTTTCCTGAGCTGCAAACTTCAATTATAAAGTGATTTTCATAAAAACGTTGTCACTCAAAGAACTTTATCGATTAAAAATTACCCAACATAAAACACATTCCCATCCCCGCGCCACGGATTTAAAAGCATGATCACATTTATGTCCCCTTCTGCAAAGCCCATGCAAGCACAAACATCAAGAGCAACAGTAAAAAGGAAATTCGGGCCGATATTGCGCCTTTGAAGGAACCATCTGCACTGGCAGCAGCACTTCAACAGCAGCAGCCGAGGGAATGACCCATGGCGCCCAGAGGGAAGACTGAGACCCCCACCTCCACCCAGGTTTACCTGGAGAACACTCAGGCAGATACAGCTGACCACTGCTCCCACCGCTTACCAAGACACCATCTCACAAATTAATAATAGCCAGGTAGTTCAATCTTGGTAACTGTTTACCTGCCTGATGAGGCTGATGCAACAAAATATTAATAGATGAAGAAGTTCAGCACTGCTGTTTTGCAAACAGCGAGTTACTACAAAATTTAAATGGGATAATGACGACTTTCCAAAATACAACAGTTTATTGACATGTTGGGTCACACACAGACATCGGGTGGCGCTCTAGCTCCACCGGAAGTTGGGTAGAACAGAGTCTATAAATAGACCCCCGCTGCCTGCTGTTTGCCCTTCTTCACGCAGGCTCCGGGCCTTGCTGACACAGGGAAGACGCTCATCAACAACCTTCTACAAGGCGGGTGATGGCCAACTCGCTCCAGGGAAGGCCAAAGCAACCACCTCTCCCTCGCTGGCGAAGGCAAGGCCGAGTTTCTGGCAGAAACTTGCTTCAAGGAACTCAAAGACCACTTCAGGTGAATCCTAAACATTGATAAACAAAATTTGATCATCAAAGCCCAACGAAAGGTTCCCTGAGTTTCAGAGCGCTGAGAAACGGGAGCTGAGAGCCGCATGCGGTGGGAATCTGAACCAGCCAAGGCCACATTCATTCGACGCCACAGAGCCGATAATAATTGCCATGCTGGAAATCGGCGAAAGGTACTGTCAGTGAAAGAAAGTTGGTGTTGATTGCTGCTTAGCCAGATCGGAGGAAGAGCTAACTGCATCCCCAACGGCCCTGAGGATTACTGTTCAAATAGCTACTGCAGCCATTGTTAGCCGCAAACTTTAAACGGTCATAAGGTCTGTTTGGGAAGAGGCAAACTAGTTTAGGATTACTAATTTTAAAGGTGTAAGTTGTTACTGTTAACTTGTATAAGCTTCATCTGTTCTCGTTGGGTAACCCAGGCCCGTCCGGCCTAAAGTTCTAACCAGTGTTTTAAAAGAGTTTCCCAACAAAGAGTCGTTTCAAATCCTACTATTTGAGTTACTCAATCGAACAAGAGCTTTATTTTCATAGTATAAGTTTAACTTTTTATAGAGTCTGTACACAAATCCATGATACACTCTTGTGTTGTTCAGGCCAGACCTGCTGGCTGATAATTTCTTCTTGCTCCATTTTCTTTTTTGACTGAGAGCTCAACTCAGCACTGATTGTTTAAGTCTCCCATATATGTATGAAAACTCATAAAAGAAAAAAAAGAATGCTTAGACTGCCCTCTGCTGGAAAATAAGTTGCATTACGACCTCCCAGCCACTGGGTTACCTGCGCAGTTAAAGTTTTTCTAAATGTATTTCCAGCTACATGCTGCTTTTAGTGGTTTAAACCAAGACAAATTTCCTCTTTTCAAGACAAAAAAGTAAATCTAGATCAGTTAAGAGGAATTTTTCAAACAGTTTTACAGAAACTAACTTAGATTCCAAGGTGACATGGATGGAAGTCTGATTCAAAGGAACAGGGGCCTAAATAAAAACTAAAACAATTTTAGGTTTCAGTCCATGTTTACTTTATGAAGAGAAAACATTGAAATTCCTACATTACAGTTTGACTGGTGTCATCTAGAAAAAGGTGTGACTTGTAGACCAGACGATTATCTGATCGATCGGCTTTACAACAAGCTGTACATTTAAAACACGTCACTCAGGATATAACTGGAGAAGAAAAGAGTCTGCTGATGTTTTACTGACACTCAGTTCATGCAATGCAACGGATCCAAAACCGTAGATGTTTAACATCATTCTCAAACTGCAGTCAAAGTCTCTCCAGTTGGTGTATTTTTGATAGTTTTTAATAAAATGACAAGACTAAATGAAACAGATGTAACAAGGCTATTTCTAAGATGTAAGGAGTAGAAGGTCAAGATAAGTTGTGTGAAAATGTAAAGAGAAGTAAGTAGTAGCCCAATCTATAATAACTCCATTGAAGTATAAATCCCAAAATCTCTATTTAAGTTGGGTAATATAGTACTTGTACTTCATTACTTGACACCTTTGCATATATGCACCTCAATTTGGCCTATATGTGGCATATATATTATTATATATGTGCATATATCCAGGTTATTTTCATTAGGGAGATGTTCTAAAATGGCCTTCGTTTTGAATTTCACAGTTTAAAATAATTTAAAATGTTTTTGTTCACAAGACCAAGGTCTGAACTTAACAAGGTACACCTGAACAAGGTCTGAACTTCCTTGTAAGAAGGCTTGCAGCTTGCAGCCCTATTTTAGTTTTTGCTCACAGCTTCTGGTTATTCAACCTGTGGTCGGCCTTCTGCTGAGGCTGCTGTATCTTTAACAATGAGAAGTTTCTTATGAATATCAAAGGTTTGAGAGAAGATTTCCACACATACAAACATTTTATCTTTTGATCTCTACCATTATAAGATAAGGCCATAAGGTCATTCTGCCATTGAAGAATCTACTATAGAAAGTACTCCTGGTCAGTAATGCTGTGTTTAGCTGCGACTTGTTCCTTGACAAATCAGCTGACAGAAAAATAATATTTATTATATGTAATGCATTTTTATTTTTCATATAAAGTATGCATTTTATTGGAAAATAATTTTTTGTGTGTTTGGATGTTTCTTACCCAAATAAACAACTGCTGCTGTTAGCAATGAGCTATCTTTTCAATTCAATTCACCTTTATTTATATAGTGCCAATTCACAACATATTTCATTTTAAAGCACTTTACAAGAAAAGTAAAAGTTCCGTAGAACTACTTGTGGCTCAGAGCTTTAGTGTTTAACAGTGTCTCTTTATCAGATGGAGAAATCAACAGACATGTTGCTCCATTTAACTCTGCATTCTCTTTATTTATCTTTTTGTTTTTGTTCAGTCCTTTTTTTCCTGCCCTCTAACCCACCAGCTGGTTGTGGCAGATGTCCGATTATATTACAATCCTGCTATATTCAAAAACACTTAAGTAATTTGTCTCCACTTTCACCACATTCTTCAACATTAGAACAAATACTGCAAAGTCAACAACTCAATGTAACTGGCTGGCCTTCTTTAGATTATCTATTGCTGATCAAGATATGTTTAACTGAATTTGACTACTGTATAATGAATTGGATATAACTGAGTTGTATGTATTAAAATCTCTATATATCAATCAATCAAACTTTATTTATAAAGTGCTTTTCCAACTAAAAAGCTTCTCAAAGTGCTTTACAGGTGAAAATGACCCCACAAACCCCACCCTTTCCAAACCCAAAATAAAATCATCATCACAAGTATGAGATTTAATATTAAATCATATTGGGTGTGAACGACTCAGTGGTGGCGCAGTGGTTAGGACCGTTACCTTGTCGCAAGAGGTTTGCGTGTTCGTATCCCGGCCCAGGGCCTTTCGGCATGGAGTTTGCATGTTCTCCCCGTGCACGCGTGGGTTCCCTCTGGGTACTCTGGCTTCCTCCTACAGTTCAAACACATGACTGTCAGGTTAATTGATAACTCTAAATTGTGTGCATGGTTGTTTGTCCTGTGTGGCCCTGTGATGGACTGGAGACCTGTCCAGGGTGTACCCCACCTCTCGCCTGTTGAGATAGGCACCAGCCCCCCCTGTGACCCCTGGAGGACTAAGCGGTTCAGAAAATTGATGGATGACTTTTGATAGTTGATGCTCACCTTTTTTCTCTTGCAATGGGGCTTCTCTTTCTCTTTCAGCCATAAGGAATCTGGATTGATGGAAACATTTTAAACACCATTAATCTCGACGCTACAAAGAGAAAAACACAACAGTTGAATCATTTCCTTATTACTGCTTGACACAAACAAACATTTAAAATATTAATGTGAATATTTGGATGAAACCCCAAAATATAGATACATGGACCATCTAGTTCAGCCCTAATGTTGCTATCAAGATAAACATGTGATGTTTAAAATGATCCAAAAAAAACAAATAAAGGTATTTTAACGCTGCTGTTTGAAACAAACAAATGTTTAGCAAATGTGTTTCAGTCACATATTTTTTATCAAGATTGTAACTTAGCAATTATTAATGTAATAAACGAATAAGTGTGCTTCAGTGCAGTTTATGTAATACTTCAGTAATTCTCTGAATGCTTACACATTATACCAGTTCAGAGAAAAATATTTTACTGGTTTGCCTGTTACAGTGGCTATAAAATTATACCACTAGATGGAGCTCATATTATACTTATGATAGACTGAGAAATGAGCTCATAGCTGGGAGGAAGGGAAGGAAGGAGGGAAGGAAGGAAGGAAGGTGGAATGAAGTAATTTTCTATCTGCTGTGCTTACATATAGAAGTGTTTAGAACACGGATGTCCTGCTCTTTGTTCAAAACACTTTGTGATTTCCCCATCGACACTATCTGTACCACCGTCACAGCAGTTTGGGCAATTGAAACATCTGCCTGCAACAGAAAAGCACAACGACTGAAACACAGAGAACAAAATATGAAGAAAATATTTTTCACTGTTGTACAGATGGTTTCCTGTTCTTTCAATCAGGAATAAACTGAAAACTCAAACATATCAGCAAACCTTTACAGTCTCAAACAGTTCAGCACCCAGAACAAGGTCTAATTTGTAGACAAGATGGTTACCTGAATGATCGGCTTTACAACAAGCTGTACCTTTTAAACACGTCATTCAAGAGTCGACTGATATTTTACTGACAGATTATGAATCATCGGACAATTTCCAAAAATGTTTTTTTATATTTCAGAGCCTTTCACTCCTCTAATAATTAAAGTTAAAATCATACAGATCTATATGTACATAATTGTGTTTCTCTGTAGACATTAAGATGTTGGAACCATCCAAAATCGAACTAAGATGTTTAAAAAAAGCTGTTATAAACTTTTTACTAAAACTGGTCATTTATTTATTCTTCCTGTTAAGATTTTTAAGTGCATTTAAAAATAAGAAAGAACATTGAATATTGTTTTTAAAATATCTTCTTATTCCTTTATATTGACTTTCTATTAATCTTTTATCACTGAAATCATAGCTTGCAGGAGGAAATGGCTCATTCAGAGAGTCTTTGCGACTTCTGATGATTTAAGTTGGAGAAATATTCCCTGATTTGAAATCTTTGGTTGAATTTGCGCTTTATTCCCGTCTCCAGGGTGACAGCAGAGCGGATTCAGCCTCTAAACCACCAAGAGAAGTCGTCTGTTCGATAAAAAACCTCCAAAACCTCAGGAAAAAAACCTCTGCAGCAATCTCACTTTACATGTTTAATCATGCAAAAACAGACAGGTAACTCATGCAGGCCAGGAGGAAGTTGTGAGAATTTATGTTTAGGATGCAGGAGTGAAATGTTCAAAGTACAATTATTTAAATTCATTCTTTATATGTACAGTGGTTACTGGGGCCACAGTCAGTGGTTTCTGTCAATGGCAGAAAAAAAAGTTACATGTTGATGTGTGATGCCACACTGATGTGGATTATCTGTTTAGGTTGTTTGGATTAAATAGCAATAAAAATGAATAAAAAAATAAATACTATTGAATATGTTATTGTAATGATTTTAAATATTGAAAGGTAAAATGTGATTATGACAGGATTTTTCTTTAACACATTAGTCAAAATGACAACAAAAAAATAGATTACTAGATTTTAATAAGAAAGCAATTCAATCCTTCCTTACTTAAATGATTTTCTGCTTGCACTGAAAAAAAGTCCAGCAATTCAATTTCAAGTAATATAAGATGTATATTACCTTCAGATACAGCGTGGAAGATCCAAACAGCCAAGATGGGCAGAAATATTAAGGTCCTGATGATGAAAGTCGTCCTCATCTCTGCAGAGTTGGTTTTACTTTGCAGTTAAAACAATCTGGTCTCTGCTGTGACACAGTTTGATACCTGCTGAGAAATGTAGCTCCCTCCAACATTCAAGGCTCTTAAATTGGTGAACATGTGAGAAGCAAACAGGAACTGGTCCAAAATGACCTGATAGGAAAATGTCTGAGATAATGACCATGGATACGATCTGAAAGACATGAAAACCACATTCTCATGCATTACAGTCTGATGCAGCCAGAAACAGTTCTTGCTATTAGTTTACAACCATGATGTAAAATGTATTGGTCAGATTGTTCATTAATTTATTTTTTTAACTGAAAAGAGGTTACCACACAGGAAACTATAAGTCTTTTCTACCATGGGAACAAAACGTGAGTTGGTGTAGATCAAGGTTCAGCAACCTTTACCGTCCAAACAGCCGTTTTGCACTAAATCCAGGTAAATAAACTCATCCAGAGTCACAAATGTTATATGACCTTTAGAAAAACTCAACGTAATTTTTTTTTACAATAATCTACTGAGTAAATTGTGTTGTCATAAAAATACAGCATTTTATTTCTATTTTTAGATTTTAAAAGAAAGAAAACCATAAAATGTTTGTGGAGAGAGGATTGATTTATTGTCTTCTGTTTTTGTCGTTTGTGGCAACATAATATAAAATGCATATACTTCCATTCTTATGACCAGGAAAATAGATCTAATTGATCAAGGATTTTTACTGCTAACATAATTTTATCATGGCAGTTCAAAGCAATTTTTCAATGCAAATAACAAAACAAAATCAAATCAAACTTTACTTATAAAGCGCTTTTCAAAATTCAAAGCTTCTCAAAGTGCTTTACAGATTAAAGATCAAGATCAACTAAAAAACCAAAGCAGATAAACAATGAATAATAGTCAGCCAAAATCAAATAAAACATGCGTATCGATTAAACAGATATTAATAAATAATAATAATTTAAAACCTCGGCTAAAAAGGTAAGTCTTGATCCTGCTCTTAAAAACATGAACTTTCTCTGCGGCCCTGAGATCCTCTATCAGCCTGTTCAAGAGGTGAGAGACCGTAATAATGAAAAGACGCCTCATCATGAGTCTGTGTCCTGACTTTGGTAATGATAACGAGACGGCTGCTAGAGGAGCGCAGAGACCGCGAGGGTTCATACGGTAAAAGATAAGAAGGCCCAAGACCATTAAGACATTTAAAAACCACCAAAAGAACCTTAAAATGGATCCTAAAACATACGGGGAGCCAATGCAGTGATTCTAAGACCGGTGTAATGTGCTCCTTCCTCCTGGTCTTCATCAGGACACGAGCTGCTGAGTTTATAAAAGCTGTAAACCTGATGTTGTCTTTTTGGGAAAACCAGAAATCAATACAGTAATCGATTCTACTGGTGATAAAAGCTGCATTAGTGTCTTGGTCAGAGAGAAAATGGGGCGGAGTCTGGTGATGTTCTTTAGGTGATAAAAACCTATTTTACTAATGTTTTTAATGTGGGGGATAAAAGCTCAGAGTCAAAAATCACACCCAGGTTCTTCACTTGTAATGATGGATTAAAAGACAATGAGTGTAGTTTTGGTAAAAGTTTCTCTCTCTGAGCCTCAGGACCGATAACTAAAACCTCAGTTTTGTCCTGGTTGAGCTGGAGAAAGTTTTCGGCCATCCAGGATTTAATGCCTAAAATGCAGTTAAAAAGTGCATCCATTGGCCGTGTGTCATCAGGAGACATGGAGATGTACAACTGTGTATCATCAGCATAACTGTGAAAGTTAACTCCATGTCTCCTGATAACACTGCCAAGAGGGAGCATATACAGGTTAAAAAGCACTGGGCCTAAAACTGAACCCTGGGGAACACCACAAGTGATCTTATGGACCTTAGAGGAACAGGTATCTAAACTTACCATAAAAGTCCTGTCTGTGAGGTAGGATGTGAACCATTTGTGAACAGCACCAGAGAGGCCGATCTGTTTTAAACGAGTTAAAAGAATAGTGTGGTCTACTGTATCAAAGGCAGCGCTTAGATCCAGAAGAACCAACACTGTCACCTTTTTAGCATCATAGTTTAATCTAAAATCATTTAAAATCTTTAAAAGCGCCGTCTCTGTGCTGTGGTTCATCCTAAAACCAGACTGAAATTTCTCTAGGACATTATGAGCGTTAATAAAATCATTAAGTTGAATAAAAACAAGTTTTTCTAAAACTTTGCTTAAAAATGGTAAGTTAGATACTGGTCGGTAGTTGTTTAAATCATTAAAATCTAAATTGCTCTTCTTCAGCAGGGGCCTCACTTTAAAGGCAGCAGGAAAAACCCCCGTCTGAAGGGAGCAATTCATAAAGTTTAAAATCTCATCTTTAAAAGAACCATAAAATTGCTTAAAAAACCTGGTGGGAATCGGGTCCAAAGCGCTTGTGGTGGGCCTCACTGAGGAGAAAACTTTATCAAGGGTCCCAGCTTCTACCAGGACAAAACTGTCCAGTGTTTCCTCTGGTGAAGGCAGACACTCTGATTTGTCTAAAACCATGTTTGTTTGAGAGGATAAAATATTACATCTGATGGTGTCTACCTTCCCTCTGAAGTGGTCTGCATACTCCTCACAGAGACTGTTTGAGGGGGTTTTCTGAAAAGTATTAGAATTATGATGTAGAATGTTGTCAATGGTGAAAAACTTAGTTTTGGGGTTATATTTATGTTCTGAGATGATTCTGGAAAAGTATGTATTTCTGGAATTTCTTAAAGTATTTTTATATAATTTGAGATGTTCTATATATATCTGATGATTTATTGTGATTTTGTTTTTCCTCCATTTCCTTTCTGCCACCCTGCAGCTCCACTTTAATTATTTAATACCCTCATTTCTCCATGATACTGTATGTTTTGAATGTATGTTTACAATTTTAGGTGGAGCCAGCAGGTCGAGAGCGGTTTGAAGCCTACAGTTAAAATCATTCACAATAAAATCACAGGGGGCAGGTAAAGGAAAAGGAGGAAACTTTTTAAAAGCTTTAAGAAAACCTGCAGCCACTTCAGGGGTTAGATGACGCTTCCTGACAGTTCTCACAGAGGTCTCTGATTGGATAAAACTGGTGAAAAAACACACAGTAGTGATCAGAGACAGCCAAGTCAACAACAGAGGACACACTGGTGGACAGGCCATACGTGATGACCAAGTCCAGAGTGTGTCCTCTGTAGCCATAATTAACTTGTATATTAACACCTGAAACAGACTCCATTTTCAATAGCAGACATCATACATTTCCAAGGTTAACCACTTAGTTAACAGAAGCTTTGCCCTCTGCTACAGACCACTGCTTACCAAGTCCAGACAGCATCCTAGAGGTTCACTAATTAATAATAGCAACATATTTCTTATTGTTAACCTGTCTGAGGAGGCAGAGGCAATAAATTATTAATAGATGAAGAAGTTCAGCACTTCCATTTTTCAAACAGTGAGTTACTACAGATTGATATGGAATAATGACCACTTTCCAAAATACAAGTTTATTAACAAAATGAATTCAACCTTCCAGTCAAAATAATTTTAGCCAAAAACTCACTAAGTTAGCAACACACAGAGTACAAAAGGTATACAGTACAAATGTTTTAATAAGCAAAGAAGCAAAAATAATAATCTGTAAACTGAATGTGATGTCACAGTCCTGTGTGAATATGTATGCTTAAAGACCAAAACTTCTATTTCAGAGTTTGGAAGTGCGGCTAAGTTAGCTCTAAGCTAATCATGATAAGTTTAAGCTTAAATCAGCAACAATAATTATCCTAAGCTAATTATTCTCTGCCCAGAAACGAGGATGGGGGTCTGAGACTTGCAGTCATCTAGCGACAGTCCATGAATGGTGGCACATTATACCACCTTCATCATAACCGTCTACTCTGAAGTTTGGATCTAGATCTACCTTCCTTAAGTCCTGAAGGGAGAGGAAACCGAGCTTTGTTGGGAATGTCTGCAGCCTTGACAGGGAGTTTATAGTTTATTGTTCAGAAAAATGAAGTAGAGTCGATCAGCTAAAATGAATTTTCCAAAGATAGTTTTACAGAAACTAAGTCAGATTCCAAGGAGACATGGATGGAAGTCTAAGGAGCAGGTGCCTCACTAATAACTAAAACAATTTTAGGTTTCAATCTATGTTTACTTTATGATGAAGTTCCTATGTTAAATATTAAATATGTGTAGCTTATGAATACGTAATACCTGCTGTGACGGAATCAATGTAGCTCTCATTGAATTTTTTCACATTTCAGTTAAATTTAAAACACGGTCCATTGAAAATATGTTTCTTGATGGATTCACAGGCAGAAACGTTTGGGTGTTTTTATTTTTAATACATTAAGATCAGATTTAGATTCAGATAATTTGATATTTGGCCATTGATCAGAGCAGATGTTGATAAAGCAGAGATTTATAAGGTTCTATAATTTGCTGCAGTTCCTAAAGAAGGGAAGTCAAGGCTTGTTTTCTTTTCTTCCTGCTCGAACGTTTGATTTGTGTTGATGAGGCTCATCAGCTGGAGGACACTTTAAGTTTTCCTGTGATGGAAAAAAGACAGAAAAAACAAATTTTATCAAACTTTTTTTTAGACTTCTACACTCTCAACAGTGATAATTACAGCAAGAACTGTGTTTTTTTTATACAAGCTACATGTAATAATTGTAATATATTTACACCTTCAAAATTAGACGTTGACACATTGTGAGTGTAGAACTGTATGGTCGTAATGAACCTTAATACATCATGTTGTGGGGATGTTTTGCTGCAGGAGGAACTGGTGCACTTCATAAAATAGACAAAATCATGAAGATTATGCGTAAATATTGAAGTAACATCTAAATACATCAGCTAGGAATTTACAGCTTGGGTCCAAATGGGGATTTCAGATTAATTAATTCAATTCACATTTAAAAATACTTTATTGATCCCAGAAGGAAATTAAGTGGTGTAGCTTATATCTAATCCATTTTTCAAGGAGTTGTTGTAAACCATGAATGAAACCAATCAACCTCACAATCCAGCCTGAGTCGTTCCAAAGTAGCTTAAGGACAAGAATGCACATTTTCTAGTGCGGCCATCATGTGTCTGACCTGAAGATTTACTTTGATAGAACATGTCTGACAATAGGAAGTAGGCTAAAAAGCCTCACAAACCAGCGCATACATTTTCTATCAAAACAAATGAGACAAGTAGCAAACTGTCTGACATCCATCAGCCTAGACAGGATTTTGAAATAATTTGTAAGGCTTGGGTTTCCAGAAATCCACAGTAGAAGCCGTTATCCCCACATGGAGAAATCGTGGAACAGTGGTGACACTTCCTGGAGTGCCTGGCCGACCAAACTTACTCCCAAGAGTGCATCAACAATTCAAAATCAGTTTTGTTGATGTTAATTCTTGGAGAAACGTCGGTCCTTTGCAGCAAGATGCTGGATATCAGTTATTCTGCTGTGGAGAGGGTCAACTCTTCAACCAATTACATGTTGGGGTAGCAGCATCAGTGCCGGGGTTCTGTTCTGGAGATGACTGTAGAACGTCTGGATATGATGATGATGATGCAAAGAAGAATTCTTCACAAAATCAAGAACATGTTGAACAACTCTGAGCATCTTCTTTATATCCACTGTAAAACAAACCTTCCTGCCCACAGCCATCAGCATCTACAATGAGTCTCAGAAAAAACATGAGTAATATGACTTACAAAATGTAATTTCCCTTTGGGATCAATTATGTGTTTTTAAATTAGAATTTTATATGAGTATTCCCTCGTCCGACAATAAAAAACAAGATATCTTTATGTCGTGCTGCATCAGATGTAAAACTAACTCTGTTTATGAGGAAAGTTAGATCATTAAAAAGGCATCAAATCCTGAGGGGAAATTTCCTGCAATCAGTTCATGACTTTTATTCTACAATACGTGAATTAGACAGTAAAAAAAGAAAAAATTCTCCCACAAATCAGCAAGTCCACTTCTGGCTCAAAAAGGATATAATATTGGAATGGCCTAGTCAAAGTACAGAACCAAATGTAATTGAGATCCTGAACCATAATCCTAACATGCTATTCATTCACCTCTACATTGTGCCTGAATTAAAACAGTTTTGCTTAGAAAAAGTAATGATGATATTTCTATCATAAAATGAATACTGAAGGCATTAGGTACAAATATATTTTTTAATCACAGCCAATGAAGTGGGCCTCAGTGTCTTCACATAACTTAATTTGGACCTCAATAAACAAAATTATTTTAATCATAAAACTGTAGTTATTCTGTTTATGTTTGGCAGATACATGATTTTTTATAAAATAAGGCTTTTCAGTTTAACAAAAGCAAGAAAAAAGAAAAAAAAAACTCAGAGAAATCCACAAATGGGCAAATATATTTTCAAAGCATTATAATAAACTGAGCATACAATTACTCATTTTGTTTGTGACCGACTCAGTGGTGCTTTTGATAGTTTAGGCTCACCTTCTGTCTCTTCTCTTTGAGCCATTGGGAATGTGGGTTGATGCAACGTTTTTCCTGACCTAAAAAAACTCTACATGAGAGAAACAAAGTTAGACAACTTCAGCACTGCTGTTTGAAGAGAACAAATGTTTAAATATTTAACATTTAAAATTGTCCAATTTCTTTTAGATAAAACCTCAAAACACAGATACAGTGGACATGTATTTCAATCCCATGTTCTTATTAAGATTGTAACTTAGCAAGTGAATAAAAGGCTTAAAGTAAAATTAATAATTCTCTGAATGCTTACATATTATTCCAGTTTAGAGAAAAATATTCTGTCTGTTTCTATCTGCTGTGCTTACATATAGAAGTGTTTAGAACAGGGTCGTCCTACTCTTTGTTCATAACACTTTGTGATTTCCCCATCTACACTATCTGTACCAGCGTCACAGCAGGATGGGCACACATGACATCTGCCTGCAACAGAAAAGCACAACGACACCCAGAAAAAAACATGAAGAAAATATTTTTCACCAATTTTTTGTCTGTTGTTTTTCAATCGAGAACAAATTGAAAATAAAAAAAAAAAAAATAGCAGCAAACGTTTATACATTCACACTCTTAACCAATTTTGGGCCACATAAAGATAATGAAGGTCCCTAAAGGGCCAATTCTGCCATAAAGTATAGATAAAACTATCTTTAACAAACTGCTAAAATATTAATAAATATCCGTCTCAACAAACACTTCTTAAAGTTTGAAAAGTACCTCTTACAATTAAATGATACTGAACATTTTCACAATGATGTAATTTAGGACTATGCAAATAAATGCTGATTTCACAGATTAAATTGTATTTAGGATCATATAAATACAACTTAAAGGTTCTTTTTATATGGTCCTCGAGAGTTTAAAGCGTCACATAAATGGCTATGGCGAGTAAGATTTGGCCCCCAAGCCTTGAGTTTGACTGGTGTCATCTGGAAAAAGGTGTGATTTGTAGACCAGACGATTATCTGATTGATCGGCTTCACAACAAGCTGTGCATTTAAAACACGTCACTCGGGATATAACTGGAGACAACATGAGTCGGCTGATGTTTTACTGACACTCAGTTCATGTTTATAATTGTGTTTTATAGACGTTAAAATATTGTAATCATCCAAAATAAAACCAGAATGTTGAAAAAGTTGTGGTCTAGGTTTATGCTAACTTTGGACATTTATAATACATGTTCAGATTTTTTTAATGCATTGTGAATCTCATCTGCACAAACAGGGAAACATAAAAAATATATATTTCCTTGTTTATTTGTATTTTACTTTAAAAAAGTCACACTTTCTTCTAGTATTTTAAAGCAGAATTTTGTCCCTTCGCTGTCATCATTTGTAAATTGAAATTTCATCAGATATCTAAATGTTAGACGAGGGAAATAAGCTGGGGTACATTACTAGTAAAATAGGTCTGTCTATAAGCTCCAAAATTCACAATACATGCTGTTAGGTCTGTGTTCTAAAAAAACCTGGGAACTCTGTGTAATTTTCCCACCAAAGTTGCTTTTAGCTCTCAAACTATCTGCAGTAACTGAGCGGTAGTCGGCTGTGGCTTCCTGGGTGCTGTCCAGGTAGCATCTGGGTGGAGGTGGGGGTCCCGCCCTCCCTTCCTCTGGGCGCCCTGGGTCAGAGCCTCGGCGGCTGCTTCTGATCTGCTGCCGCTGATGTAGATGGCTCCTTTGGTGGCGTTTCCTTACCTAACGTCGCTCATCTGTAACTTCAATTATTGAAATGATCAGAAGTCGGAAAGTCTCTCTGAACGTAGCTTCCTGTGTCTTCAGTGGCACAGAAAGGCATCAGAGGCGCTCCTTTTCTTTGCGTGGTTGGCACCAAACAGGGCTCTTTGAAGCGAGTCTTTAACCAGATGTTACGGTAACAGTCCGGTTTCAAAGCCTCCGGATCTGAGGCTGAATCTCTCTATTAATACACTGATTCAGTTAACGATAGTCAGTGCATGAAGATAAAAATGTCTGCGTGTCTGTGCCAAATTGTAATCAGTCAAAAATGACGAGCCGCCTTCAGATATTTCTGCCACTTTCCTAAATAACCGGACAAATAATGGAAATATTTGGTTAATGTGACCCCTATGTTAGCAGTATGCGATGGATCCAGAACTGTTGATGTTTCAAATTATTATCAAACTGCAGTCAAATTCTATCCAGACAGTGCATTTTTTTATATATATTTTTTTTATTTTTAATAAAACGACAAGAATAAATAAAACAGATGTAACAAGGCTATGTTTAAAATGTAAGGAGTAGAAAGTAGCCCAATCACTGAAAAAAAAACGAATGTCTGATTTACTTAAAAAAGTTATGCCAAGTGGTTCCATGCAGCTGCTTTAAGTAACTGGTAATGTACTTGGATACTTAGTATGTGACAATGAGTAACAAAATATCTTAATAGTTACTTAAAACAGATGCATGAAACCAATTGACATAACATTTAAGTAACTGAGATCAATCCCCAAAATTTCTGCTTAACGTAACAACACCTTTGGATATATGCACCTCAATTTGGCCTATATGTGTCATATGTACGCATATATGCAGCATATATATTATCATATATGTGCATATATCATCATATAGGTTAGTTTCATGGTAGAGATGTTCTAAAATGGCCTTCATTGTGATTTAGGCTGTTTTAAAATGTTTTAAAACAATTTTTGTTCACAAGACCGAGGTCTGAGATATCTTTTTTATTGAAATATTAAGACTACACACTGAACCTGCTACTATGAATTTTAGAAAACAAATTAGTTTCTCCTCGTTAAGACTGACAGTGTGACCCCAATTACTAGATTTTAATCAGAAGCCTCAATATGTAGCTTGTTTGAGCAACATCCTGTTCCCATTCAGAAATGCCAAAAGTGACTCAAACATTCTGACTTGTAACAAAACGAACCCAAAAACTTCAATAATCCTTAAATCTTTAAAATAAAGATTACCTGCGGATACAGTGAGGGAAATCAACGCAGCCAAGATGGGCAGAAATATTAAACTCCTGGTGGTGAATGTAGTCGTCATCTCTGCAATCTGCTGTGGGGTAAAACCAACCAGATATCTGCTCTGAGGTGGTTCAATACCTGCTGAGAAATGTAGCTCCCTCCAAACTTCAAGGGTCTTAGGTTAGTGAGCATGAGAAAAACTAACAGGAAATGATATGCAAAGTAATGTGAGAGGGAAATGTCTGAGATAAAAACGAGGATACGATCAAAAAGACATGTAAACCACATTCTCATGCGTCATATTAAGCAACATGAACCACTTCATGCTCTTGGTTTACCATCAGTTTGTAACATTTCTTGGTCAGTTTGTTCATTGATAGTATTGATAAAACGAAAGGAGGTTACCACACAGGAAACAAAAGGTCTTTTCTACTGTGGGAAGTAAACTTGAGATGTTAACAATATGAACTGTTACTAGCTAATATGAAATTAGCATCCAAAATGAACATGTACAGTAGATATCTGAAATAGGTAGGCTCTTTAACGGAAAATATGTCAACTATAGAAACAGTCCTAACTTTAGAAGGTCGACTGCTTAGTTTGATGCCTATAGATGCAGAGTAAGAAGCAGAAATTTTCTTTAGGCTTTCAGCAGCTGAACCTCCACAGCTATCAGTGCCTCCAGGACCAGCACAGCCAGAGAGTGACCCTCTAGAGACTTCTTCAGTGAGGCCTTCAGGGTCGACACCTGACACTGGCTCTGTTGCCAGAGGAGATTTCTTTGCAGTGTTTGACCTACAAATTGAAGGGCTGACCTAAAAGATTCCAATCTCGCGTTTAATTTTGAATTTCCTTTAAAAAAAATAACATGCAATGTAATTTGTATAAACTTTGCTTTATCTGAGCGATTAAATGTTACAAATATTGATCATAAAAAGAGGAAATCTGCTTTATGGTGTTTGGTAGATAAATTCAATTTAATTCACTTTGATTTATATAGCGCCAATTCATAACAAATGTCATCTCAAGGCAATTTGCAACAAAAGTCATTTCAATACAATTTTACAAACATTCCAATCAGTTAAAAGTTTTCTATGTAAGGAATCCCAGCAGATTGTGCTGAGTCATTGATGTGAGGTTGTGCCCGCATCATGCAGACTCCAACCACAGCAATTCCTCATACTGAGCAAGCATGTAGCGACAGTGGAGAGGAAAAACCTTCAACAGAACCAGAACCAGAACCTGGATCAGTATAAGTGATCATCTGCCACGACCGTCTGGGGGTCTGAGAAGACAGAGAAGAGACAGCATGGAGGATGCTCTGTGACTTTGAGCATCATCTGGACCGATGTTCCCCATCCAGCAGGGGGCGGTGTAGGTGACCACGGTACCAGACCATGTGGAGCTTCTATGGGGAGAAAAATACTGAGAGAAAACTGGGTTAACAATCACAGTTACAGCAGAAAAAATATATCTGGAGAGTAGTAGGAGAGAAAAGTATTAGAGAGAAGAAAAGTGGTCAGTCTGTCCTCCAACAGTCTAAACCTATAGCAGCATAACTACAACAATAGGTCAGGATAACCTAAGCCATTCTAACTATAAGCTTTATCAAAAAGGAAGGTTTTAAGCCTAGTCTTAAAAACAGACAGAGTATCTGCCTCATGGACTAAAACTGGGAGCTGGTTCCACAGGAAGAAGCACATGATAACTAAAAGATCTGCCTCCTACTACTTTTAGAAATCCTAGGAACTACCAGTAGACCTGCATTCTGAGAACAAAGTTCTCTGTTAGGAACATATGGAACAATCAGATCTCTGATGTACGATGGAGCTGATTATTAAGGGCTTTATACGTAAGGAGGAGGATCTTAAACTCTATTCTGGATTTAACAGGGAGCCAATGGAGAGAAGCCAAAACAGGAGAAATATGATCTCTCTTTTTAATATTCATCAGAACTCTTGCTGCAGCATTTTGGATCAACTGAAGGCTTTTGATTGCATTTTGCGGACTTCCTGATAATAAGGAATTACTGTAGTCCAGCCTTGAAGAAACAAATGCATGAACTAGTTTCTCTGCATCACTCCTGGACAGGATGTTTCTAATTTTAGCAATATTCCGGAGGTGAAAGAAAGAAATCTTAGAAACCTGTTTAATATGGGATTTAAATGTCCTGTCTTGTTAAAAATTTACACCGAGGTTCTTTACATTATTACCGGAGACAAATTAATGCCATCTAGATGAAGTGATTGATTTAGTAGTTTCCTTTTTAAAGGTTCTGGTCCAAAGACAACAACTTCTGTCTTGTCTGAATTTAAAAGTAGAAAATTCAGAGTCATCCAGGTTTGCTTGTAATCTACCTAACTGATTGGTTTCATCAGGTTTAATGGATAACTATAATTGTGTATCATCAGCATAACTGTGGAAATTCATTCCATGTTGTCTAATTATTTTACCAATTGGAAGCATATATATAGTAAAGAGAATCGGTCCAAGCACAGAACCCTGTGGTACTCCACAAGTAACCCTTGAGAGGGAAGAAGATTTAACATTGACATGAACAAATTGGGAATCTGTAGACAGATATGATTTAAACCAGCCTAGTGCTGTTCCCTTTATCCCTATAACATGTTTGAGCCTTTCTAAGAGAATATTATGATCTACTGTGTCAAAAGCAGCCCTGAGATCTAACAAGACCAGAACCGTCACAAATCCATTATCTGAGGCCATTAGAATATAATTACTAACTTTTACCAGTGCTGTTTCAGAAATTCTTCAAACAGGTTGTTGCTGTTTAGATGCTCACATTCTTGATTAGCATCTACTTTCTCAAAAATGTTGGATAAGACAGGAAGGTTAGATTTAGGTCTGTAGTTAGTGATTTTCAACACAGCAAAGCCTATTAGTGAAATATTTTCCATAGAAAAACACTTAAGACTTTTCACTGCATTTAATTATCAAGATATTTACAATCCATTATCAATCAAATATTTGACCAATCAAATATGATCATCAATCAGAGCAGATCAAAGAAAAACTTTTCTCCATAATTGACTAATAAGTGAATGACTAGGTTTTAAAAAGCAATCTTTTTTTTCATAGTATCACATAGAAAAGAAGTAAAGCAGTTTTTATGTTGTTTTGTCTCGGCAGCAACGTCTCCGTCTCGCTGTCAGTTTCCTCAAGGCTTGTAGGTCGGAGGACATCTTAAGTTTTCCTGATATTAGAAAAATAAATGAGAGGAAAAGAAATGTTTACTGGATAATTTCATAGCCGAATAAATTACATTTCCCCCCTTTTTATAAATCTTTGAAGTTGTGGTATTTAGTGTTTCTGCTGTTTCTGACCTTTTATACCATTTACAGGATTAACTTAACTGAACAACATATGTTTTACATACTACAGGTAATAACTGTACAGCCAGGTACATTTTTTTATTTGATCCATTATTTTGTATTATAGACTGATCAGTTAAATGAATATATATTTTTAGAATATATTATAGCATGGAAGCAGTGAAAATATTTCACAGTCTTTGAAAAAACATTAAGTGCCTTACCTTTTTAAAACATGGAGGCAGCGTGAGAAAATATTTTCTCTCAACTTTTATATTCTCTATTTGTATGTTTAAATAATTGTTACAGTTTGAAGTGAATAAAACTGAATACATATAGATGACACCTATAACTCGTTGTTGCTGCTTGCTTTGTA
This sequence comes from Apricaphanius iberus, assembly GCA_028564705.1. Taxonomy (NCBI): domain Eukaryota; kingdom Metazoa; phylum Chordata; class Actinopteri; order Cyprinodontiformes; family Aphaniidae; genus Apricaphanius; species Apricaphanius iberus. The sequence continues at coordinate 76,202 of JAPXFQ010002533.1, read as the reverse complement.
AATGATTTTAAGACTGAGTAGGCTCAAACAAAGGGAGAACACTCTTAGCATATCTGACTTATTGGGCCAAATACATTAGATAGTTATCTATTTATTTGTACCACAAAAGAAACAGCAAAATTTATCAGGAAGAAGTTTTTAATTTGATAACAGCAGAAACAGTTGCTCATCAATGAAACGGTTCTACCAAACACCAACAGAGTTACACTTAAATGTTTTGCAGCTCATAACTGGATTATAGAACCGTACTGAATTATACAGTTTGTGCATTTATGTATTTGAACATATTTCACAAAATGTGCATTTTGAAATGCTGCTTATCACCGTTTGGCAATACAAAAGGTTTCATTGTTGTGTCAGACTTCCTGAAAAGTACAGTTTGTACACCTCATCATGAAGCCGTGGATAATATTTGTATTAGTGTGCATCATCTATCCTGTGGGGCTTAAGCTTCATTTATTTATCATTAACATATTTGGCCACACTTTTACAGTTATAAAGGCATGACTTGGCATTTGACAAAATTGTTTAATTTGCAGAGATGCAATTTTATTATAGCATTAAGATGTCGATTAGACTTTACCGATTCTTTTTTTGCAGGATTAACTGGGCCTCCTGTGGATAACGCCATTCAGTAAACTATTTGATACTTTATGCTCACCTTTTTAATCTTCTTTTGGAGCCACTTGGAATCTGGGTTGATGCAACAAAGGGAATCACCTTTGATCTTAATCCTACAAAGAGAGAAACATGACACTTTTACAGGTTCACTTTTTAATGCCACTTGAACTTTGATTTTAGAAACTTCTTTCAAGATCTTCCAGTCTGCTTTCTTGCTTAGAGGATCATACTTAAATATTCTCCCTTCAGACTCTTCTCTATGAAATTGCTGCTTTTTAAATCAGTTTAAAAACCTTTCTAACACCCTTAGCAGACTCACAAGCTCAACATTTATTAGGCTTTACAGAACACTTCAAGTTTTTTTGCACATTACTTGAACTTCACAGTATTTTTAATATGTATCTCGAATCTCCATGTGTACAAATAAAGGTCCTTCTTTAAGAATTTGCATATTTCATCCGACAAATAAAAGAAAGGTGTTTTTAACACCAAAAAAGTCAACCTTCAAATAATTATGTTCAGTTATGCAATCAATACTTGGTGGGGAATCCTTTTGCAGAAATGACGGCGTGGCATGGAGGCAATCAGCCTGTGGCACTGCTGAGGTGTTATGGAGGCCCAGGATGCTTCGATAGCGGCCTTAAGCTCATCCAGAGTGTTGGGTCTTGAGTCTCTCAACTTTCTCTTCACAATATCCCACAGATTCTCTATGGGGTTCAGGTCAGCAGAGTTGGCAGGCCAATTGTGCACAGTACTACCATTGTCAGTAAACCATTTAGCAGTGGTTTTGGCACTGTGAGCAGGTGCCAGGTCGTGCTGAAAAATGAAATCTTCATCTCCATAAAGCTTTTCAGCAGATGGAACCATGAAGTGCTCCAAAATCTCCTGATAGCTAGCTGCATTGACCCTGCCCTTGATAAAACACAGTGGACCAACACCAGCAGCTGACATGGCACCCCAGACCATCACTGACTCTGGGTACTTGACACTGGACTTCAGGCCCTTTGGCATTTCCTTCTCCCCAGTCTTTCCCAGAGGCACCTTGGTTTCCGAATGACATGCAAAATTTGCTTTCATCCGAAAAAAGTGCTTTGGACCACTAAGCAACGGTCCAGTGCTGCTTCTCTGTAGCCTAGGTCAGGTGCTTCTGCCGCTTTTTCCCCATTTCCTGCACACGCCTGTGCACGGTGGCTCTGGATGGTTCTACTGCAGACCAGGGCCGGAGTTAGCGGGTGGCTACTTGGGCTTGAGCCCCGGATGTTTTCTGAGAAGCCCCGAATCTCAATTGTATTTTTGGAAGGAGAAAACAATCTTCTCAGAAATAAGTTGCAGTACCAGAGTTCACCAGACGGGGCAAAGTAGCGTTTGTAGCACCTCCCTGAGCCCCCCGAAGAAGAAGCCTCGGCAGCTTCAGCCATAGACATTATACACGTAGACGCCTCATGGACCGACGCAACGTATCAGCGAGGTCGCCATCTTGGATGGGTCCCCATTCGCAGTCAGTGCATTTATTTTTACTGAGGAAGATGTATACGCAACTGCAAAAACACTTTCACGTTCCTAAACAGAGTCAGACAAGTGGTATTTCATGTTATTAAAAATAATGGATGAATTACATATTACAATAAACAAGTTTGATTTAAGCAAAAAAGTTAAATCTTACTTGTGAAATGTAATTCCTTGTGACCTGCTTTCAATAGTGCGCCTGTTGTAGCATCCATAAGCTGCGCAAAACACGGGCATACTTACTCAGTCGACTCCAGTGAGGTATGGAACTAGCCGAGAGTAGCCTAAGGAGACCCATCCAATATGGCGGCGACGCTGAATCGCTCTCCAGTGCGTAATGAGGCGTCTACGTATATAATGTCTATGGCCTCAGCAGTGTGTTTGCTGGGAGGGGAGGGGATGCTGCTGCGTAAACACCTGTAGGAGAAGACTGTTGCTGATTCAGACATTAGGAACGTTTTTAGATAAAAAAGATTGAAAACAGCAGCTGTGATGAAACGGATCATGATTCAGGTTTGTTAATCTTATTTTAAAAGTGCTGGCTTGTTAAATGTCCATTTACTGTAAGTTTTGGTAGAGAAAATGATTATTAAATAGGCCTATCAAATTAAAAAGAAAGTGAATAAATCTAGTCAAACATTGAGAATGGGCTATACAATTTTAATATAACATTGTCTATTGCTCTTTTTCATCAGTTTGGCCAACAGGGTCAGAGAATTCGGTCATAAAAATGTTTTACTCCTTAGTTTTACACTATTAAAGACTATAGCCTGTAGCATCTATTAATTCTTTTTAACTTTTTATTTATTTTATCTCTTCTTGAGATCGCACATGAAGCAGATGAATACTTGTCACTTATAGTTCCTCCACAATGACAAAAACCACTGATTGTGGCCCTACGTGTAAACAATTAAACAAAATGTGTAATATTCAGCTGCGTTTGTATAGTCAAATAGTGAAATTTCTGCAGAGGTTGGTATAAAAGGTTTGGGAATTTTATCCTGGGGGTTAGCACTTAGCATGATGTTCTGAAGGCTGAATCTTTGCTCTACTGCCACTTGAGAAAGGGATTAAAACCCCACTCCAGCCACAGTTTTAAAGTAAGGGAACATTTCTGGAATTAAAGTTATCAGAAGTTGTAAAGACCCTCTGAAGCAGCCATTTCCTGACTCACAAGCTTCAACGGGAGAAAATACTGCAGCATATGAGCTGTTTCTGTACCGGTGGTTGGAACTGCACCGAGCTCTTTGGAGTATGTCTGATCAGCCGCTCCAACCAAAGATGTTCCCCCGCCCCTGCTCCAGACTCAGTCCACTGCTGCTGCAGGTCCCCCAAAGGTCTGGAATCGTCCTTCTCCACAATCTTCCTCAGGGTCCGGTCACCTCTTCTCGTTGTGTTTTCTGCCACACTTTTTCCTTCCCAGAGACTTCCCACTGAGGTGCCTTGATACAGCACTCTGGGAAAAGCCTATTAGTTCAGAAATGTCTTTCTGTGTCTTACCCTTTTGCTTGAGGGTGTCGATGATGGCCTTCTGGACGGCAGTCAGGTCGGCAGTCTTACCCATGATTGAGGTTTTGAGTGATGAACCAGGCTGGGAGTTTTTAAAAGCCTCAGGAATCTTAGTTTAGAGTTAATTAGTTGATTCAGATGATTAGGTTAATAGCTCGTTTAGGGAATCTTTTCATGATATGCTAATTTTTTGTGATAGGAATTTGGGTTTTTTCTTTACTTTTTTGCCAAAATCATCAATATTAAAAGAAAAGGCTTGAACTACTTCAGTTGTGTGTAATGAATCTGTTTATCAGTACATTACAGAAAATAATTACGTTCATCACAATATGCTAATTATTTAGAAGGACCTGTATGTTGCTGCACAGTTTCCTATTTTGTAAACATGACTGCATGTTCCTTTTGTAATTTAAAATTTACTTTTTTCCAAAAACATAAAAATTAAAACCAAAGGGAACAAATAATCTAGGTGTTCTGGAGTGCAGTATATGAAATGCCTCAGTAATCCTTAGAATGACAATGTTGTTCTAAAAAACTAATTCAGGTATCAATACTTCAGCTGGTAAATAAGTCTACCACAAGAGGGAGCTCACCAACCCTCTGTGGTATTTTTCTAGAAGGAGATTATAGCTGAAGAGGGGGTGGTAGGTTGAAGGATAAACGTGTTTAATGTTTGCTGTGCTTACACATAGAAGTGTTTTCTACAGGCTGGTCCCGCTTTTTGTTCGAAACACTCCATGATCTCCTTGTTGACCCTCTTTGACCCGACTTCACAGCAGGGTGGGTAAACATGTAGTGAGTCTGAAGCAGAAAAAACAAAGCATAAAGGAAATATTTTTCATCACAATGAGGTATTAATTAAATCCAAAAAGAAGGGTCAGACCTTTATCGCTGCTTAGAGCCCAGTGAGATGCTTAGAGGTTCTTGATCGAAAACTGGTTGAAAAAAGCTTGTGATAATATCTATAAAAATTATTATTATTATTATTATTTTTGCAATAGCTGGCCAACTTAACAATCATGGTTCATGAGATTTCTTCCGCATGCACTATTTGTAGTAATTACACTGGAAAAGAATGGACTATTTTTCATACCTTTGGTATATAGTAACAGTAATATCTAAAAGAAAAATGTCACAGATTTGTCCCGAATAATGAAAAAATGTAAGGAAACTAGACCACAGAGATTTCCATAATAATCGGAGATGTGATCACTTTATTTTAATGTTATTATTTCTGGTCTTGTGTTTGTTATAACCTTTCTAAAATTGGGTCTGAAAACAAGAGTGTTGAGTAATTGTGTGGCAGAGAGAATGGGAGGAGTAGCGAGGAGGCAGACTTTATTTTTCTTATAAGCCGTTAGTTTCAACCTCTTGTCGTAGAAATGAGGTAGTAATTAGCAGAATGAGATTAAGACACTGGAACCTTGTGGATGTTTGTTTAGGGTGGGTAAACATTTAAATGGGTTTTGTGAGTGTGAGTCCTGAAATTGTTCATCATGTATTGGTGTCGTTGAGCAAATACAGCAGAGAAAGACAAGCCTGCTGAATCGGGTTTATCTTTTTTTTCCTTAAGTGCTTTTTTCAGATGGTGCAAAGAAGTGTAAGGTTCAATTATTCAATTCCTCCGCCATACTGGCATTTATTTGAGAATATAGTGTAATACTGGTACTATGACAGTGGATGGCAGCATTGTGCAGCGTATAGCTTGCCGGAATCTCATTAGAAGAAGAAGACCATGGACTTATTAGTGGTTGTAGGTGAGAGGGCAAGCACAGGTGCAATCAATTAACAGATGTAAAAGGAAATTAAATAAAACAGAGAAGAAATCCTTCATAGGACCTAACTTAGGAGTAACTAAAGATAATATATCTAAAAGAGACCAACGAAAGACTTAGAATAACACTAGTACATGAGGAAGAAAACAGGGAAGAAGGGAATAAATACTCAAAGGAGAAATATTTGATGTATGTAATGAGAAAATAAAGAATCAATAAAAACTGAGGGCCTACAGAAATTCAATTAAAATATCAAACAATACAAAAGGTTAAAACATGTATAAACTAAGTAGTGCCAATGGGTTAGAACTGATCATGCTTTTAAAGCTGTGGAGGAGGGATAAAAATGGGGTTAATGTGCAGTCATTTTTACCTGTAAAGCACAAAGAGATGTAATTCTTGTTTTAAAAAAGCGCTTTATAAAACTTGATTTGAGGACTTGATATTGCTCGGATAATTGAAAAAAGTTTAGATTCATCCCTTTATTATGTTTGATTTATAATAAAAAAATTCATATAGATTAGGATAAATTATGTATGTCCATTCTAAGTATGTCCATACTTTACAATTGAAAGCCTTCACTTGTCTACCAATGAATCACGCTTATATATACCCTTTATACTCAGATACACATACTCAGACAAGCGTACTCATACATACATAGTCATTTATATGCAGATGAGGTTAAAACAGATGTAACAATGATCTAAGACTGAAAACCATCATTAAGATGGACACAGGAACGCCTTCATTGGGCATTTTCATGATACTAACATAAAGAAACCCCAAAACTATTTGTTGTTTTAGGCTATTTAGGCTCGCTGGACCCAAGTTAGCAACAAAATCTCTGATTTAGGTATCTACAAAGAGTCAGGCCTTTTCAAAATGTCTTCAGGCCTTCTCTTGTTAAAATCTAGTGCTACTTTTCATCATATCCGCCCTGAACTCTACATTTTATCTGTGAACCAGCTCAATGTGCTGTTGTTTTTTTGGGATGAAGCTTTTTCTAATATTGACTCATTAGATGTCAATAATCTAGACTTTGAATGAAAAAACCCAAACCTAAAAAAAAACCTGAACCTAAAAAGAAAGTAAATGTTCGGTTAAAATGTACATTACCAACAAACACAGTAAGAAGGATCCAAACAGCCAAGTAGGGCAGAAATGTGTTGCTTCTGATGATGCATGTCGTCCACATGTTTGGGTCTGCTCTGCTGTGAAGCTGACTGAATTTCTGCTGCAAAATGATTGACTGTCAGACTATTAAAGGTTTTAAATAAGAGATTCTGAATAAAGCAGACAGGATGTGGTGTCTTGTTTATGAGATAATAACTGAAGATACCAGAAACCACATTTTCAAACACCACATTGATGTAGTCAGAACTAGTTTTTACTATTGTTTTCTTTGATTTTATTATAGAGACACTATAGCTGGTTAGAATTTTGCAGACACTGCAACTGGAGATTATCAGGAAAAACAATCTAAAAGTATTTTATAACCTAGAAACGAAACTTGAGACGTAGCAGATATGAAATGAGCCACCACAATTAACATGAGCACAGATACATGAGATAGGTTGCATCTGCAATTATATAATTTTCAACCGTTAACTGAAGCAGCAGACATAACTTCACAAAGTGCATTTTATTACCAGACGTTGGGTGAATATACATTTGGAAATTGCTGTTGTACTTTGTGCAAACATATAAAAAATTACAAGAACTTGTCTTCTTTATATTGGCGGGTGTTGGGCTGTGTGCTTTCTGAAGTCCACAATAATCTCCACTGTCTTCCGGGTGTTCAGTAGCAGGTTGTCGCAGCTGCACCGAGACACTGGGCGTTCAACCTTCATCCTTTAGCCAGACTCATCCCTGTCCGAGATGAGTCCGGAAACAGGGGTGTCATCTGCAAACTTAGGGTGTATTCAGACCACGAAAGTCCTCTGCTCCGGTTGTTTGGTCCGGGCCCAAGTCAAATTATCATTTTTTTTGTATTTAGACTCTTCATTTATGCAAGTGAACCATGTTGTAAACACATCCTGGTGTGTAACGATCGGTGCTGCTAATGGACAATGATGCCGTGGGTGGATCTCGACGCAAAGACCCGGAAAAGGAGGTATGGGGCTGAGCTGCAGATGAGATCTGAGAGGAACTGGAGCAGAGCTGCTGGAGGAGTCAGCCCCGGGGCTAGCAGCCGGCAGCGAGAGCTACAGCAGAATGACGTGGACTGGATCGTAGTTTTCCACATGTGTTGTACTGCGGTTTGTTGAACCGATTTGTGGTTACAATCAGAGGCAAGGTTGGGACAATGACTGGTAAGTGCAGGAGTCTTCAGACTGAAGCTACACAACTGTTTATTCCGATGAAAACTGTCCTGTTGATCTCCCAGCAACTGGGTGTCAGAGCAACTCATGCAATGCAAGTTTCACGATGCTCTGTTTGAAAAACTGGAACAGTGAATGCGTACAACAAACAGAAGGAAATTATGTGTTCTGCACGCCCTGACCCCCGATATGTTGGCAGCACCATGATTAAACAGAAGACGGAATATTAAAAAAATAATAACATTCACTACAGCATACGGGATATTGATTCATGGCGCTGCAAGTCAAACGCGTGGGTTAATGAATATGAATGATATAACAAAAAGACGCATGAAATGTGGAGTTGGTTCGGATGGAGACTATTTGTATTTAGATCTGAAGCGAAGCGAACCACAGTCCGTTTGGAACCGGACCGAGAAAAGGTGGTCTCAGTCCTCTGATCTGCAGCAGGATTCATTTGTGTGTATTCACACCTGCATAAAAGGTCCGGACCAGTGTTCTGGTCCGTTTAAAGTGGACCAAACAGTGCAGGTATGAATATACCCTTAATTAGCTTGAAAAACTGGTAGTTGGAGGTGGTGCTGTTGGTGTACAGGGAGAAGAGCCGAGGAAAAACAACACACCCCTAAAGGGAGCCGGTGCTGAAGGTCTGGGAGTCCGAGACATTCTTCTCCAGCCTCACATGCTGCTTCCTGTCCGTCAGGAAGTCGGTGATTCCCCTGTAGATGGGATTAGGCAAATTCATCTGGGAAAGCTTGTCTTGGAGAATTTCTGGTTGGATGGTGTTAAAGGTGGAGCTGAAGTCCACAAACAGGATCCTGGCATAGGTTCCTGGGGAGTCCATATGCTTCAGGATGAAGTGCAAAACTATGTTCATGGCATCATCTTCACACCTGTTGGCTCTGTAGCAAACTCAAGCGGGTCCAGGAGGGGGCGCTGTGAGTGTATTGAGATAAAAGAAAACCATGCGCTCAAATGACTTCATGACCACAGATGTCCGAGCCACAGGTCTGTAGTCATTAAATCCAGTGATCCATGGCTCCTTAGGGACAAGAACTATGGTGGAGATCTTGAAACAGGCAGGAACATGACATGTCTGCAGTGAGCGACTGAAGATGCTAGTAACCACTGGGGCTAGCTCGTTTGCACAGTGCCTGAGACTGATTTTACTACAACACATCCTGCTAAGGCTTCTATATTATTAAACAATCAGATTTTTATCAACTACCAGCAGATCAAGTCAAAACCAGATCCTTTTTAGTAACAATAAAATAATTACAGGTTTGAGGACCACCCTACAACAGATGTATGAAATGTAAATTTACACGCAATTGAAAGGTTTTGCAGTAGAGGTGGGGTAGAGCCTGGACACGTCACAAGTTAATCACAGGGCAACACAGACAGGAAAGACAACCATATGCACACACACCTGAGGATCCTTCAGAGATACCAGTTAACCTAACAGTGGGAGGAAGCTGGAGAAAGACCCCAGCCAACAGTGCTTCCCACTGCACAACTGTGCCAAGTTAAAGCAATTAAACAATAAATATAGGTCCAAAATGTATTAATAAAGATCTAAAAAATTTTTGGCAATTACTGCAAATCTAATAGTTTTTGTGCCCAAAGGAGGGACAACCGGTGATTAAACGAAAATATATATTCAATGTGATATGGACTTTCTTTCAACAGAGTGATCTCATATTAACCTTGAATGTGAAACAGCTTTATCCCAGAGAATTTTATCTACCATGAAAGGTACTTAAAATGTTTGGTTCCTTTTCTAGTTATATATACGTACGCATATCTTTTTTAATTAATGCAGGAGCACGACATGCCCACATGTTTTCCAAAGTCCGTTTCTGATTTGCTGATCAGGCCTCATACCAACTCCTTCCATGGGAGTTCCAAATATGGAACACACACAGAATGAAATTTTATTGGTATATTTTATCTGAAAACCCAAAATGTCTTTATTTTTTGCAATTAAATTTTTACTCAATTTGTTTCCCTCTTTTTTTTCCAATTCAAAAATAATCTAGTAAAAAAAACACTAATGCATCGAATGAACTTCAACACCCTTCCACTCCTGGAAGAACCAAGCTCCTCCATCCATCCGCTTGTCATATATCTGGTTGCAGGAGTACAGGTTCAGAAGGAAAGCTCAGACATTTTGCATTTTGTGGAATGGTTATTAGTCCTTTATTCTATGTGTTTCAATGTGATTCTATTCTGTTTTACTCTAGCTTGGTGACCTCTGCCATAGTGTTGCATCTGCAGGCCCTGCCTCCTGCACAGAGGTTATAGGTCTTTCAGAGGAAACAACACCTTCAAACATATTTGTGGATGTTATGTATTTATTTAGGAAGCAAATGAAAGAAACGTTGTTGATAAAGGAAATTCACTCCAGATTTTTTTGGAAGCCAACAGAAATTAAGTTTACAAAACTATTTACAAAGTAAAATAATGGTTCTTTTCACTAATTGCATCTGAATACCAGGAAAATACAGACAGATCACCGGTCATACGAAATAAAAGAACAACACATCATATTTTTTAGAGAAGAACGCAGGAAAGTATAGTTTTATTTTTTGCAGAAAAATCTCAGGGTTGTGATTTGTGTCTTTCATCAGCTGGAGGACATGATAGGTTTTCCTGTGATGAGAAAAACAAAAACAGGATACTAATTAAATAATGTTTCTTTTGACAGGAAATTAATACATGTTGTCATAAGACGTAGTGTTTCCTATAACTGCTGAATGGATGGATAGCTGTGTGACCTTGTGTTACAATATAATCAAAATGACAACAGTACAGTTTGTGAAAACCATAATTCAAGTATCAAATCGTTTCACAGTATTTCCCAGCATGTCGAGAGATAAATACAGCTTCAGTGCTTTACCTGTTATAACATGGAAAAAGTGAGGAAATATAACTTTATACCTTCATGTTTGAGATGGAATCGATTAAAATGAAATTTTGAGGAAGGGAAAACTAACCATACGCAAAACGTGCACTACTATCACTGTTCATCTGCTATATTTAATGGCTACTTTTATGCCTTCATGTCATATTTGCTATTTGTTTTATTAATGAGATGCTAAAACTGAGCAGATTCATTTTGGAGGATTTGGATTTCAGATTGTAAAATTTTCTGGGAACATCCTCAATAGTAATTCAAACATATGATTACCATTATACAAGGCTATATATACAAACATAATGGTGCATGTTGGACCTGACTGGGTCTTTACACATGGATCATTGACAGTATTAACTGAGCCGGGTTCACGTAAATTCCTTAAGTGGAGCTTTGAATAACTGATGCTCACCTTCTGCATCTTCTCTATGAGCCTATCAGAATCTGGGCTAGGGCGGCACAATTAATCGCATTTTGATCGTGATCACGATTCTGGTGGCCACAATTAAATTAACCTGATCGTCAACGATATTTACATTTAAAATGCGCCTCTTTATCATACACGGCCTCAACCAATTTACTTTCCTCTCTATGCTGACGGATCAGAGTGATTCACCTCTTGGTTGGCACACAACTATTACCTATATTACTTACCCAACAAAAAACGGTTGTATTTCAGCAACCAAAAAGAGTATTTGAACCATTTTGGTGTCATTGTAAAGGTAACATTGAATAGAATTGATAGATGTGTCATTATGCATGTTATCTGTTACTGGTTAGGAGAAATTGAAGATGGAGCACAGCAGAAATGTATTTCTTTTTTGCTCCACCTAAAAAAACAACATAGTTCTATGTTGAAAAACTCTACGGATATTGCTTGAATGGCAGTGATTACTCAATACAATATAAATACAACATGTGGACATTATCTCTGCGAAAGTTGAAAGTGATTATCTGAAACAGGACAAAATTAGAGAGGTTTTAGTACAGGCTTATCAGGCGAGGTGTCCAGTTTGGCACAGTTTGGCACAAACAGTGCCATTTTTATTTCTGTTGTGTAAAGGTTTTTCATTTTAATATCACATAGTGTTCAGTGGACCTAAAATAAACACTTTTGGGCATCTTTCTGCTGACATTTATCAGATATAAACAGTTAAGGCAGCAAAACAAAGTTATGTCATTGCGTCTTGCGCCATCTTGTGTCAAGACTGTCTTGCCGACTGACACTTATTTTACGCAAAAGACTTTCCCCCGGAGCTGATTGGTCAATTTGCATGGGTGACACCTCGTTGGAATCGTAGAAGCCTATAGAATAACGCCAACACTTAAAAAACAAGATTGACTGTACAGTCAGCCAACCCGGGAGCAGAGAACAGAGCCTCGCGGAAAACACAGGCTTTTACGAGGATGAAATAATAAGTCTTCCTAGGAACAAATAACCATAATAGAAACACCTTGACAGTTTTACATGATGCACAAGTGATGGACTTATCAGAAAATAGCGTTTATTATCCAAAGAAATGTTTTTTTACACGGCAATACAGCAAAGGTAAGGCTATTTTTTCAATTGTGATTCTGAAAAGCGATTTTTTTTTTTGTTGTGTTATGCTTTGGCTTATATGTCTGCGGTGCTTTGACGTAGCGTTTTGGCAGATGTATATTTGGAATCGATAGAGTCTCTGCTTTCATTTGAGTGGTTGAATGTGCGTTTAGCACAAAGGCTTGCTGCGGTAGAGGCCGAAATGTGGCGGCTGGGTTGACGAAACTATGATAATACGATTTTGTTTACAAATATTTATTTACGTGGCATCTGATTTGTTTTTGTGGTTGGTAAAAATAGGTTAGATAGCCTTGTAGTGTCTGGTCTTCTGTTTAATTTGATGTGCATTATTACTTTTTTTTTGTCAGATTATGTGTTGTGTCAAACCCATTTAAAAATTAATTCCTAGGGTCCCCCAAATGGGGGACCCTCAGGCTTAAGGGGTTAAGCTTTGATCATTTAGAAAAAGATTAACACTGAATTTATAATGTACCAGGCAAACAATTGTAAATAATATCAATCTACTTCTTAAAGGGACTATAGATATGTTTAACCACAAATTAAAATATAAGAATGTAAAATTTCTTCCTCATACATGCTTCAGCAATGCCCTGGTCCGTAAAAAGAGCCCTGCGCTTGTTACCTGTAAATAGTGAGCCTGCGTTTTGAAGTCATGTGCGTTCACTCTCAGGTGTAGCATCATTAACAACCGGTATAAGCAAGAGGTAACTGAAGGAAGGCTTCAGCAGAGCCCAGAGCAGCTTTAGCAGCAACAATACACCAGCCCAGAACCCAACTTAACTTATTCCACAGAAACATTTCTTACCTCAGTTGAAGTCATGCCTGCAAATCTGTAAACTGTCAAGGACAGGACTGACTCAGCTGTTGTTTCTCACACAGCATGTCTGCCTCATGCACGATCTTACTATTCAGGCTGACTTTGGCCTGAGATTTTTTTTCTTCTAAATTAGCAATACATATTTACAAATAAAACCAATATTTGCTAGTTTTAACTGTTTTATACTGGTGTTTAAGTGTCAAAAATTGATTACTAGTGGATGAGCAGAACCATCAAATGTAAATAAAAAAGTACATTACCTTTATAAACAGTTAGGAGGATCCAAACAGCCAAGATGTGTAGAAACATTGTGCCTCTAAAATTTGCCCACATGTTCAGGATCTACAATGCAGTAAAACCAGCTGGAGGTCTGCTGTGAAACAGTTACTGCTGATAAATACAGCTCCATCCTAACTTAAATAACTGAGCATTATAAAAGGAAGAGGAAATGCTGTTTTAAGTTGGTTTCTCAGAGGAACATTTCTAAGCTAATGGCTGTGGAGACAAAATGGTCACAACCTAAAACAACCTGAAGACCCAGTTCTCATACCACAGTGTGATGCAGCATGAACCAGTTCTGTTGGTTGACCATCTGCTTGTTAGAAACACAGTGTTGGTTAGATTATTATGAGAGAGTGTTGCACAACACCAGGGAGGTTATCAGCTTACACACAAAACTTCAGACAGCTGCAGTTAACATTATTAAAATTATGTTTTTGAAATGACAGACATTTAAAGCTTAAAAAAACAAACATTATATATATTTGCAAAGTTTTATTAGCTTGTAAGTCCATATTTGTTAAACTGATATTACAATTACACAGATTGCTGAAGTTCACATATACATGGCTCACAACCCAAACAGACCAGTTAACGGTTCTGTTATTTAAGCAAATGTCTGATAGACACACTTTCTTCAGCTACAATGTAACACAGTCAAGACACAAGCTTTGCAGTGTCAAATAAATGAACAAACATTTAGAGAGCTCTTTACCAGAAATAAAACACGTTTATAGTGGCCCAGTCAAAGTCCAGACTTGAAGGCAATTAACAGAATATTAAACATGGGCTGAAAGAGACCCTAATATGGCTAAAGTCAAATTAAAATGCCAGTTTTCACAGATCATTGATGGCAGATGTTGATCCAAAAGGTGGCCAGCCCATATTTATTAAAAAAAAGCCTGATCTAATATTATACACACGTTTAGATAGCTAAACAGTGATTAGTTTTAGTTGTTTTTTTTGCTTCTTAACAAAGAGTAATCCAAGCAAACCAAAACCTGTCTCTACAAACCGTATGAGAAAATGGACTCTGATTATTTGTAGGATGTGAGAACCAAATATAAATACAGGAAGCAGATGTGAGCTAGTAGAAACAAAAGGAAATAAATCATAGGATTAGTATTATATGTTCTGATGATTATATTGAATAATTCTGAAATTTGTAGAGAGTTTCATACAATGGTTTTCTTAACCCCTTAAGCCCTGACCCTAAAAGACATACCCAAAGTAAATGAAGAATTGCTCCACATTAATACGCTTAAAATGCATGTTCTTAGTGTTAATTAACATCTACAGACCTTACAGAATGTATTCTAAGTGTCAAAATATTATGTCTGACAGTCTGCCTGAGTAAATTAGAATAAACCGAAGGAGAAATGTGAAATTTCTCTCCTTACTTTTTTGTGTTTTAATGTTTGCCACAGGAAAACACCATGCTGACAATGTTTCCGTGCACAATGATGCCACTGAACACATTCAGAAACTCCTAAACTCAGAATGTGGAAGAAATTGAGCACGACAACATTTTTCAGACAGGTTTTAGAAAGGACACCCCTATGGAGCTAAATCAGGGCCATAATGTTTGTTTATTTGAAATAAATATTTGAAATTGAAAATATGTAAGCTGAAAATGAAAGTTAAGTTTTTATTTTAAACTTCGAAAAACAAAAAAATTTGGATTCAAAATAAAGCAAAATGTATTGAAGTTAATTTAAATTTCAGTGGTATTTTTATTTTGTATCTTTCTAAATACATTTTCATTCAAAAGTTTCAGTAATATTTATTTTTTCAAGTTTGAGATATTCTTTCATTTGTTTCAGATGTTTGTTTTTTTCAGATTTAGATATTTTCTAATCAAGGTCAAAACCGTTTCAGATTTTTCTTCCAGCTTCAGATCCTTTTTCTACACTTTCAGATTCCTGTTTTTCAGTTTCAAACTTTTGGCACTGATGTGGCGTGGTGGGCGGAGCTACACAGAGAGGGGAGGGGAATCATGAGTGGCAGCTGAGCACAGGAGGCTTTCAGGAAACGTCGGAATAAACATAATCTATATCAAATTATGATAGATTGTTAGCATTGATGATGTATTGGATACCATTTCTAAAAGAGTTGATGTGAAGAAGCAGTTCAACATCATCAACATGCTTGAAGAAGACGCCATTTTTAGGTACAACCCGCCCGGTATGACAAACGTTACTTTGAAGGCGTAGGAAATGTCCACTTCTGACGTGTCGTTAGGAAAACTGCTCATAACTGATCACTTCTACAGCGTAATTTGTACAGTATTGACTCAAACAGCTTTAATAACTGATCTTTAGTGGTTACGCATGATGTATTCTCTACCAATCATGTAATAATAGTGTAGTCTACAGGACAGGTTTGATAGTGTTAAATATCATAACTCTTACCCAGAGAATAAACATTCACTTTGGTTGCAAATCATTTTAGTTGTGTCTTCTGTTTACTGCATACAGTGTTATACAGTATATGTATGACCCTGATAGTGACATCTAGTTTATCTAGGTTGTAGTTACAACAATAAAAATTTCCTTCCAGCTGCTGGGTTGCCTGGTGGGCAGACGATGCCAATAAACATCGCCGGCACATTTTTCAACTGTTAAACCCTATGGGCCCTTCCATGGACCCCCCTAGAAAATGTTAAAAAAATGCCAGGGCTTTATTAAAAACTGACACCTGACAACGTGACGGCAGGTTTTCAATTTACTGGACAAATGTTTGAAATTCACGTCAAATAGGCCTGTCATCTGAAGCTTAAAATAAAAAAGGAATAAGAATAATTTCAAGGCATGTTGATTTATAATCTTTTTTTTTTTTGTCTGCAGCTACAAGAAGCTTTAACCGCTTCTGTTGCGTAAAAGTCTGTCTCACCTGCGTACGTTTCTGTATGCGCTCTTGACCGCTTTCTCTAGATTTCAGGAGATTTCATCTGACATGTGGGCATCAGGGAGCTGCTATATAAATGCACATGTAGCACATATTAGGCTCCATTTAAGTGGAAAAGCAAACCGGTTCTTTGAAAGAACCAGCTAAGAACTAGCTAAGTTCTGACTCTAACCTCGACTCCGGTTCTTCTTCAATGGAAAAACCGTAAGAATGGATCTGCAGCCCCAGCCCTACACCATTTCCAGAAAAGCTCTCAAAGTCGCTTCTTTGAGGGCCAGAGTCCAGTAACTTTTCTGTTAACACACTTGTATCACATCATAAAATGATCTAATCTATGGAACTGCAGTGCATGAAAAGGTCATTTAGTATTTTGATTAGGTCTAACAGATCCGGTGTTAGAGCCGGGAGACATGAAAAAGTTTCAGGGCTCTGGCCATCGAGAACTAGAGTTGGACATCCTTGATTTACAGGCTTTAGATGGTTCCTTGTTTCTGCTTTCCAAGTCCTTTTGTATCAACTTGTGTGACAAAATTGAAATGGCAAACTGTGAACCAACCACCACAAAGACAGCAAAAAACAACTCACATCAGAATACTCAGTAGAATCCAGTGAATCCCACCTATAGTCATCGTCAGTAGAAAATGCAAGAGCCAGCTGTTTTTTAACCAATTTATTTTGCTTCAATGTTTTGCTCAAAGCTAAAGTTCAAATGTTTCTGCTAAATTTTGATTTTCCCTTTCGAAAAATAACACACTAATCTGATTTGTGCAAACTTAATAAAGTAAATAAATGAAACAAACATTGATTATAAAGAGAAACAAAAATACTCAATGCTTTTGATAGAGGCGCCAATTTACAACAGAAATGTTTGTGTGTAAAACCATTTACAATACTAAATCAAGTGGATTTTTCTCTTTTATTGAAATTAATTTCCAGAAATGTTTTTTTCCGGTATTTAATGTTAAGATCACCGGTTAGAGTGAATCACAGGAAAGGAGGATTTCTATCACTGATTGACTGAATCTCTAAGCTTCATAAAGCACATTTTCTCTTGGTTAGTATTGTTGCAGATAGAAAAGCAGGAAAGCATTTTTTTCTTGTTGTTTTGTCTTTGCAGCAGCGTCTCAGGCTTCTGTGTTGATCTCTGGAGGACACTCTAGGTTTTCCTGTGATAAGAAAAATAAAAACAGAGGAAAACAAATGTTTAAGGAATGTTCTCTTATGAATGAATGAACGTTTTCACTGTCATAAATCTTTCTAGTTGTGTTGTTTTCTGTTTCTTACAATTGCTGGACAAATAGCTGTTTCTCACCATAGTGTGTAGTTTATTACAGTGTAATAACGAGAATAGTACAGTTTGTAAAACCGGCTTGTAATGATTTTACAATCTGGTAAATATATTACTTCATTTAGATTTTTTATATACTTTTGGATAATTGGAGTAAAGCAACAAGTCTTAATGGTTAATAATATTTAGCTGCCCATTAAAAACCATCAACATCTCTTATTGACTTGAAACTTCATTCTGATCATGATTCCTCTGACGTTCTTATGGAACCACTTTGAGGAAACATTTAACCATCTCTGTCTGATGTTTTCAGCTTCTGTGTGTGTGGATTAAAAATAACTTAGTAACGAGTTCAACCTGATGCAGAAAGTACAGTCTTATCACATCTGCTGCATTTTATAGGTGTGTTTGTGTCTTAATGGCATTCGTGTTTCTTGCTCTGTGAATGAGATGCTAAGACTGAGAAGCTTACATTTAGAAGAACCAAGACTTTAGTATCTAACATGACCTTTAGCAGCAAAAGAAGCATTATATGAGGCTCCTTGTTTTAAATGCAGACAGGTTGGATCTTCACACATGGATCATTGGCAGGATTGACAGCCTGCTGTTTGTAGATTCACTCAGTGGAGCTTTGAATAGCTGATGCTCACCTTCTTCATCTTCGTTTTGAGCCATCGGGAATCGGGATTGATGCAGGCTAGACGATCTTTGGTAGTGACCCTACAAAGAGAAAAACATCACAAATAAATGTTATGATCATCATGATAATCATCAACATCATTTGAAGCCATTTAATAATTTCAGGCTCATCAGTCAATAAATGAAGCACAATTATTAGGTTGATGGGGGCAAGTTGACTAGTCCTAGTACTACGATTAGTTCAGTCCTAGGCCATCTGGCAAACTGGGCCCGATGGCTATTCCATATCTGCACACATAAATCTCTCTGTCAGTACCTTTACATGCAGCAAGAGAAAGTCGAATCAGACTGTTGAAATGCACGTATGCATCTTAGTCCGGCTTAATTGCATTGTGATTGTGAATATCCTGCTTTGACTCCGTCTGCTTCGCTCCCACCAGCCTCTGTTTACTGCCTGGGTGAAGCTGGAAGCTAAACGCTATAAGGTCAACATATAGGGGCGTATGTCGCCATCTATGGTCAGTGAGTGGAACGTACTTCGTCGGATAATTCGAGTTTCTGAGTGACATGTAAACTGGGACACGGCTCTGAACAGGGGGGAAGCCCTTAGTCCGATTACTCCAAAAAGCTGATTTAGGTGTGCATGTAAACTGTGTGTGTTGATCAAAACCATACGCTGATGGTGGCTAGCAGGCATGGACCGGCAATTGTGGCAGGTAAGCATTTTGGCCATAATAATTTACCCAGAACCCAGTTCCCCCAGCATCACTAGCAGATATAAAACTCTACCACTAGAGGGAGCGCTCAAATCTCTCATGGACTGTAGGTGGAAAGATGAATGTGCAGCTCTTACACAAAGAAGTGTTTCTGACACATGGATCTCGGTTTTTGTTCGAAACACTGTATGATCGTCCCCTCGACCGTGTTTCCTCCAGTTTCACAGCACGGCATGTCTATTTTATTTGTCTCTGCAAGAAACAAGCCCTCTGATAGAAACAAAAGAGGAAGAAACAAGGGGAGAATGTTTTCAACAAAGTATCATTTTTATTCAATTTTAGTAAGGTGTTAAATAAAGCTTAAAACAGGTTTACCAAAATATGCAGAAAACAGTTAATAAGTTATGATGTTAGAACACACAACTGAGAAAACAATATTAATATATAATGTATATGAATGTGACTGCAGTTCTTTGCAGCATGTAGATCAACATTAACTACATGCTGAGCAGCATCTGTTGCTGTTATTTTAATGCTATTTTTATTTTGTGCAAACAGAAACACATTGTTTTAAGACATTTTCCATTTATTAAATCTGACTTAAAGTGAATCATTTAAATGTTTACTACAGCAGACTGATTCTGTTATTGTCTTGCATTAAAAGCATAAAAGACCATAATCCAAAGATGAAAATCTATGTTTTTAAAACCTGAAAAAAACAGATGCTTTTCTGCTTCTTTTTGTAATTAAGTTATGATATAAAATATCTGGCTTTAGGTCTTAAATGGAACAGTGTGATCTTTTTGTGAAACGGTTTTTGTTCCCCGTTGCTCTGCAAGGTTACGAAGGTTTGGGCAATCAATGGATGAATTTATGGAATCTGCTTTTTTAAAATTAATGTCACTTAATGTCTCTCTGTTGACCAGAATGGCTAAGTCTATTGTTACTGCACATCAACTTTTTTTCTTTACTTCCTTATTTGCTTAGATTTTCCGTCCACGGAGTCAGACCATCTAAAATCTTTAAAGGCGTATCCTTAGAACATTTTGTTATCAAACGGACACAACATTTAGCTGAAATTTGATCAGGAATCTTGTCATGCCACAAAAATTATATCCTGGGACAGAGGTTGGGTGAAATGGGTTATTTACTAAAAAGGCTCAGAATAAAAGTACATTTTTCAACACTTTGATGGCTTGAATTCACACTTTGACACCTGTATGTCCAGTGAGATTGAAGAAAATGTGAAATTTCTGTGAGAATCTAGTTTACGAATCTGCAGTATTTCTGTTTTATGATCATAAAGTGGGATTAGATATTTGCTGTTGTTTTTATCTTCCTCTAATTTTTTTAAATAGACTTTGATTGTGATCGACAGACTGATTTTATTTCCATGCACAATGTTATTTTCTTAGTTGACATGCCAGTTGATGTAATAAATATTTGAGAACCTAATCATGTCTTATTGGATGATGCTCCCAGGAACTGAACGTTACTTTCTTTAAAATAAAAATCTCTCCTGTATCAGTTCTTTTTTTGTGTCTCTGTACTGTCTCCTCATACTCCCAGGTGGCGAAGCAGATGACCGTTCGTACTCAGCCTGGTTCTGGTTTTGCTGGGTTTTTTCCTGTAAAAGGGGACTTTTTCCTCCCCACAGTTGAAACATGATTGCTCAGTATGAGGGATTGCTGTAAAATCAACGACACAAAGTCTGTTTGGTTTCCTTAGATAACTGTTAAACTGATTGGAATAATTATCAGAACTTAATTCACTGATGAAGAACTAGGATACATTTGAATGATTATTATTATTACTAACTAGTATAACTGAATTCTGAAGACTTTTTTTGCAAAGTACCTTGAGATGACATGTTGTGAATTGGTGCAGTATCAACTAAATTGAATTCAATAGTTTTCTGCTTGCATTCAAAATTGTCCAAATTTGACTCATTAAATCTAAAAACATCTGGACCCAAAACTTTGATCAAAACTACAAATTCTTAGAAAAATACCTTACCTGCAGAAACGGTGAGGAGGATGCAGACGGCCAAGATGGGCAGAAACATTTTGCTCTCAGTGGTAGAAGTCGTTAGACGTTTAAGATCTGCTTTGCAGTAAAGCTGATTGGATCTTTGCTTTGAAACTGTTACCCACTGCTAAATGTTGGTCTATCCAACCTATTAGGCTCTTAAAAGCGTTGAAGAAATAACAGGAAATGCTGTTTTTACCAATGATATCGCAATGGAAAATTTCTGAGATAATGTGTGTGGACACAGTAATGGTCACAGTCTAAAAAACATTAGAACCGCATTCTCTCACACCGGATTCTGATGCAATCTAAGCCAGTTCTTACTAATTAAGGACCATCTGTTAGTAATATAGAAACTCTGCAAGAGTTAGATTAATATGAGATAATGTTGCAAAATATACCAGAGGTTATCAGATAAGTATTTTTTTTACCACAGAAACGAAACTTCAGGCAACCACAATTAGCATGTTTAGACATATAGAACTTCCTGCATCTGCAATAACAGACTCTTTAACGTTTAACTGAAAGTTATCACTTTATAAAGTTAATGCCTTAGTATGCAGTTATTATCTGTCAAAATTAAGAAACGTCCTGCTAATACCCAGTTACACATCAAACAAATGTTGGCTATCTCTGGAACACAGACTGAATCAAAGCTTTAATCAACCCCTAAATCCAACAAGTGTACATAGGCATATTGGTATGGCCTAGTCAAAGGTGATCTTACATTGAGTTGAGATAATGTAGAATAGGCCCTACATGCTCAGAAACCCTCTAATGAGGTTCAAAGGGAATCAAAGTTCCTCCATAGAGATGTAAAAGACTCGTCATTGATCCAAAAGCTTGATGGAAAGTATGATCCTATAGATGGCACAACCAGTTACTTGATTAAAAAAATCTACATTTTAAAGAGGTTTCATTGTTTGTCAGTAACTTTAGAAAAACAAAATTAGTTATTGCGTCTTTCTGCGTCTCCCTATTGATCTGTGTTTCACTACTGCTCCTCATCACCTTGGAAATGCTCATACAAGTTTTGTCCTAGTCCAGGCCAGCTGGCTTTTAGCAGCACCAGAACTTTCAGCACAAAGTTCTGAAACAAATAGTTTTCTAAGAGTTTGAATTAATAAAGGTTCCCCTGTCCATTAAAATAATGAATAGACGTCAATGGCGTGATAAAGGTTTTTTTCAGGTCTGCTTTGTCTTACGTCTTTCATCATATATATGTTGTACCTCAATTTAAATGATAACTAATGAAGTGTGTTTCAACTGTGTTTGTCAAGTGATTTAGGATTCATATGGTTTTAAAAAGTCTAAATTAAAATGCCTAGAAATCAGACGTGACCCATATACAGCATCTGGAGTTAACACTACACTAGCTAGCACTTCAAATACTCACAGAGACCTTTTAGAGCTTCTCCTCCATGCTGCCTCTCATTCCACTAACTATCCCCCCCCCCCAACATAGCTGCTACTTTCCACATAGTCCGATTTATAGAGGTTTTCTCCACATTTAATGCTCATTCCTTTGTCCTGGAGAAAGGAGGTGAATCACTGCCATTTTCCCCTTCTTCTTCTTCTTCTTCTTCTTCTTGTTCTACTTCGTCTTCTTCTTCTTCAGTTTTAAAGTAAGTTTTGTTGTCTATTGAAAATTAGCATTTTATGTGCTTCAAAATGTGTCTTTAAAATTCATGGACATCATATGTTTGATCCATGTCGAATTTCAAACTGGTTCAGATAATAACTTTTATCCCTCTACTGATTCTTATTTAGTTTTTTGGCAGTAGGGGACCCATGGACTGGAAGTAGAATAGGGGTTTAGACTGAGCGACAGACATCAAAGTGTAGGGGGTCAAAGAATAACTTAAAAATAAATACATTAAACATATAATAATTATAATCAATTACAGCTGTTTCTCTGTCTAATCATTCATTAAAATATTACCTAAAGAACAAGAATTTCTTTGTTTCAATAGGAAACTTCTCATCAAAATAAACAGAAATCACACGTGGGGTCCCCCAAGGCTCCATCCTGGGGCTTCTACTATTCAGTATCTACATGCTCCCGCTATGCAGATGATACTCAGCTTTACATTAAAACCTCACCAGGTGATGTTGATCCCATCCAGACCCTAAATGAATGCAACAAACAAATCCATAGATGTATGTGTCATAACTTTCTACAGCTGAATCGAAACAAAACCAAAACAATTATCTCTGGAGTCAGCACACAGGTTTAGTTAATAAAACTAGAAACTACTGATCAGGCTTGTAATTTAAGTGTAGTGATGGACTCAGACCTGAACTTCCAGGGTTACATAAAAGCCATAACAAGGTCAGCCTTCTATCACCTTAAGAGCATTTCTAGTACATTTCAGAACAGGACCTTGAAAAACTCCTCCATATGTTCATCTTTAGTCGGATTGATTACTGCAACAGCGTCCTCACGGTCTCCTTCCCCATGCATGGAACTGTTGCTGAACTGCAGAGCTCCTTCAGTGACAGACTGCTACATCCTAAATGTATGAAGGAACTTTTCAGCAGGTCCTTCCTCCCTGCAGCTGTCAGATTGTACAATCAAAACTGCTCCCAACAAATTAGATGTTTACATCAGTGCTATAAATTGCACTAATGAACCGAACAACATCACCACTGCTATAACTTGCATATTATTTTTCTCAGTCTATATATACTAACTTATTGGAAGTCACAATCTTTAAATTTTTTAATGCACAGTACAATGCAAAATCTGTACTTTTCTAACTTTTCTAGATATTCTAATTATTTAAACATCTTTCAGTATCCTGCTCTACTTGCAAATTACAACCTGGGTTTGCCACCTTAAAGGTTGAATGTGGAACATTTTTCTTAAAAGGAATTTCTTTAAAAAAGTAATACTTCTACGGGGAGTTTAGAGGTCTGCAGAATGAAAGTGCACCGTTTCCCTTGTGATCGGGTTGTAGACTCTTAATTAAATGAGAGAGATTCCTTTAAGTTTTTTGAAGGTTTTAATGCGATTAGAATTGATCATACAAGAGGACAATATCATTACACATTATGGCTCCTGACCTGTCTCAATCTTACAACAACAAGCTTATATTATTTCCAGCAACCTTGGTCTATCAATTTTATTTAATAGTACACAATTCTCAAGGCAAAAACCTTATACTTTGTGGCGCTTTTCTCTTAGATTAGGAGCTGTGAACTTTATTAGACATTTTAATGAAGCCTGGTAAAAGAGTCATCTCCATGGTAACGGCAGATGGGGACTATTGTTATGAAAACACTCTGACTGGGTAAAGGCGTCACTCAATAAGACTAAACATTCAAACTAGTTCTACAACGTTAAGTAAATGTGCATCACAGTTGATTACAAAGTGCAGATGAATCATAAAACTAAATAAATCCATAACACCTTTAAACTTTATATTCAACCTAAAATCATTAAAAAAGATTACTTTTTTCTGGACACCGCACTGTGTTTATATTTACGTGTCCCATCCAAAAGCGGCGCAGCATTGTCGTTTACCAAATACTTTTATAAATAACTGCCTGGTGCAACGAGGCATTTACGGTAGAAAATGGAGCACTCGCTTAGTTTAGTTGCTGTGTCTGAGCCCCGTAGATTTTATTATCTTTCTCAGAAGACAAGCGACTTTATAATATCTAAAACCAGAGTTAGTTTAGGTGAAGCCTACAACAGAAAAAACTTTCGCGGCATCAAAACGTACGCAGATATGGCAAAGCTTTTCATGGAGAGAGGTAAGAAAGCTAGCTAACGGCTAAAGTTAGCTGTCGGAAAAACAGCTTTGCAATACCTGTGTATGATGTTTTTCCTAGATATGAGAGCATGAACCTCCACACCAAGTAAACGAAAGAAAATGAAGCAGTCTGTCCAGTATAGCAGCCTCACTTTCCCCGCTGCGGTAAGTGGCTGTTGTAACGACTTTTCTAGCTAGCTTTCTGTATTGACAAACGCCTCTAACCAAACACAGCAGTCAAATACGCACACTGTGAAATCTGTTGGATGTTTATGTAATGTATTTGTTACCAAACTGGTCGGTTCTGCTTCTGTGAAGGGTTTAGATAAGAGTGTCCTTGTTATGAATAGTGATATCAGAGAGATAACGATGAATGGAATGATCGAATTTATAAGAAGTCGGGGCAAACTCTGAGCAATGCAGAAAACCAAAGTATGCAAGCAGAAACATAGACTCTAATGTTGAGTCGATAAATGGAGATAAATAGCCAGAGCGAAGTGCGGATACAACAACTAAGGAGGTCAGAAGTAACTGTTGAAATACTGCGAATGGTTCTTGCTTCTCAGACCTTTCAGTAACATACTTAAGCTTGGTTTATGCTTGCCGCATGAACATTCCGCGCGGAAACGAGACGTGCGGAACCGGCCGAGACGCCTTCTTGCAGCGTTTATACTTTTTGTGGCTTGTCCCTGCTGAGAGCTAATATTCTTGACGACTGTAGGGGGCGGCGTAGGGCTCTACGGCATGCATACAACACTACACCATAGTAGAAGTAGTAATCACTGTTGTTTACAAGATGGTGATACCCGTTAGCTTAAACAAAGCAGAGCTTTTATGCTATTTATTAGGAAAAAAGACGAAAAAAGGAGACCGTCCTCTCTTCCATTAAAACACAGTTGATCACAGTGATCTCTATCGGCCGAATTATAAAGATGTCTATTTACGAACCTCCGGCAATATGAGCTCTTGCCAGTCCGCCATGTTTTTCCGCGTAGTTACGAATTTTCCTAGGTGCGCGGCGCGAAAATTTTAGGGGCGGGAGGAGGCCGCGCGGAGAGGCATGGTTGCTAAAATGACGTAATTGGGCCGCGTGGAGCCGTGAAGACCTCGCGGACGCGGCAAGCATAAACCAAGCTTTACGTGACTGTGATTTAGGGCTGGACAGGGACTACCGGTTCCTAACTTAATAAAGACACAGATACCGGAAAGACAGGTTTGGATGGTGGCTGTATGGATTTTTGAAAGGAGTGAGAGTGGGTAACAAACTGGCAGATAGACATGGGATTGAGTGAGGGAAAAGATAAACCATATGATATGTGAAAGGCTTTGAAGGCATTTCAGTCTGTTAGGTAAGCTGAGAGAGTACCGGGAGCGAGACTGTTGAGAATGGAATTCTCGGAAGTGATGGAAAGGTGTAGAAGTGGTGGGGTCAGTTGTGGATGGTGGCTGATAATGGTGAGACCGGAGTTGGATAGCGATCCGTTGCAGGAGACAAGGATCTGAATTTCTGAAAAGAAAAACGAGAGAGAGTGTCAGCAATAATGTTTTTGTGACCTGGAATGTGAGCTGCGCGAAGCAGATACTGATGCTGGGCTGAAACGAGAGTGAGTCTGCGGATGAACCGCATAATGACAGGAGAATGGGATTGACCTTTATTTATAATATCTACTATGGCAGAGTTATCATAGTGGACGAGAATAGAGTTTTGAGAAAATTCGTGACCCCAAAGAAGGGCAGCGATAACTATGGGGTAGAGCTCATGGAGAGCAGAGAAAGGCGAGGCAGACTGAAGCTGCATGGAGTCAAACTCGGGGGGCCAGTTTGATGCAGACATAATAGCCGCCGAAGCCAATGGAAGGTGCGGCATCGGTGTAGAGTTGGATATCATCTGGAAGGGAGATGAAATCATTGTTAATGAAAGAAATACTGTTGCAAGTAAGTTTTGATTAAGCTGTAAAGCTTTTTACTAGAATTGCAGCTCATATAATACTCTAGAAGCATATAGAAACAAACACAGCAGCCATTTTTTTTGTTTTCCTACACCTACTTGTTTTCAAAATCACCAAAAGACCAGATTAGATAAATTATCCTTTCAATATAAAGCATATATTGGCCAAACGCTGCATTAACTACTGATTACAGCAACTATAGAGCCCTGTTCTGGTGAAGCGATCTCTGGCTGTTACTGAAACTGACCAATCAGATGCATACGCTCTCCGTCGACGGATAGTTAAAAATGGGACCTCTAATCCATGTGTCCTTGCGTAGGTGATGGAGAGCCCTTGCGTTGATGGATAATGACATTGCGTCAATCCGTCTCCATCGAACGGAGAAGCATAAACTAGGCTTTATGCGAACGGTGTAGTTAAGGTGAGTGAGAAGTGACAAAAGCTGTTGCTTGGAGCATGAATCTGCGAGCATGAAGTTGGAGAGGATGTGGGAGATCCGATGGACCTTTTCGAGTGGCAATGAAGTGGGGTTGATGACTAAAAAGTCATTGAGGGGGTGAAGGACATAAGGAAGGCGGTAGGTGTTTATTAGAATCCAACATAAGGCTTCGGAAAGGGATTAGAAGATTCTGGGACTACTCCTGCATCCAAAGGTGAGCCGAACTGCGAAGTAGTAGGCTACCTTCCAACAGAAGCCGAAGAATCGCCAAAAGTCTGGATGAAGAGGGATAACCTTAAAAGCACTAGTGATGTCAACTTTGGCGAGCCAAGCATTCTGACCTGGAAGACAGATACGACCGATGGCATGGTCGACTGTGGCATACTGCATTGAGAAGTCAGAGAAGGGGATGAGGCTGTTGATGCTGGGCACGGAGGATCCTTGGGGAGCCGACAGGTCGATAATCAACCGCTTTTTGCCAGAATACTTGCGGATAGCTACGCCTAAGGGGCTGACCCTAACGGTGTGTCCACAGCAAACGCGATACAGCGACCAAAAAACGCGCGACACATGCCTAGCTGTTCGCGTGCACATTTGCACCTTGAAGCATGTAGAAAGCGAACTGGATGCACTTAAAATCTGGCATTTTCACACGCGAACTGGCCATCAGCAGAGCTGGGGCCAGAGTGCATCTGCCGGTGGATTATGGACCGAGCTGACGGAGGACGGGGTGTTCGGCCCGGGCTTCAGCGGAGCTGGGGCTAGAGTGCAGCTGCTGGTGGATTATGGATTATGGTCTCCGATTTTACGGAGGATAGAGTGGATTACGTGTTCGGCCTGGCCTCCGGTAGAGCTGGGACCGCTGCACTGGGGGTTTGGTGAGCTACAGATACAGTCTAGCTACGGCGGAGGGATCCATAAACACCAGCGAGCCTCTCATAAACACCGGCTCCTCACCGCCTGGAGAACGTGACCTGCTCGCCCAGTTTGTGCCGTGAAGGTCCAAGCTTCGCCTGCAGAAACACCAGCTACATTTCTGAGCAGCTGTCCATCTGTCTGCGGTTCGTAAAAGTCTATAATATATGAGCAGCGTGGGACGTGGTGGGGGAGCTGCAAACAGGAATCCAGGTAAGGAGGCTGCTTCTAGGCTCACTTCTAGGCCGAGAGGTGCTTTTACAGCAACAACGGCTCTTTTAAGAGCCACCCAGAAACCTCTGAAGAGCATTCCTGTCTAAATAGTATTTTTTTATTTCTGTCTCTGTATTGAAAACTGCTTGTGTCGTGTAGCTGGGGGTGATTAGCCACGATGTTTATCAGTATTTTCTCCATGTCCTGCTGAGGCTGTGACTCCATGACAGTCACAGAATCACTATCGTGTTTAGTCTAGACACACCCTAAAAACAGCAAAAGGAGGGTAGCTAAAAGGACCAATCATGAATCCCTCCTTGAGGAGAAGAGAATCGACTGTTTTGGTTTCGGAAAGTGCAGACCGCAGATTGTGACTGTGTAATGGTTGCCAATTCTGTTTTCGGGATTTCTTCTTTTGGGAATGCTTCTTTGATCATGTTTGTTACTGGTAATACTATTTTTTTAGAGAACGTTTTGAAATATTCTATTGGATAACCATCAGGTCCAGGAGCCTCATTATTTTGTAAGGACATCATCACCTTGTGTACCTCATGTTCTGATAACTCTGGTTCCAGTATTTTCTTTCCCTTCATCAGTGATGGAAGGTAGAGATATCTCCTTCAAAAAATATTTGGTTTCATTCTCTGATGTGTGCTCTGTTTTATATAATGTTTCATAGTACTTTTGAATTTATTTCCATTGAGTCTTCTCTGTATTGGTTATAATCCATTATTATACGTTTTATATATTTATCTGTGAATTCTTGCTTTAGTTCAGAGGAAAGCAAACTACTGCTTTTGTTACCAGCTTCATAGTAATGGCATTTGGTTCATGCCATTGCTGCTTCTGCTTTACTAGTATGAAGATTATCATAAAATGTTTGCATTTGTTTTTTAAGAATTTGTTTTCATTTTTAATTGAATTCTTTTGACATTTAATGAAATACATTTTATATAACATGCTTTAGCATTCGTTTTTTTCTATTCAAGATAAGGAACCCAAGAAAAGAAATAATAGTCAACATTAAAGTTTGTCTGATTAGTAACATCTTTGCCAAAATTTCACTAATACACAAAGAGAGAGTGAGGAACAAGAAACTTGTTAATTGCTCATGAACACGAGCAGAACTTAAAAAAGATAGAGTGAACAAAAATGAAAAAAAGCAAGACAAAGTCTAACAAAACCGGCAGTACCAAAGCGGAGCCATCCTCAGAGTAGTTTGAGTCCAACAGAGAATTACTTACCCTTCCTGTGGTCTACACATGAGCTCAAATAATTACATTTTGTAGGTTCTAGAAATACAGCGGGTTTTTTCAAAGAAAAGAAAAAAAGGACCTATCCCTTGAGAGACATTAAATACTTTACTGCAGAATTTGCCAATCTGTCGCCATAGACTACCTGAATCATTCAGCTTGTGGCAAAGCTTTGGTGGAGCCCTGGTTGCATTGGTTACCTGCAAAATATACTGCATTTATGTATAGTAATATTTTAATGCAAAAGTTTTGACAATAGTTGTTTCTCTAATTTATATAGAAAAACTGCAGTTGTCTGGTAGATGATTTGTCTTTGTTTTGAGATTTATTTTAATATTTCAATATTTTCTTCACAGATCTTGCTCCCAGCCATTACAGCTCTGACTAAATTAAAGTTAAATACTTCAACCTGCCATGAGAGTGTTTAGCATGTGTGTAAACCTTTAAAGTAACCATTTATCACAGTTTACTCTATCTTTTGAAATAGAACTATCACACAGGCTGATATCACAATAATAATAAATTGTAATTTCTTTTGCAGACCTATCTGATTAAAAAAATTACTTTTGACATGTTTTGGGAAAATTAATATTAGGGATCATCTCTTCTGTGTATTCTACTGTAACTCAGTCACTGTGTGCTAAATTCTTTATTATAGTTATTAGTCTTGCTGAATCATACTGTATGACTTAGGTCAGGTCAAATTAACTGATATTAGGATTCCTATGTCCTGTATTGCAATGCAAACGACCCTCGGCGCACTGAACATCCTGACGTGTTCCAAAATTGAGCCCGTCCTATCAGACGATGGCGCCTGGAAGTCTGCGGTAGCCAGTGAGAAGAAACGTCTTAGTGTTAGTTGAGCAGGTCAGTTCATATATGCTGTATGATGCTGTCACCTCCTTGTTTGATCGAACGAGTCCAATTAAACCTCCAAAATGAAGGAATCTTTCTCACCTCTTTATTTAAAATGTTTTTCTCCAATCACAGACTGTTCATACGAGCATTCTAAATTTTATCGAGAAGATAGAACATGGGACAGTTTCTAGGAGCATTTGATAAAGAAGTGCCCTGGATTACATCACCACCTCTCCTAATGCAAAGAATTATTACATGATTAATTCTCCAGTTGTTATATGGAAATAAAACATTTCTGTTTTATGAACATGAAGTGGAATTTCCTTTGACTGAAGTTGAAGAACACAGAAACAAAAGTGTCCAGAACAATAGCACCAGGTTCACTTCTTGTCATATGCAAATAAAACATTTCTTTCACATCATGTGACATCCCAAAATCTCTTCTTCAGGGACATCAGATTTGGAGAAGTCTTCGGTGACCAGCCTGTTGTTGCTGTAGTGGTAGATGGTTGCTCCTTTGTATTTCTCATTTTCTGTGGCTGTTACCAGGCATCTGAATTTACCGGCTTTCTTCAGCACACTGGCGAGATCTTCAAACTCCCTGGCTTTTGCCTTCAGTGATGTCTCATTTGCAGAGTACCACTCATTTTCAGTAAGTGGAAGCTGCACATCTTTGGTAGCACTGAGGTCTCCGGTATCCAGGTAATCAGATATTATCTGAAGGTAAGGATCTGTCGTTTTCAGGGAGGTGAAAACAAAGCAGAGAACATCTTCTACATTAGAATCAGAAACTTCTGCTTCCACCTCAAACTTATTTGGAGCAATCTTTGCTCAGTCCATAAACTCTACACAGGACCTGATCACGCTAATTTCTTTCTCCATGTTAGACATCC
Organism: Apricaphanius iberus; assembly: GCA_028564705.1. Classification (NCBI taxonomy): domain Eukaryota; kingdom Metazoa; phylum Chordata; class Actinopteri; order Cyprinodontiformes; family Aphaniidae; genus Apricaphanius; species Apricaphanius iberus. The sequence goes on along the minus strand of JAPXFQ010002533.1, from coordinate 45,037 downwards.
ACTTCTCTAATGTCTGAATGCTGAATGGTGACCTGTCTCTGTCATTCAAGACCTTAAGAAGCTCACTCTCATCTTCCATACCAGGCCTGATGAGTGGAAGTTTCTTTAAAAGCATCTCTTGAAGTTTCTGTGCATAAATAGTGCACAGCTTTTTGAAACTTGACAGCCTTTCATGAATCTGTGGGAAATTATAGCTGTCCTCCAGACAGTCGTTGCATCTCATTTTAAGCTCATGTAAACCTTCCAAAGTATCTTGAGTCTTCCTTATTAGACCTGTACTGATGTCAGAAATTATCTCAGGGGCTGCATGATCCAACATATTCAGTGGAATCATCCAGACCTCACTGGAGCACTTGTTTCTTTATTTGTTCCCAGTAGGTTTGGAAGGTCTTTGTACGTCTTCACTGCTTCTTCAAATGTTGCAGGGTTGCTGTCAGGAATCAGGTCTCCATAGAATTTGCAGCCAAATTTTTCAGTTATAGATTTTTGTTCTTCTGATAGTGTCATGCTAACTTCACCTTCAACATTATATGTCAATGTGTTTATGACAGCCTGGATGCTGGCTTCAACCTTCTGAAGGCTGCTACTCTCTGACCTCTCACTGTCACACACTAAGAAAGCATTGGCACCGTAAAGGATGCCGGTGACGACATGTGTGGCTAAACTCTTTACATTATCATTGATCTTGATTGCCTTCTTGTCATCAGTAGAGATGTTCAGTTGTTTGAATGTGGTGGTAGATTTGTAGTGAAACGTCACTCGACTTTGGTTGCGCGATATTTTCTTGTCAGTCAGATAATTTGCAGATGCTCCAAGTTCAACCAGTCCACCCAGGATAGTGGCTTTCAGGGAAGCACCAACATCCAGCAGAGAGGATTTCTCCTCCAAGGAATCAGATGTAGTGATCTTAAAATCACTGCTATGTTGGTCATTCTCCACCACGTTTTCCTGAAGATCTTTCTCATCCCACAGCGTAAAACCTTTAAGACACAAAATCACACTTTCACTGAAATGAAAAATTATATGCAAACATTTTACAAACAGTAAAATATATATGTATTTTCAATTTCTTCAATTATATTTATTTGTGTCATTTAACTACTAATTAATACTACTAAAGCAAGACCCAGTGTCACATGAAACCAGGAGAAAGATTAAAAATGGGTGATTATTTACATCCAACAAAATGAAATGCCCCCAGTGTGACCAATAGGATACCCTTCTCTAAGTGGGGCGCCTCTTGTGGAGTGGACAGGAAGATGCTAGAAGGAGGAATCTCAAACAAGTTAGAAGACTTAATAGGGACAGTTATAATCAACCTACCATAGTGGTTCTTTGTCTGCAAAGACGAAGAACTTCACTAGGGGTGACCCGGAATAGTTGAAGATGCGATGCATCGACATGCGAAGCCTGATTCGACCACCAATCTCAAGGTCGAATGTTCGCAGGTGAAACAAAAATCATTCCGTTTTGGCAGTATAGGGATGCTTAATGTTTAATTACACACTTAATTGTCACTAATATACTGTAAAAGTAAGATTAAACAGCCTGTAAATACGACAAAACTAAAATGAAATAAGATCAAAGAAATTAATTATTATTACTGCACCAAACCAAGAGATCACTAGGGAGAATTTGAGTTCTATTTCTTACTCTTTTCACCACACAGTTAGTGTTTTTTTGTGAATGGGCAGAGATGGATAACGAAAAAGTCACTGCAGACATATAACTACCATTAACCGCCATCTCTAAGATGCACGGACAATTATCACCTAACACCGACTGCATCATAACTCAAAGGATAACTAAAGAACAAAACAACATTTGGAACGCAAACTACAATGTAAAATGGAGAACTTCTACAATTAACAAACATTACCCATAAGTCTTTGTGGCGTACAACCGTCCGCCACGCAGCCTGTACACATAGATCCTTAGAACATCGGTCAACGATAGAAAGATTCAACAATACTGATTCAAATGTGCAAATGCTTAGTCTGGGACACCCCCGGATTTCACTGAGGGAATGCCTGGGAACAATCAAATTAGAAACATTGGAACACTGCATTATTTCCCAGGGTCAGTGTTTTAAGCTGAGGACCTCATTTTCTCACCAGATTTTGGAAAACATTCTGTCATTGAATTTGATCTTCTTCCAGCCTTACATCTGTCTATAACTTTCAGACAAACAGCCAGACAGAAAGGGCCAAACAACATTCGGGCCCAACCTTCACTGTTGCCTGCATTAGGCACCACTGTCAAACAACCTCAACACCTCCACTTCCTACTGCTATTGTCTAAATATTCTAGATCAGAAGTGAGCAAAGAAGGCAGGATTTCAGCAGGTTTTAGATGTTCCCCGCTTGAACACAGATGATTTGTTTCAATGAATAATGAGCAGCTCCTTCATGCATGTTTTGACCGTAAATGCATCGGCGCCGTCAGGGGGGTTGATGGGTGGCATAGGACGATTCCGAGGGCCCAGCACAGACAGGGGGCCCTTTGAGGGCTATCAATATGTATTGTCTTGTGTAAGTTTTTTAAATGAAATATTTCATTCGATCTGTTAAAATAAGCAAATTATATATGGTTGGGATTCGATATAAAAAAAATCCTCGAATTATGTATGATATTATCATTTCACCCCTCTACCTTACTGAATGGTATCGTCTGACATTGGCAGCGGCACATGCGAAATGTGTACAGCACGCTTCGCCTACATGAACATTTCCTTCCCTTCACTGCTGTGTAAGATCTTTTCTGTCAAACTGTTGCTCAGTTTAGGTCAAAGTAGGATTAGCTTCTAAAACCCATTGATAAGTAATAAATGCTTGCTCCTGGGTTATTTGGGCATCATGATGCGATACAGTGCCAGGAAAATAGTTTGATGGTTTACCAACTGACACTCTGTCAGTTTGACGTTTTGTTCTTTTGACTGTACTTGTAAACTTGTTCAGAAGCGCTCCATAGAGATTCCCTCATCTGCTTCGGCTGTCGGCTCGGTCTTGCTGATAGCCAGCAGCCCCTATGTCGAGATGCAAAGAGTATAAAACCACGGTATTTATGGTTGTTTATGCGTTTTGGTTCACTATTTGGTTTCAGCACATTTCGTAGTGAGTTACCGCTGCATTAAAGTGTGCATTATTCAGTTAAAGGGATGTTTTCCGACTTAAATTAGTGCTAACTCATTAGCGCAGTAGCTCTGTAGATCTTCACATCATAGTGATGTGACACAGTAGCTTTGCTCAAATTTTTTTCCACGTTAGCTCAAGAAAAACCCCCCTTTTTTCTCTGTTAACTTATAAATGCAGTCCAACATAAGATGTTATATTGACTATCAGTTGACCTTGTCTCTGTCAACATGAGGTCTTGATCATTCTGAACAGTCAAATACACATTTTGACCCTTTTGAAATATACATATTAAATAACTTTGTCAAATTAAGTAAGGAAGCTTTGTTGGTCCATGACTTTTCCTAAAACTATGAATTTTAATAAAACTATTTTTAATATTTATCATGTGAATAATAATATGATCATTTCTACAAAGGATTTTTCGCTGTTTCAATTTAGTTTGCAAACATTCTAGATCAGATAGTATGAAAGTATTCTGTGAAGGGTGGTTGGCAGAGATGGATCATACTGTATTTGACAACATAGGGGATTGTATAGTAACACAATTCCCCATCATCTTCAAGAGATGCACTGAAAGCTCCCAAACAGCTCAAAGTAGTTTGTACAGTAGCTGGCAGAGGATTTCTATAAAAGTTTCTGCCTGCAACCAGGAGTTGAGTATAGATTAACTTTTTTATTACAGGTAAAATATTGAAGACTTCTCTGGTTTAAGTATCTTTAGTTATAATCATTCCCAAAGATTTTACCTCATTTTAACTGGAATCCCATATAAGTCAGTTTGCTCCATATCATGTATTGACATAAGCTCACATTTTTTTAATGTAAATAGAATCCCAATGCTTTAGAAAATATTAAAATGTTATTATTACCGAAGGGATCTGGACAGTTTTTTAGAGATATAGCTAATAACTCAGCAGCTAAAATAAATAATTAGGGAGAAAAGGGACAGCCCTGCTGGTTTCCACGATTGATAGTGAAGCCTTTAGGTGTTCCTTGGGGGAGAGAAACCGAGCTATTAATATCCTCATACATTATATGTATTGCTTTAATAAACTCTGTACAGAATCCAAAATATTCTGACGTTTTTATAATACATGTATGTTCAACAGAATCAAATGCTACGTAAAGATCAAAAAATTAAAATGAAAACCTTATATTCAATCAAATAATTATAATCTACTAAATCAAGGACTAATCAGATTTTATTATGTATAGACCTATATTTAATAAATCCTGATTGTGTTTTAACATCTGGTAGGGTCACCCATAGCAAACTGGTCCTAGGTGAGGGATCAGACAAAGTGCAGCCCAAAAACTCCTATGATGAATGACAGCGTTGGACCAAGTGTTCACTCGCCCGGACGCGGGTCACTGGGGCCCCACTCTGGAGCCAGGCCTGGAGGTGGGGCACGTTGGCAAGCGCCTGGAGGCCGGGCCTTTACCTATGGGGTAAAGGCCCGAAGAGGAAACATGGGCCCACCTTCCCATGAGCTCACCACCTGTGGGAGGGGCCATAGGGGTCGGGTGCAATGCAAGATGGGTGGTGGCCGAAGGCGGGGACCTTGGCCGTCCGATCCTCGGCTGCAGAAGCTGGCTCTTGGGATGTGGAACGTCACCTCTCTGGTGGGGAATGAGCCTGAGCTGGTGTGCGAGGTTGAGAGGTTCCGACTGGACATCGTCGGCCTTGCCTATACGCATGGCTCTGGAACCCATCTCCTCGAGAGGGGTTGGAATCTCTTCCACTCTGGCGTTGCCCCCGGTGAGAGGCGCCGAGCTGGGGTGGGCATACTTGTTGCCCCCCATCTCGGTGCCTATACGTTGGGGTTTACCCCGGTGAATGAGAGGGTAGTCTCCCTCCGCCTATGGGTGGGGGGACGGGTTCTGATTATTGTTTGTGCTTATGCACCAAACAGTAGCTCAGATTACCCACCCTTCTTGGAGTCCTTGGAGGGGGTGCTGGAGAGTGCTCTTTCTGGGGACTCCCTCATTCTGCTAGGGGATTTCAACGCTCACGTGGGTAATGACAGTGAGACCTGGAGAGGCGTGGTTGGGCGGTATAGCCCCCCCGATCTGAACCCGAGCGGTGTTTTGTTGTTGGACTTCTGTGCTTGTCATGGATTGTCCATAACGAACACCATGTTCAAGCATAAGGGTGTTCATGTGTGCAGTTGGCACCAGGACACCCTAGGCCGCAGCTCGATGATCAACCTGGTTGTCGTTTCATCGGACCTGCGGCCGCATGTTTTGGACACTCGGGGGAAGAGAGGGGCGGAGTTATCCACCGACCACTACCTGGTGGTGAGTCGGCTCCGGTGGTGGGGGAGGACGCCGGATAGACCTGGCAGGCCCAAACGTGTTGTGAGGGTCTGCTGGGAACGTCTGGCGGAGTCTCCTGTCAGAAGGGGTTTCAACTCTCACCTCCGGCAGAACTTCAAACACGTCCCGGGGGAGGCGGGGGACATTGAGTCTGAATGGGCCATGTTCCGTGCCTCCATTGTCGAAGCGGCTGACCGTAGTTGTGTCCGTAAGGTAGTCAGTGCCTGTCGCGGCGGCAACCCTCGAACCCGATGGTGGACACCAGCGGTGAGGGATGCTGTCAAGCTGAAGAAGGAGTCCTATCGGGCCTTTTTGGCCTGTGGGACTCCGGAAGCAGCTGATAGGTACCAGCAGGCCAAGCGGAGTGCGGCTCGGATGGTCGCTGAGGCAAAAACTCGGGCGTGGGAGGAGTTTGGAGAGACCATGGAGAACGACTTCCGCATGGCTTCGAAGCGATTCTGGTCCACCATCCGGCGTCTCAGGGGGGGGAAGCGGTCTGCCACCAACACTGTTTACAGTGGGGGCGGTGTGCTGATGACCTCAACGCGGGACGTTTTGGGTCGGTGGATGGAATACTTCAAAGACCTCCTCAATCCCACCGACACGCCTTCCTGTTTGGAAGCAGAGTCTGAGGACTCTGAGACGGGCTCTCAGATCTCTGGTGCTGAAGTCACCGAGGTTGTTAAAAAGCTCCTTCGTGGCAAGGCACCGGGGGTGGATGAGAATCGGCCGGAGTTCCTCATGGCTCTGGATGTTGTAGGGCTGTGTTGGTTGACGCGGCTCTGCAATATTGCATGGACATCGGGGGCAGTTCCCTTGGATTGGCAGACCGGGGTGGTGATCCCCCTCTTTAAAAAGGGGGACCACAGAGTGTGTTCCAACTATAGGGGGATCACACTTCTGAGCCTTCTTTGGTAAGGTCTATTCGGCGGTTCTGGAGAGGAGGGTCCGACGGATAGTCGAACCTCGGATTCAGGAGGAACAATGCGGTTTTCGTCCTGGCCGTTGAACACTGGACCAGCTCTACACCCTCGGCAGGGTCCTGGAGGGTGCGTGGGAGTTCGCCCAACCTGTCTACATGTGCTTTGTGGACTTGGAGAAGGCGTTCGAGCGTTGCCCTCGGGGTGTCCTGTGGGGGGTACTCCAGGAGTATGGGGTACCAGGCCCTTTAATACGGGCTGTTAGGTCCCTATATGAACGGTGTCAGAGTCTGGTTCGCATTGCCGGCAGTAAGTCGGACTCATTTCCAGTGAGAGCTGGACTCCGCCAAGGTTGCCTTTTGTCACCGGTCCTGTTCATAACGTTTATGGACAGGATTTCTAGGCGCAGCCAAGGTGTTGAGGCGATCCGTTTTGGTGACCTCTGGATGGGGTCTCTACTTTTCGCAGATGATGTGGTCTTGTTGGCTTCATCTGAACGTGATCTACAGCTCTTGTTGGAGTGGTTCGCAGCCGAGTGTGAAGCGGCTGGGATGAGGATCAGCACCTCCAAATCCGAGACCATGGTCTTGAGCCGGAAAATGGTAGAGTGCCTTCTCCGGGTTGGGGATGAGGTCCTTCCTCAAGTGGGGGAGTTTAGGTATCTGGGGGTCTTGTTCACGAATGAGGGAAAAATGGAGCGGGAGATCGATGGACGGATTGGTAAGGCGTCTGCAGTTATGCGGGCGCTGTACCGGTCTGTCGTGGTGAAGAGAGAGCTGTGCCGAAAGGCAAAGCTCTCAATTTACCAGTCGATCTATGTTCCTACCCTCATCTATGGTCACGAACGCTGGGTGGTGACCGAAAGAACGAGATTGCGGATACAGGCGGCTGAAATGAGTTTCCTCCGTAGGGTGGCTGGGCTCTCCCTTAGAGATAGGGTGAGAACCTCGGTCATCCGGAGGGGGCTCAGAGTAGAGCCGCTGCTCCTCCACATTGAGAGGAGCCAGTTGAGGTGGCTCGGGCATCTGATCAGGATGCCTCCTGGATGCCTCCCTGGTGAGGTGTTCTGGGCACGTCCCACCGGGAGGAGACCCAGGGGAAGACCCAGGACCTGCTGGAGGGATTATGTCTCCCAGCTAGTCTGGGAACGCCTCGGAATTCCTCCAGAGGAGCTGGCCCAAGTAGCCGGGGAGAGGGAGTATGGGCCTCTCTGCTTAGGCTACTGCCCCCACGACCCGACCCCGGATAAGCGGAAGATGATGGATGGATGGATGGATATGAGAATGATAATAAAAATACCATAAAGAAGATTCTTGTCATGGGGCCCAAAATTATTAGCAGCGCCCCTGTGTAAATGTTTTACTTTTAGTGGATCAAGCATGTGGAGAGTGGTTTGCGTACTGTTAAAATCATTGCCAGTATATCACAAGATGCAGGTAAAGGAATAGGAGGGATCTTTTTAAAAACTTCAAGAAGAGCAGCAACTTCAGGGGTTAGATGACGCTCCCTTACCCTTCTCACACATGTCTGAGAGCTGCTGGATAAAACTGGTGATGTTAAAAAAATACACAGTAGTGGTGAGAGACAGTCAGGTCAACAACAGAGGACACACACCGGTGGACAGGCCATGTGTGATGACCAAGTCCAGGGTGTGTCCTCTGCACTGTAAAAAAAGGAAAGTTGACTGAACTTAAAAAAGTAAGGCAACCAGCTGCAAACTCAACTAATGCGTTTACATTGTGTGAAACTAAAAAGAGAGGTTGAATCAAAGCAGAATCTTAAATTCAGAAAACTTAAGATAGTTAGGTCTACTCATGTTTCTGAGCTGACACAATTTATATTGTTAATTTGAAACTATATATTTGATCAAGTTGAGCCATCTTTTTTTCACAAACTGGCTCAACTTAAATGTGTGAATAAGTCTAAAAATTGACTCAGCACAAGCCTGCCTTTGAGTTAATTAGAAATGCTTTGCAGCTGGTTGCCTTATTAAGTTTGCTTAAATACTTATTTTGATAACTCAGTGCACTTTAGGGGGAACACATTTATGGAGTAATGTGGTTACATGCATAGAAGAAGCTGGATGTGAACCTATGACACTGATTACAAGCCAACTACTCTACCCACCAAGCCACAGTCACCCACAGATGCTTAATGGTAACTAAACTAGGAGTGTACTAACTTAAAATAAAGCTTGTATTCTACTGTTTAAATGTTTTCAGTGTTTTTACCCTAATATTCAATGATTTATGTTCTGAAGTATTTGCAAAAACAATGTTAATGTAATTAAATAATTGGCCTTTGGCTATTTTAATTGGCTTTTGAGTTAAAGCTATGCGTGTTACTTAAATAAGAAGACCCTTGAAGTGAATTTTCCTCTTATCTACATTTACATTATTTACATTTATTCAGTAATCCGTAGTCAGCTACTTCTATTTGTGGCAACAGTTTACATAGTGCCTTCTATAATGCTAAAAACTGGTGTTTTTTGTAATTAAAACATTTTTTTTCTAACTTTCCTCATAATTAAAAGCAAAAGGACTCATGTGAACAAGATATTCTCATGTTGATGATAAATTATTTCCAGGCAACTTCAGCTTACCTGGGATGAGTTGATCTTTTCGAGCGTCGTAGAGCATCCCCAAGGTAAAAGGTCTCCCAAGAGCAGCCACTTGAATCATGCTTGATGTCATGTTTCCTGTTTGAGAAACTATTTTCATGAGCTTAGTGATTTCCATAGGAACCTCAGATTTATATATGTATTAAGCATTTATCCTATTTATTACAGATTTACAGTAAAACTGCCTTAATGTATATTGTAAAAGAAAATGGGTTTTTGACCTTAAATTTAAAAGTTGTGCTTGATGTACACCCTTTATTTCTGTGAAGAAATGAATACAGTTTAGATTAACAAATGAATACAGTTTAAATCAGTGGCGGCGGGTGGAATTTTCTCATGGGGGGCTATGACTATGATGGTTAAACGTTAGCTGCAAAACGATTTTTTTTTACCTAATAAATTACAGGGTAGCTGTGAATTAATCCTGACTAATTAACATTCAAAATATGAGTAAAAAAACAAAAATTTGCGGTGTAAAGGGACAAATCCAATAGCCATAGCTCTTTTTCATTAAATAAAGGAGCGATTAATAGATTGTTTTATCTTTTAGCCAGTTGCTAAGGCAAATTAACTGGCTAACATTTTCTGTATGTAAAGCTGACTGTTTCTTATTAATGTTGGACAACCCTGATCGTCCTCTTAATAGGACCATCCTACAACAACAGAATGATTTCATTCAGAGGCTTCAACAGTTTCTCTAGAACAGACTGCTACTGTAGAGGAGGAAACACTGAGCTGTCTGTAGAGGTTCTGGTTCAGGATGGGATCACTGTGTTCATACTGGGAGAACCTGCCAGAGCTCCACTTAAAGCCTTTCAGAGTATGAGAAGATGTGGTGGAGAAACGGCTGTTATGTTTCTTCTGTTCTTTATTATTATTATCAGCTGCTGATACAGGTTTGGGTGATATAAATGTGAGGAGGGAGATGATATGTGTGATCTCATATGAAAAATAAGAACAAATGCAAGGTAGAAATAACCAAAATATATGAATAAACTTAATATTTGGGTATCAGCAGCTGAGTTAAATATTAAATAAATCAAATGTAATATAGACTTAGTAATAAAATGTCACAATTCCCCTTTTTCCAAAATGTAAACATTCAGCAAACAAACCCTCTATCTAAACAATAGGACTACATGCTCTTATTGTGAAGTTGGGCGTCTACACAGCTACTTCCGCTATGTGCTAATAGTTACGAAATCACGTTGGGGCAAGCACTACCGTGCCCATTGAAATGCATTGTAAGGTCCTAACTTTTAAAAAAAGAATCTCCCAATGTAACTCTATGAGAGCGCCTGGGGCGATTTTCAATCTGACTGAGATCGCCCCAACGGGGCGGGGTTTTAGGTTGGAAAGTGATAATCAGGCTGTTGATTGGACAATGATATACAGACTTGGACCAGCAATATTAGACTCTTTTTCTCCTCTCTTTTTTTTGGTGTGACTCAGGGAGGGCGATGCACCCATCATGGACCAGCCGCCCCCGTTTTAGATGTGCCGTTACTTGAGGGATGTACGATTTTTAGCTGTAACTGAAGATTTTCTAAGTAGTGATAGACTGGGAAAAAAAGCTGTTGATTTCATTTTAATAAGAGACCAGATAAGAAGTGAAAACTGTTCTTTGGACTTTAGATTGTTCAGAAATCTTCTTTTCATTTTCAGAGAAATTGTCCGACCAATTAGTCATTCATACATGAGATTATAAGGGTTAAAACAAAAGATTTAAAGAATTCAACACTGCTTTATAAGATCACTATAAAGTCAGTCTCCTCAAAAGATCTCTTCTATATACTATATAGACCTTAAATGCTTTGCTCCAATTGGTTTGGTTTAATGTAAAAAAAAAAAAAAAAAAAAGTAAGAATACATACATTTTGAACGACTTTTAACCCCTGTTTGTACTCACCAGATACACAAATTGTTGGTTGGAAAACCTTTTTTTCCCCAGACTGAAGCATCCTGCAGCTTTCAGGCGGCTGACTTTTCTGCGTTATTTGCACACACTGAACCCAACACTGGATTCCAACACGGTTCACCTCAAGGCATGTACGCCACTCTCTGTTAACATTTTATTCCTGTCTGAGCATGTGATGGAATTTCCTTTTGCTGAAGGTTTTGAACTCAGAATCAGTTAAAATGTGTTCATACAGATTCTTCATCATCTAGGACAGCCATTGCCACACCCGGCTCGTGAGAACATAACGTCCGGCCTGTGCTGACCCAGTGACACTGTCATAGTCTGTCCAAAATCAAGTATTTTGCTCTATTTTGACCTCACCCCACACAGAAAAATTCACCTGTATTGCCTGCACTTTATCCTCCACTCAGTTGCCAGTAAGCATGTCTTTTATAACAAAGCACAAGGCTGACCGGGAGAACCGTCATTTTAAACCTGACTGGACCGACCATTTTTTTTGGTTTTTTACTGGACCACACCAATGTTAAACCGACATGCATACAGTTTTTCTCAGTTGCTAAAAGAGCTCAAGCTGAGGTTTTGTGCTTAATGTTTTGAGAAAATGGAGCAACATTTCAGGAATTGTGCTTTAGCAATTGAGAAAAATTATTATGCACACAGTCTATTGTGTGCAAAGAGGAGAATCTAAAGCAGCACTTCAACACTACGCATGTCAGGATTGTGACAACACATTACAAGCCCGAAATCAGGAATATGGCTATTTGTATCAATCAAAAAATAATACATTGAATAAATGAGAGAGCTAAATTACTTAACATGCTAGGTGTAACATAGATAAATTAATTAGAAAAATTAAAATAAAACCAAACTATATTCTTTGCCACGATAAAAGTTGTTTTCAGCTAGATATTAATTGGTACCTAAAAAGTGGTCCCTCGTTTATTGCGAAGGATACGTTCTAAAAATAATCATAAAAATGTTCATCTTTATTTTTTACAGTTATTATATATGTTTAAGGGTGTAAAACCCACTTTAAACATTTTTCTCAGACAAATTAACATTTACTCACAGTTCTCACTAGTTTAAATTAGTGTTAATTTTGATAAAACATTTTAATTTAGTTTTAGTCTTAGTTTTTTGACTAAAATAAATGTTCGTTTTAGTCAAGATTTAGTCTTTGGTTTTATTTTAATTTTAGTCTAATAATACACAAGGCCCCAGACCATGTCAACCACCACTGATCACATATAGTACACAGTTAAGAATAAATATAATTAAGTTATTTAAAACATACACATGTCACACATAATAAACATAAATAGCCCAACTACAAAATAACAAAATGGACAGAACAACCATATTCCCAAATCAAGTTAGGTCTAGAAAAAAATGGAAAGTGACACAATCTTCATGATATTGGCTCTGCATGCGTCTGGATTTGACATGAAACAACTGCAAAGAAATTGAAATCTAGACTTAAGCTTTAGTTTAAAGGGTTGAACAAAACTATGTGATTAAACTATTAGGAATTATATTTATTTTTCTACAAATACTATTCATTTCAAGGCCTCACAAGTAATTGGTTAAACAAACATAAACCTAAGTAAAATGTTACGTTTCAATATTGTTTTGAGAATCCTTTGAAGACAATGACTGCCTGAAGTCTGGAACCCATGAACATCACCAAACGCTGGGCTTCCTCCTTTGTGATTCTATCCCAGTCTTTACTGCAGCTGTCTTCAGTTGTTGCTTATTTGTTGGTTTTTCTGCCTTTAGTTTTGTCTTCAGCAATGAAATGCTCGATTAGGTTGAGATCTGGTGATTGACTCGGCCATTGTAGAACATATAAACTGCTTTGCTTCACAAAACTCCTGGGTTTCTTTTGCAGTATGTTTTGGATGATTATCAAGCTTTAGTTTGAAGCATTTTGTTGCATTTGGCTAAATCTGAGCAGAAAGTATATCCCTATACACTTCAGAATTCATCCCGCTTATTCTGTCCTTTGTCATATCACCAATAAACACAAATGACCCAATGCCATTGGACGCCATGCAAGCCCGTGCCATCACAGTGCCACCACCGTGTTTTACAGAAGATGTGGTTTGCTTTGGATCAATGAGCTGTTCCAATTCTTCTCTAAATTTTCTGCTACCCATCATACCAGTACAGGCTGATCTTAGTCTCATCTGTCCAAAGAATGCTGAACTGGACTGGCTTTGTAAGGTGGTTTTTAGCAAACCTTGTGGTGAATCCTTTGTATTCACTTTCATGAAGTCTTCTCTTTATGGTAGACTTAGACAATGATACACCTACTTCCTGGAAAGTGTTCTTCTCTTGAGTGGATGTTGTGAAGGGGTTTTTCTTCACCATGGAAAGGATTCTGCTATCATTCACCCCTGTCGTCTTCCCTGGACGTCCAAGCCCTTCTTTTCTCAGAATGTACCAAACTGTTGATATGGCCACTCCTAAAATTTCTGCTATCTCTCTGATAGGTTTCTATTTTTTTCAGCCTCAGTATGATCGATTTCACCTCCATTGAGAGCTCCTTTGAATGCATATTGTGTGTGTTCACAGGGACAGCTCCCAAATGCAAATGCCACACCTGGATGAACTCCAGACCTTTTACCTGCTTAATTGATGACAGGTTAATGAGGGAAGAGCCCATGCAGCCTTGTTATTTTTTTCAGCCTTCTGAGTCAATTGTCTAATTGCTTTTGTTGGAGTCTGCATGATCCGGGCACAACCTCACGCCGACGACTCAATGCAATCTGCTGGGATTCCTTACACAGAAAACTTTTAACTGATTGGAATGTTTGTATAATTGTATTGAAATGTATTTTGTTGTAAAGTGCCTTGAGATGACATTTGTTGTGAATTGGCACTATATAAATAAAAGTGAATTGAATTTAATTATCTTTATTCCGTATATTTTGTAGCTCTTACGGTGTGTTCACATGCAAGGCTCTTAATAAAAGGATTGTGAACATCAGTTTGAGAGACCGGGGTTTGCTACAGGCTAAAATAAATTGTTTGTATCTTATTCATCATTATAACCATTAATAAAATTAATAGTTTTGGGCACCCCCTGCTCAATACAAACGAATAATTAAGCTCAAATCACTCATTTGACTTTTGGAATCAGTCTGGAAAGATTTAACAACTAGCATTGGCAAATCACAAATACCACACAATGCTAACAGACCATATTTTCAGAATTAAAGTTTTGTACATGCTACTCAACTGATTTACATGTGAATCTCTGAAATTTAAAATATTGTGCAAAAGTTCATTCATTTCTGTAATTAAACTTAAAAGGTGTAACTTATTCATGATATAGACTCATTACATGTAAAGCGAGATATTTCAAGCCGTTATTTATTATTTTGATGAATATAGCTTACAGCTTATAATCAAAGTCTAAGAAAATTTGTATATTGCGAAAAGCTGGATGTTCCTCTGCGAAAAAAGCGCCTTCCTGCAGGTTACATTTTGATAAGAAAATAGCTAGCTGGTATAAGACAGGTGTGATGCATCTGTCGCCTGGAGTTTCTGCCATTAGACTATTCAAACGGTTGACCATAAAATAAAAATATAGGCATAACTATTACAATACGTTCGTTTCTGGGTATCCAAATAAAATTGCTTCCTTTTTGGGGAAGTTTTAAAAAGCTGAGCTATAGATAAAAATATACCAAATTTCAGTCAACAATTAACAGGAAAGCTTACTTACAGTGCACGTTTCAAGTCATAAACTTTTCAATCCATGAGGGTCTAAAAAGAGTCTCCAATTGAAGTTGACAGCCCATAGTAAAAATAAATCCATAAAATTTCGTAAAATCAAGTTTTAAAGTTGGTAACTTGTACCGCAGCTCATTTCCTGCTTTACCAAAGGAACCGACGCTTGACCTGCGATGTCACTTCCTGCCACCGTGTCTCAAAATTAACTTTAATTTCTTTGTTAAAGCGTTCTATGGTGCTTTGATTGACATTAGGGAAAGTTCATACCTTTTTATGTCGATTTTTGACAAAAACTAAATTTGTGATGGTGTGTTTTAAAATCAGTAGCTCTAACCAATCAGAGCTCAGAGCTGGTGAGACATTCAAAGCGAGCGGAGACGTTTGGCTACACAGTCAGAATTTAGAGCCTCATTTAAGAGGTAGGAGTTAAATAAATATCCAAATAGATAAAATACATGCAAAAGAAGAAGAAAAGGGAAAAAATAAATATATGTATGTCCTTTTGAAGAAAGAGAAATAGATATTTTGCTTCCAGGGAGCTGAAAAGAATAGCTTTCTGATTTGATTCTGGTCTGATTTTGGCTGGGAAATTTAAAGCCTTTAGGATGACGCATTTAAACAGTGTTTTGTCTTCAGCTGGTTAAAGCTGTGATTTTTTTTTCTTTCTCATTGAACTCTGTGTCTGGAAGACTGTTTTGCAGAATAATGTTCCATGGGGAAAAAAAACTAATGTTTGGGTCCATGTTTCAGTCTGTGCCTGGTTTGTGACGGATACGGCTATGTCTGGACCACATTAAAATGAATAAAAAGTGACCTGAGCCAGGCTGAGTTTGGGTTTATTTAAGCACTGCATTGAGAATTGCAGCTGAGTTTCTGTCTGGGTCGCATCTGGACACTTTTATGCCCAGGTTTGAAAGTGCACGTTGTTGTTCAAAGATTAAGCCTGTTGGGTTGCTGCCTACATTGAATAGAGACTTTGAGATGTCTCTCAGACCTGCTCTGGCTAAGTAGCAGAGATGATTTGACTGATAAACTGATGTGAGTTGCTGCCTTGTGAATAGAAGCTTTGATATGTCTCTCAGACTTGCTCTGGCTAAAAGAATAGCAGAGTAGAAGTTTCAGTTTTAATACTGATTGGGGAAGATGAGTAAACGGCTGAGTGACCATTTCAGTACGTTTCCGCTTTTTGAAGCTGAAACTAGATGGCAGCGGGAGCATTTTATATGATGATCTCTGATGTTGCTTCAAGGTGAGCGGCGCTTATGATGAAATTAAGCACTTACGTACAGTATGATGATATGAAGTGCTCTGTGTTGCATTGAGAGGCTTAAAGGTGCTCTTATTGATGAAGCGCTGAGGCGCTGTGTTATTCCGATAACACTGGTATCGGGCTTCCAAAACGTTCTGCTCTCCTTAGGAGGACAATCATTGTCTTTTCAGCCGTGAGGAAGCTGAAGGGAAGTTTTTTTTTGTTGCTTCGGTGATGAGCAGAGATTACACGTGGTGATGTGGTTGCTGGTGGATCTGGGCTGCCTTTCATGGTTAAAGTGGAAAGATGAGATTTCCACCGAATGAGTCCTGTGTTACAGAACAGAAGATGCTGATCTTCTAATGGGTTCTGGATTAATACATCTGGATTATTGGCAGTATTAAAGTAGCCTATCACTGGTTTCAGATTTATATGATACTGAGATTTTAGGTGACTTTGTTGGATAATCTGCAGGTGTCTTCAATGGGGACATGATGAGAAAGAAAAATGTTGCCTTTCAGTTGTGTCAGCTGTGGGGTGTAGGTAAATTGTTCAATTAGAATAATTGATCCAGTGATTGGAGGAAGGCCGCCAACATTAGAGGGGTTTTTTTCTCCACACTGGTCAGAGTGAGCAGTAGAAGAAAATGAGCTCCATATGTTTTGTTGCAGGGAATCTAAGGAGGTTGCTACCCACTCTGGGGGGTAAGAAACAGAAAATAAAGTTGAGCTGCTTTGAACCAATCTTGTTGTATTGCAATATTTTAACATCTGCAGTCAATTTTTTTCAGCCCTTGTATGTACATCAAACTGTGGCTAATTTAATGAAGCACCAGAGATTTTTGTTAATTATAGGTAAGATTCTTCAATATTAAGTAAAACGATTAATAAAATTTCCTGGAAATGTTTTTTTTTTCTTTTCAGGGATTAAACTGAACCAGAATGTAATCAAACTGGTTCCTAATTTGGCTGTTCTATTTCTCCAGGATGAGTGACCATCAACAGAGTCGGATGCAGATAAGATTATACATACAGAACAGAATACGATCCAAAATTGTTTTAATGTTTGCAGAATTTTTGTTGCTTTAAGAAAAAAGTAATTATCATTTAAATGGCTAATCAGTAAAAGCCTCTAGGTAAATAGTGCCAAAGGGGAAAAAAAAAAGAAGGAAAAAATAAATGGATTACATTTACATTGATTTAATTAGTACTAAGTAGCTGGACTGTTTTGATGTTTGTGTTTATATTGTACAGAGACTTGTTGTTTTAAATAATTACCTGAGTCAAGAGTCTTCCATGTGACATTAACCTTTGTGAATTAGGATAAATGCAGACTTTGGTAATTGGGAAGTTGAGACTTCCAGAGTCCAAATTTTGTCTCTGGCTATAATAAATTCATCAGTTCCTTCACTGTAAAACTGATGCAGCCTGAATAGTCTTTAGCAGATGCTAGTTAGCTTAGCAGCAGGCTACAAGTCTCCCTCATATGTTGAGATGAGCCAAAGTTTTTTTTTTTTTTTTTTTAAAGGAAGGCTGCATGTTTTATATGTTGTTGAATTTGTATATTTGATTTTACAGTCAGTTTGCTTTTGCTTTTGTTGTTTAGTTTTTTTCAGTTAAGGGCAAGGCAGTTTTATTTGTTTAATGCACTTTCATGGTGCTTTGCATGATTTGGAGGTGATGAAAAGAAAGACATGACAGATGTGAAAATATGTGGTTTGGAGAACCTTTTCCTAGAGAAATTATTAGTGTAAAAATTGCAGTAATGCCAGACGGTCTTTGAATTTAGAGACAAGTATTACACCCTTTTTTTACAGGTTTCTCTTATTCACATAATTTAATTGAGTGCAGTTTAAGCAATTATCAACAGTACTAAATATACACAAATGAATGAATTACTGAAATCATTATACCAATGTTTAGTTAACAGTTGAAAGGAAGTCATGTTTGTAATTCTACCAAAATGATTCAGTCATTGTGAAACAAAGTAATTAATTTTTGCTGTGCTCCATGTACTATACAGTACTATAGTCTGTCAGATAGAGGTTGTTGTGCATACAAGACCCTTGAGAATAGGCAAGATCTTGAGGTTCCATTACGTTTTCCTTTAAGGTTTTTCTTCTTGTCCCATGGGGGAGATGTCAATAGTAATCCCAACTTTCTGAGAACTTAGAAAAATTAGATTGGAGAACTTTTTATTTATTTAAGATAGGTTAAAGTAAATGTTTTGCTATAGCGTTAACTGCTGCTTGTTAGTTCACTAGACGTACTTTACAGGAGTACTACTACAGAAGGCATTATTATAGTTGAAACTATATTCTTTATTTATTATTTTTTGTTGTTGTTGCCCTCTGTAATTTTATGTAAGGCTTCCCTTAGCCTGTGTTTTGGGTTATTTTTTTAAAATTATTTTAATATTTTTTTTCTTACACTGGGCAGTAATTGTTTCTTTGTAGATTTATTTTTTTGTGTGTGTACTCTTCCCTAAAATGAAAATACTCTTTCACTTAACACCAGATCTCAGGAATTTGGTGTACCAAATTAAATTCTTAGCTTAGCCGAGAATGTAAAATGCGTGTGAACCCACTCCCCTGGTCTCCTGATCCTTCTATGGATTCTTTATGAAAAGGGGGGAAATTATAAAATGTTTGATTCTTGTGTGTTATTTGTTTTCATAGCATAATGTTACCTGATTATGTCTGATATTGGAGTTTTATTGTGTTAATTTTTAAATTTTTATTTTCTAGGATTTGTTGTGATGGATTATTATTATTGATTACTACTGATCTGTGGGTTTCTTTGTATAACCCTCTAAAGGGCCACTGTGGGGTTCACACTGTGGATACAAACCTTACTTAAAGGAAAGAGTACATCAACTTGTTTCAACTTGTGCTAAGAATTTGTGACTTTTTTTGTGTACTTGACTGATACTGCCTAACATTGTGGCTTCTCTCTGTTTTGCAGTTATTTTTAGGCGTCCTGACTGATGAGGAGCCATACAGAAGCGCCACCTAGGGGGCACAGGGGCCGCCGCATTCTTTTGTTCTACAGTCATGAGAGATGCAATGACACGACCATAGGCTCGGAGGTTGTTTATCTTACGCCCCGTGGGTTTTTGAATGTGGTTCTGAATCGGATCAGATAACCTCATCAAGAAGGATGCATAGACCATTTTGTTCAGAAGGTTTACTGTGACTCTACTGAGACGCTTCCAGCGAGTGGTCAAGACGGCTCAGAAAAAATATTTTTCTGACATTTATCAGTAATTATTCTGGTAATAAACAAATATTATTTTCTGCACTAAATATATTTTTTCCACTGAGCCTTCTCTTTCTGATGCTTCTGATAATCTTTCCTCTCGGTTTCTTCATTTTTTTTGTTTCAAAGGTCACTAACATCAGAGCCCTGATCTCACCCTCGTGGATGTTACTCCAGGATGTGATTCCCCACCGTTGTCGTTGGATCCCTTCGAGCCCATTTCCCTCTGTTTGCTCACTGATCTTGTGGCGGGGCTGAAGCTGTCTGGTTCCCTGATTGATGTGATGCCCCCACGTTTTCGTGAAGAGGTTTTTCCTCTGGTTGGCAATTCCATCCTAAAACGTTTAAATGAGAGTTTCACCTCTGGAGTCGTTACCCAGGCTTTCAAACAAGCAGTGGTCCAACCAGTTCTGAAGAAAGCTGGTTTGGACTCCACCACCCTGGGAAACTTCCGTCCTATATTGCAGCTTCCGTTTTTTTCTAAGCTCCTCGAGAAAATTGTTTTTACTTAGCTGTCTGACCATTTGGAGACTTTTGATATCCTAGACCCCCTGAAATCCGGGATTCGTCCCTGCCATAGTACTGAGACTGCCCTTCTTAGAGTTTTTAATGATGTTCTGCAGTCCACAGATTCCGGGTCATATGTTCTACTGGTGTTGCTGGATCTCACGGCGGCATTTGACACTGTAGACCATTGTATTCTTCTGTCCTGACTGAACCAGGTGGTGGGCATTCAGGGAACTGCCCTTAACTGGTTCAGATCCTATCTTAGTGACAGAAGTTTCTGTGTGAGGCTGGGGGATTTTGCCTCTGAAGCCTCCTCTCTGCCCTGTGGTGTTCCCCAGGCCTCTATTTCAGGACCTCTGCTTTTTAATCTTTACAGCCTTCCTCTGGCAGCTATTTTTAGACGACATGGTGTGTCTTACCATTTGTATGCCAACGAGTGCCAATTTTGTGTTTCATTAAAACCACAAGAGTCAGTGCAACCGACTGTGGACTGTTTAAATGAAGTGAAGGCATGGCTCTGTAATAACTTTTTAATGTGCATGAACCCACCACTTCTCATGTGTGAACCTCTGAATTCGTGTGAGAATTCTGTGTGGTGAGTTCTGAGACTCACATAGCGTGAAGAGACAACTAATGTCACCATTGGCTACGGAATATGTCAATCACATTCATCACTACCCAGCCGTGTTCGCTTTCAGCCAATCGTATGGCTCCTAACATGTTTCAACCTCCTTTTGGGCTGAACGTATGGATCCCGGCATTAATTACTTATTACTAATCCATTTCCTCAGTTTATTAGACAGTGAGGATGAATTACTAATCAATTTTCTCAATTTATTAAACAGTGGGCATGAATTACTAACCCGTTTCCTCGGTTTATTAAATTATGTGCATTTTGCATTTTTGAAACAGATTTTGTGTGTTTTTGAAATAGTTTGTGTGCGTTTGTGAAACAGATCCTCTGCGTTGGTGAACCTCATCTTGTGCATTTGTGAATTTACATTACAAGTGTTCCTGAAAATTATATTTTGTGAATATATTTTGTGCATTTGTGAAAAACCCTGCTTGAGTTTATTACTTATGATACTTTTCCGCCTCCATAGGGTGGCGTGCAGTCACTGAGCCTCGTTCCGGAGAGAGCACCACAGCTGCTGGTCTCCAGCTTAGAACCTTACATTGATGTGGAGGACTTTGAGGTTTCAGTTCCCAGACCTGGATGCGTGCAGGGACTTCAGCAGCCACAGCCGACTCTTCGAAGTTTGGTCAGAATCTTAGAATCCGCATTTCGAAGGACCAAATTGTCACACAAATTTGGCTTATTCCGGTTATGTTCACTAAACCCTGTTGGCACAGAAGAGTCAGGATGCAGGACTTTGTCTTTAAGGAGTTTTATGAGCAGCAAAAAGAGTTTCATACAATAAGAAGGTCATAAAAAAACTCTGCCCTCTCGGGGCTCACAATCCTATTATATACACAGCAAAGTATCAATATT
Organism: Apricaphanius iberus; assembly: GCA_028564705.1. Lineage (NCBI taxonomy): Eukaryota > Metazoa > Chordata > Actinopteri > Cyprinodontiformes > Aphaniidae > Apricaphanius > Apricaphanius iberus. Next base: position 23,883 of record JAPXFQ010002533.1, on the reverse strand, counting down.
TAGCAACACACCAAATAGGAACAGGGAACAAACTAAGGCCTCTATCTGCTCTTCACCATCACTGCAATGAACTTGGACCCACCCTTCTTAGTAACACATTACAAAATGTACTCTACTTTCCACAAAAACATGTCACATAAATACAAAGTCAATGCAGTCTTAAAACAATGACAAATCAAATAGGGATGGGAATCTTACAGCATCATACGATTCAATTCGATTCCGATTCTTGGGGTGACGATTCGATTCAGAAGCGATTCTCGATTCAAATCAATTTTGTTTCTTAATCAATACTCTTTCATTCATCATTTGTGTTTGTAATACACACAACGTGATCTGCCAAGTGTCTGTGATGAAGTGAGCCATGAATGTAACAGGGCATCAACACAAAATGGATTTTACAATCTATGTTGAGAGAAAGGAACTGGTTCAAAAGTAACAAGACATGAAATTGCAACTGGACATCCAAGACGTTTTAAACCAAATTTCTACAATTGAAAAAAAATGCTGATATATTTTAAGAAGAAAAAAAAAATGTATTTTGTTTGTTCTTTGGTACGTAGTAGAAAATACATTGAAAATATTTAGTATGCACCAAATGTTGCTTATCAACCATCATTAAACAGAAATTTATGGCTTATGTTATTATTTTCACTGTTTTTGTTAGAAATGTTAAGTCCTAACGTTATTGAACTCAGCATATATTTCGGATTTCCTCGAAAGCGTCACAGGTGTGCAGCGCTGCTGGATGTTTATTTGTAGCTTATAAAGAAAGATCGCTCTTATATACTTGCAGATTTACATAAAAAAATTAAACTTGAGCCATCAGTGTCATTATCATGGAGAAGACCTTTTAGACGGCCCAAACATTTACCTTCAGGAAAGACGGGCGGGCTGGATTTCTCTTTCGTCTTTCATGCTGAAGCTTTAGCCAACGGCGCAGCAGACCTGTCAAAGCGACGGTGGCCGTTGCATGACAAACACTACGCGAAGCGAAAATGTAAAAAGGTTCAGAAAACATATTTTTTGCAAATCGATTCTCAAACATTTCGGATCGATTCTGAATCTTGTTAAATAGGAATCGAGATTCAGACGTAAATCGATTTTTTTCCTCACACCCCTAAAATCAAATCATTCAACTTAACTTTTTTGTCATATGACATATGAAAATGTACTGATTACTAAAATGATTATGTAATGATAAAATGATAAAAAGATTAAATGATAAAATATAACTACAATTTCCCTCACAGCTTGAGTCTAAACAATTTCACCATGTTTATTGTGATTCTGATACGGATGGACTGTGCCATACAAACAATTCTAAATATAGAGGGATCAATAAGTCACAGTTTGGAGCTGTTTGTTTTTATTAAGTTTTCCAAAGAAGAACATGAGAATATTTTTTCTATTGTAAAAACACAAATTCTTATTTGGGAGAGAGATCAAAACCAACCAAATCTTACAAATTTTACAACAGCATGGTATTTAGTTTTAATTTTGTAGTAATTTGATTACGCATTAATCTATGACATGATTTAGTAATAAATCATGTCGTTTATTTGGACATCTGGTTATCTCTAGCATCATCGGTCACCAGCCTCCCATTTTTGTAGTGGTAGAGGGTTGCTCCTTTGTATTTCTCGTTTTCAATGGCTGTTACCACAGCTTTGATAAATCTTTGATTCGGTGAAGGTTCGTAGATTGCTGACAAGAAAGACAATAATTTGACTTTTTCTCTCATAGATATTTTGACTTCATTTGACATGTACCACTCATTTTCAGTACTTGGAAGCTCCACATCTTTGGTAGCACTGAGGTCTCCGGTATCCAGGTAATCAGACAGTATCTTAAGGTAAGGATCTGTGGATTTCAGGGAGGTGAAAACAAAGCACAAGACATTTTCCACATCAGGATCAAACACTTCTGCATCCATCTCTAACTTATTTGGGACAATCTTTGCTCTTTCCATTCCCTTTACAGTGTATCTGATCACGCTAACTTCTTTCTCCATGTTAGACATCCACTTCTCTAATGTCTGACTGCTGAATGGAGACTTTTCTCTGTTATTCAGGACCTTAAGAAGCTCACTCTCATCTTCTTTACCAGCCCTGATGAGGGGCAGTTTCTTTGCAAGCATATCTTGAACTTTCTGTGCATAGATAGTGAACAGCTTTTTGAAACTCCACAACCTTTCATGTACCTGTGGGAAATTATAGCTGTCCTCCAGACAATCGTCGCATCTCATTTTCAGCTCATGGAAAGCTTCCAGAGTATCTTGAACCTTCCTTATCAGACCAGTACTAAGGTCAGAAATTAACTCAGGAGCTGCTTGATCCAACACCTTCAGTGGCATCATCCAGACCTTCAGTGGAACGCTGGTTTGTTTGTTTATCCCCAGTAGGTTTGGAAGGTCTTTGTACGTCTTCACTGCATCTTCAAATGTCGCAGGGTTGCTGTTAGGAATCAGGTCTCCGTAGAATTTGCAGGAACATTTTTGAGTTATAGCTTTTTGTTCCTCAGATAGTTTCATACTTACTTCTCCTTTCACATGAGCTACAACCACGTTTATGACGGAGTGGATGATTGTTTCCACCTTCTGAAGGCTGCTACTCTCTAACCTCTCACTGTCACACACTAAGAAAGCATTGGCACCGTAAAGGATGCCGGTGACGACATGTGTGGCTAAACTCTTTACATTATCATCGATCTTGATTGCCTTCTTTTCATCTGTGGAGATATTCAGCTGTTTGAAGGTGGTGGTAGCTTTGTAGTGAAACGTCACTCGACTTTGGTTGCGCGACTTCTTCTTGTCAGTCAGATAATTTGCAGATGCTCCAACTTCAACCAGTCCACCCAGGATACTGGCTTTCAGGGAAGCACCAATATCTAGCATAGATGATTTCTGCTCCAAGGAATCAGATGTAGTGACTTTAAAATCACTGCTGTGTTGGTCATTCTCCACCGAGGTTTCTTGAAGATCTTTCTCATCCCACAGTGTGAAACCTTTAACATATAAGATCACAATTTCACTGAAATGAAAAAACAACTTGAAAAATATTAAAATACGATTTTTTTGTTTTTCAAATGGCATGAAAATGTATTTGTGGGTGCGATTTGCTGTGATGTCCCCCCCTCTGGTCATTCGTTTCTTATCTCTTGGGGGGGATAGATTTTTTGTTCTTCCCGCTGGTCTTACAGATTAATATTTCCCTTCATGTGAATTGTGCAACCCCTCTACTTCTGCTGAAGCACTTAAACAACATAGGCAAGCACTTTCAATAAATGATGCCTGCAGTTCACACGTTCTGTCTCAACAGCAGAGGCCGTGAGGAGATTCAGCGCAATCAACGCAATTTTGACAGAAGAGAGGAATAGAATGATAAAAACACTCAACTATCTTCATATCTGCACGGAGCCCGGCAGGGATCAGGCACAAAGATTAAGAAATGTAAGAATATGTACCCTCGGTTTAATAAAACGTGCGTATGGACTTAGAATCCATACGCACGTTTTATGTGCGTGCAGATTTGGGCATCGTGCTGGACTCTTCATAGCTTTAAACTTAAAAAAGGGCATTATTCTTTTAACTTCTAAGACAACTAAGCTGTACTCAAAATCACTAGTGACCAGGTTTGTTTCAACTCCATGCACAACAAATGCAATATTTATTTTTATACAGCTCGGAAGACAAACCGATTTCAAAATTTGTTGAAATGGTCCAAAAACCGCACAGTGTGTGTCCGTCTTTCCTCTGGGATACAAAGAGCTGTTGGTGCAGAATATTTAGAATACGTAGCATTAAAGATATAAATGGAACATCAATCTCTACAAGAAGGTTACAGGATTTGCACATAGAGAAACTGTATAAGATACTAAAATACCAGGCAGTTCAGACACAAATTGGATAAAAATTGTGCTTGTGGATCCACTGTTTACAAAAAAGAAACAAAAAAACATCAGGTTTTTAATTGGATGGTACGGAAGCTTATTGCATTCACTTGAAAAAAATAAAACACTGTGTTTTTTTTATAAATGAGATAAGTTTTAAAAATTAAAATAAATACTGCTCTGTTTTTCTGAATTAATGAGATACGTTTTAAAAATAAAAATAAATATCGCTCTGTTTTTCTGAATTAATTAGATACATTTTAAAAATAAAAATAAATACTGCTCTGTTTTTCTGAATTAATGAGATAAGTTTAAAAAATAAAAATAATTACTGCTCTGTTTTCTGAATTAATGAGATAAGTTTTAAAAATTAAAATAAATACTGCTCTGTTTTTCAGAATTAATTAGATAAATAAAAAAAATAAAAATAAAACGCTCTGTGTTTCTGAATTAATTAGATTAATTTTAAAAATAAAAATAATTACCGCTCTGTTTTTCTGAATTAATTAGATGAATTTTAAAAATTAAAATAAATACTGCTCTGTTTTTCAGAATTAATTAGATAAATAAAAAAAATAAAAAAATATCGCTCTGTTTTTCTGAATTAATTAGATGAATTTTAAAAATAAAAACAAGTACTGCTCTGTTTTTCTGAATTAATGAGATACGTTTTAAAAATAAAAATAAATATCGCTCTTTTTTTCTGAATTAATTAGATGAATTTTAAAAATAAAAATAAGTACTGCTCTGTGTTTCTGAATTAATGAGATACGTTTTAAAAATAAAAATAAATATCGCTCTTTTTTTCTGAATTAATTAGATAAATTTTAAAAATAAAAATAAATACTGCTCTGTTTTTCTGAATTAATGAGATAAGTTTTAAAAACAAAAAATAAATACTGCTCTGTTTTTCTGAATTAATGAGATAAGTTTTAAAAATAAAAGTAATTACCGCTCTGTTTTTCTAAATTAATGAGAAGTTTTAAAAATAAAAACTGCTCTGTTTTTTTGAGTTAGTGAGAAGTTTTAAAAATAAAAATAAATACTGCTCAGAACTGTGGGGGCATTGCATCGCATTGCCCTGCAATTGACTGTTGATGGCGTGCCCCACCTTCCACTCAATGACCATTGGAGATTGGCACCATCCGTGCGGCTGGTAGTATAGAGAATGGATGGATGTTCTATGCCTGTAGGCATTATTAGCTATCTAAGTAAGAGGGACTAATACATGTCCTGTTTCAGTCATTCCATCATTGTCTATAGCATTACACTTATCCTTTGCAGGGTCGCGGTGGCTAATGCTTATCTCGAGCAGTAATTAGGCAAAAGGCTGGGAACATCCTGGATAGGTCGCCCGACCATTGCACGGCATGTCACTTTTGATGGCTTAATTCGCTTCTACTTTGTGTTGAGATTGTGAAACTAAAAAGTACTTCTGTTTTTAAAATATGTATATAATAGGCCTATGAATTAGTCGATTTTGTACATACACCTGAGGATTTTGCTCCTGTTCAGGTTTAGCTTACTGCCCCATTTTCTGCACCCCCACAGTTTATTTTGTTAATTTAGAAAAACAGAGCAGTATTTATTTTTATTTTTAAAACTTAAATCAGTAATTCAGACAAACACAGCGGTATTTATTTTATTGTTAAATCTTATCTCATTAATTCAGAAAAACAGAGCGGTATTTATTTTTATTTTTAAAACTTATCTAATTAATTCAGAAAAACAGAGTGATATTTTTTTTAAACTTATCTCATTAATTCAGAAAAACAGTTGTTTTTTTTCAAGTGAATGCAATAAGCTTCCGCAGGATGGGACAAAACTTTAATCTATAATTAATTTCTATCGGGGACATGTCCCCGGCTACAATGAACTAAATATCTATACCTTCCTGCAGGACTCCGAATCCGTGCGTACGGTTTAATAAACCGGGGGTACAGACTCTTACACCTGAAAAGTATTTCTGCACATGATCACAGCTAGGTTCCTCTCATCGAGAGGTGACATTTTTTTCCCACAGAAAAATATACAGATTTGTGGGTCTGAGCGGGCGGACAAGGTGCTGCTGATGCTGCCATGGGGAAAAATAATCTCACCTGCTTTGAGTGGATAAGTCAAGTAAATTCTTATCTTTGATTTTAATCATCTTAAAATATCTCATCTTATCTTATTTTTTATGTCAACAATAAATAAGTTTTTCAAATTGTCTGTCAGCTTTGAAAAGGTAGACGTATGTGCAATATGCCCTGAAGCCAGCATACACAAACGTGTTGTAATTTTTATGAATAAAAAGTTTTAAAAAATAAAAAAGTAGTCAATTAAAACACAAGATTCACAGTCATGAATGACGTATTTTGAGCCAACAGGAAATAAATATGTATTGGATGATTTGAGACTCAAATTGTGGAGAAAGGCTATTTATAAATGGACATGAATAGATGAATGAAGTCAATGATTGGGGCATTAGCAGGTTCCTGGCTGGGCGTGGACAGACAGAGGTGCAGATAGATATGTAAGGATCAGAATATGGCAGATTCATTATACTTACATGTGTCCAGTGGAAAGGAGGAATTAGAAATGGCAAATTAAAAAACAACAACATATGATTGGAGTATCTAGTGAATGATACCATCACAAACATCACCGAAGAGTAAAGCAGTGAATTAGCACCAGCACTTCAGAATTTATGCCCAACATATCTTTATGATGGTGCTGACCCTGTAGGATGTATTATGGATTAATTACTCGCAAGCTGGACTGGTTTCTACCGTTGTTCCACAAGACCTAGAACAGTCTAGAATCGGTAGGTTTAGAACCGTTCTTGTCGGATTTTGGTTCATAGAGATGCGGAGCGGCGTTTAGGACTCTTGCGGCCCATGCTTATTTAATAACCCAAAACAGCAGACGAGAAGCACAGAGAAGGCGATGATGTGAACTATAACGACAACGACCCGACGAGGACAGACAGACACAGAAGGGCATATATACTGTGGGAAGGGTAATCAGAATATGGAGGACACCTGGGAGCAAGGGAGGAAAACACAGGGAGGACTAATAGGACACAAGTGAAACTAATTAACACAGACAGATGAGGAAGAAACAAACAGGGAGGAATAATCGACACAGACAGGGACGGATCATGACAGTTCTAGCGTTGTTCCGTTTCCTCTGTCTAGTCGGAGTCAACCCCTTTTTTTAAGCTTTCTCAGCCTGATACAAACGGTAACATTTTATCATATACATTTCTATCCCAGAAGTTGAAAGCTGTAAAATAGCATGACACAGTCCCTTTAAAACATTTTTAGAACTTAAACAGAGCCTTCTGCTCCCTCTTCACACACCAGGATTGGCTGTCTGACTGATCTGCGCAGTGTCAGAATCGAACTTTCTAACTTAAAAAACTCAAACTACTAGCAGCTAACATCAGAACAACTAGTTAACTCATTGAAAACCTTGCAGATGTAGTTACGATGGGTAGTTGGGAACTAAAACACACTATGTGGCAATAGAATAACTTGTTGACTACTCAAATTTCAAATTTGAAAAGTATATCTGTGAAAATAATTTCTTAACATCATTTTTTCTTTGGGTATGCGCTCTAGAGGGTCCTATGGTTTATCCAAATCTATCCAAATTGGAAACATTTGGGAACTTATTGGAAAAGTGTAATTACTTTTGAATGTTTCAACCCATATACTGTAGTTTCTTGAGTTTTTATTAATATTCTATATTTACATTTATTTTTCATTTATAGCTTAATTTTATATGTTTATCTAAATAATCAGAATATCTAAATTTGTTATCTAATTTTTTTTCTATTTTTCATCTAAATTATCGAAATATTACATTTTTTTATCTAAATTTTATCTAAAATTACTATACGGACAGAATGGTGCCAAGCTTTCTAGGAATTATAGATGGTAGACATGCATGGAGTCCCTCACAGGTAGAAAAAATATATTTTTGCTGTTTTTGCTTTTCTGTAAAAAAAATCCTTCAGAGTCAGTGCTGTGGTTGTGTGTCTAAACCAATGGCCGCTGGCCGCTCTGCTTTTTGACCACATGCCATGGAGGCCGCCATTGCTCCTCCATTGCTGTAGTACCTCTATTTGGCCGCTAGGCCTCCATTGAAAAGCATTGGACTTTAGACACGTTAAAAACAACTTTAATGCCTGGTGCCCCATTGTTTTAAACTTTCTATGGCTACATATTCTTCCTGAGATAACGCTGGGCTCATAAAAAACTTGGGCACCAGGCTGGTTTTCCTAAGATAATTTTTGTAAATATTGCATAATTAATGAGGGGGCGGAGCCAAGTTTAGCATCAGAGCTAAAGACGCGGGAGCAGAATGGGCGTGATTACGACCGAACTACACACCCCATGAAAGTCATTCTGGTAAACGGGGAGGAGGCGCTGTCTATTCTTTTTTACAGTCTATGGTCAAAACAGTTTATATCATTGTTAAAACGAAGCTCTGAGCATTGATTCCAATGATAGTTTGTTGGGATGCATGATGTATTGCTGTGGAAACATACTTATGTTCCAGGACTGGCACATAGGAGTCATGAGGGGTAGATATTGTGCACATGTAAACGTAACTAATGTCAATACACCAGAGAATCCAGAGAAGACAAAGAAAAAAGCAAGGTGTTCTAGCTTGCTAGCCTCAGTTACCACTGTGGCTAACAAGGGAATGATCTTAACAAGACAATGGGCAGAAGCTTTTTTCACCCTACCCCAGAGGAATCGTGCCACACCCCACGCACATGGAAATCAGACAATCACAATAAAAGAAAATAACACATCACAAGCAAAGCAACACAAATAAATAAAAGAAAACATGCAAGAACATAGAATCAAAAGGGAGAAAGGAACTTTGGGATCTGCTAGCAATTTTCAAAGTTGCCTCCTTTCAGTCCGAATGCGAACTGCGGAGGACGAAGGGTTGTCAGCAGCCCTATTTTTTAAAATGTGATGACATCACTGGCCATAGACCAATGACAGCCTGCTGAGGTCGGAATGCGCTCTGCAATGTGACCACCTACAAGGCCAAAGGAATGATGGGAGAGTTAGTCGATTCGGTAAAATGTGAACAAATCCAACAAGTGGATCAACTAGATCTAGTAATACAATTGGATGGGTTATGTATGTAACAGGTTGGAGTGCTCAGAATGATGTCAGTTAAATTCAGTTTTAAAAATCACAATATACAGTCTTTCTCATGGTATTGCAAAACATCGCAATATATTGTATGTCCCCTTTGTATCGTGATACAGATCGTATCGCCATATTCTTCCCAATACACATCCCGATATACATCATGTAAGGGTCACAAATGCTAAAATAGCTCAGAAACTGCTAAAGGATTTATGCGACTGAGATATTCTCATATTGATCAAAAGGTGTTTATATGTATCAGATCAGCTCACCTGGGATGATTCGATCTTTTCGGGCATCGTAGAGCATCCCCAGGGTAAAAGGTCTCCCAAGGGCAGCAACTTCAATCTGGCCTGATGTCATGTTTCCTGTTCAAAAACATTTTCTTGAGCTAGGTATGTACGTTTACATGCACATGTAAATCAAGATTTTTGGAGTAGTCGGCCTAACGGCATCCCCCCTGTTGAGAGATGAGTCGCAGTCGCTGATGATAGATGGCGACATGTGCCCCTACGTGTTAGCAGAGAAGTCCCATTACCAATAGCATGATCTGGGTAGCTTAGTTGAGCTTGTGAAACTCTAGTTCAGTTTGATTCAAGCTGGACTAAGGTGTACAGATGCATTTTCAAATGTCGGATTTCAGTCGGACTGAGCTAATAATTCGACTGATTCTTGAAAGAACCTCAAATTTAAATAGACAAACAGAATTTTTTTCTTAATTACACATTTAAAGCCAAATGTCTTTATTGTGTCTTGTAAGAGAAAAAGGGGTTTGTTGCACTTCAAGTTAAAAGTTTGTTTTAAATAAAGTTCAATAAAAATGAATCACAGTCAGGCTCAGGAAAAACACGAAAACCTCTAATTAAAAAAATGATTGGTTCGATGCAGTTTTGTTGTGACTTTGTTTGCAGGATGAAAAACTTTCAACTAATTATGTTAACAGCAGTAACAGGCTGAATAAAAACACTTTATTACATTCCATTCAAAGCAGCTTTTTGATGATTCTTGAAAAGAAGAGAAAAATTCCTGACTTTCCTGTCTGTTTACAATTGTTATTCATTTAAGGAATGTTTTAATGCTGATAAATAATTAAGAATATGAGATTCTAATAATTTTAAGACAAATCATTTTTATTATTCATAATAAGAGCTGTAAAATGTGATACTCAGAAGAAAAAAAAATATGTATGATTTAAAATGATCTGCTGTAACTGGTTTGGTTTTTACTTTACATAATTAGCCACTAAATATAGAATCATATTGTGAAAAACAATAAAAATAGACATTTTTAAAAACATTTGGTTCATTATATCCTCTTTGTACTCACCAGATAAGGGTGTGTCTCGCACAGCTGATGGGATAATCTTGTGCTCTTCAGACTCCAGAGTCCTGCAGCTTTTAGGAAAAAGTATCTGGTGTATTTATACTGACTGAGCTTTCCAGGAAATTCACCAAATACACACACACACACACACACTACAGTACACTCAAACCTGGATTCGGAGAAGAATATCAGAAAAATAACCCCTTTCATCAAACAAAATGACACTCCTTGTGCAATACAACCTGTCCTTGCATGTGATGGAATTCCACTTGCCTGAAGTTATAGAACTTAGAATGAGATAAATGTGTTGATGGATGTTTCTCTCAGGCATGACTCTCACAGTGGGTTCACTCCTGTAAACACTGGGTCACTTAGAGCAAGGGTTCTCAAACGTAATGGAGTCAGTGTCACTTTACAAATGGAAGTTGTTGTTTTTTTCCGTGGACCCCTTTAATAATATACATGCTGATAATGGTGATTTTAAATTTTCTTTGCTCATCAAAATACAGCGGTGCTTACATGTAGTGTGTCATCAGGTATTAATGATGTGGGAAATTAATGGTGGTTAAAGGGACTATAAGGAAGTTTTAAAGCTAATAAATGTATAGAACTGTAAAAATGTCTTCCTCATACATGCTTCAGAAATATCCTTGTCAGTAAAAAGAGCCCTGGCCTTTTCACCGTGGTTGCCTCTATAGGCCTGTGCTCTACTTGCATTGCATTGGGCAGGCACCTATCACTATTCACTTTTGAACATTTTCGGAGATCAATGCGGGTCGTACCGTAGCTTGCACCCCCACAATATATGTATCAGAACGACCGGCTCGATCTTACTTTTATTGTTGTTTGTAGTAACCATTGTGACGTATTTAGCGAAAAACCAAGCCCAAAAATCCCATAGGAAATGAATGGAGCCAGAAGTCAAAAATCATGAAAATCCACTATTTTTGATGATTTACTGTGTCACCATACAATAACCTATCAACCCCATTTGGAAATCAGGGTATAGCTACATCCCTGCTCTGTTCAGCAGTGAAGACCGGATGTCGATAGCTGTTACGTTTTTTTCACAATTTGAGTTTGTTCGACTCAAAGTTTACCCCAAATCGGGATTTCTAAAGTGGAGCAGCTCGTTAAGCAGAGTGTTCAGCGATGTAATTTTGGAACCTGATGGTAATATTTTAACTCGGCGTCACCGTCACATCTTTCAGGGTCCGTGTACATTCACACAGTTTTTTTTTTTCGTTTCAAACAAAAAATGAAAAAACAAAAACTCAACTCATTTTTGGTTTTTTTCATTTTTGGTTTCACACAAAAAAACAAATCACGAACCCTTAACGGACACCTGCTGGACCCACTTATATGGTGAGCTAAAGTAGGCTAAAAATAAGCTAAAGCCCAACATAAAACTGTGTAAATGCAAAATATATATTTGCTCGACAGACATTGCAATTTTTTTTTGTCTTTTTGCAGGACCACTTCTAAGCTTATGTCTTTCCAGAGCCACATCTTGATGGACGCGGGGAAACGCTTTGCATTCTCATATGGTGTCTATGAAGGCAGGACATTCCTTGCTGCGTTGGACGACAAACACCATAACCATCGCCCAGTGGATGTGAACAGCAAAGGCCAAGTATCGTAAGTCATACTTTATTGCTTCCACTTATTAGATTAGATAATTAGATCTTGGGTCAAAGATCATCTCTTTTCGTTTAAAAAACCCCCCAACAATTTCGATTATGCTTTAAATACCATCAGTGAAACAAATTGATTTCCTCAAAATACATGGATATATTTTTAAATTTAATTTTCAATTGAATCTTTGCCATTGTAGAACATATAAACTGCTTTCCTTTACAAAACTCCTGGGTTTCTTTTGCAGTATGTTTTGGATGATTATCAAGCTTTAGTTTGAAGCATTTTGTTGCATTTGGCTAAATCTGAGCAGAAAGTATATCCCTATACACTTCAGAATTCATCCCGCTTATTCTGTCCTTTGTCATATCACCAATAAACACAAGTGACCTGGTGCCATTGGACGCCATGCATGCCCGTGCCATCACAGTGCCACCGCCGTGTTTTACAGAAGATGTGGTTTGCTTTGGATCAATGAGCTGTTCCAATTCTTCTCTAAATTTTCTGCTACCCATCATACCAGTACAGGCTGATCTTAGTCTCATCTGTCCAAAGAATGCTGAACTGGACTGGCTTTGTAAGGTGGTTTTTTAGCAAACCTTGTGGTGAATCCTTTGTATTCACTTTCATGAAGTCTTCTCTTTATGGTAGACTTAGATAATGATACACCTACTTAAGGCCCTAGGTGTTTCAGGGTGGTGATGAAAGTTTAGATGATGGTCATTATCAGCATTGTTTTAATCATTTTTTGTATTACGTCAGTAATAATGTTTCTCAGATACGCTCTTTCCACTGTGTATCATCTTTATGAAATCAGCCTTTATAAAGAGTCAGATAAAATTCGCTCTTTACCATAATGTTCTTTAAAATTTTATTCTGACAAAAAAAAATTCCAGCCACTGCTCACAAAAAACTATTTAAATCAATACTTTAAGCCAGAGCCGCTGAACAAAGGTGTTTTGATGGAAGCAACAATTTGATCCAAACTCCTGTCTGAAGGAATTAGTTCTCGCAGTGATTAATGCGTTTCTAAACCTTGACCTAGAATTTTTTTTTTTTTTATCATACCAAGTTCTTTGAAGGAAAACTTATTTTCCATCAAGCTGAGACAAGTTTAAAGTATCTGGGTTCAAACCTGCTCTCAGCATTAGTCAGAGGCTTACATACCGAGCACGTCTGTGACTGGATTGGAATAACGTTCTGTGCTTTTGGTCTTTCTTATTATTTTGCTGCTTAAAAACATTTTCAGTTTCACATCCAGTTTGAAACTGACCACGAATAATACAAATGTGTTTACATATGTTTGTGAGCCTGTTTGGGTCAATCTTTGGGACATTGTATTTTCAGGCAAAAAACTCACAAGAACATCAATTGCAGTGTATTCATGTTGTAACACAGCGTTAGCTTTTACATTTCTTGTTCGAAACACGGTTTACTTTTCAAACCCTCTTATTCCTTAATCAGTTTAATTTAGATAAAGTATCTCTCATGATGGTGACAGAGAAGAGAAGGTCCTCACTACTACTAGCAAGACAAGAATCTGTGTGTATCAAGTGTGATGAATATGTATCAACATGGTGTTTTTATCTTTAAAGGGATTTTTTTGGAATGATACATCTCAAAAACAGGAACACATGCAACAACTTTATTTCTGGCATAAAATACGGTAATTTGCTCACCCAGATAACTCTCTGGCATGGGTTGGTTTTAGCTGTATTTTTCCTTCTTGTCTCTTGTTTTCCCGAAACTGAAAGAACCAGTTGCAACATCCAGGTGAAAGCAACATTTCCCAACTTCAGTTTGTAAAAATTTGTTATTGATATAAATCGGTTACGATAAAAAAAAATTTGACTGTCAAACCGGAATTGCCATGTCTAATTTGTTCTGACTTAAGAGAAATATGTTGCCAATACCCAATAAAATTAAGGTAACAATTTGCATGGATTTTATAAGTAGAAGGAAAGTAAAATAAAGGAGTCATATAAACCTATAGAGTATTTTGATCAATTACTTAAAAAAACTTGTTGATTCAACAAAATTAAGGCTGTAGGGACAAAACAAATCATGTTTGTTGTACTAGACTAACTGAGTGGGACCAATTTCATGGGAATTACTCAATAATGGCTTTATTGGCATTACTTAAAAATATAAATGCATGGTATCAACTATGACCCTTATTATTAAAAATTAAAGCAGATTTACAACGGTGGAAAAATATCCCTTTTTCTATCTCTACACTCCTGGATTGAATCAGTTAGAATTAACTAACTTCCTCAATTTTTGTCCCTGCTTAAATGTCTCCCTATTTAAATATCTCAAAAATATTTTGATGACTGGGACAGAACACTGGCAAATTATATTTGGCTAAATAAAAAGGTTAGGATTAAATGATGCAATTGAAGAAGAAAAAAGGTGCAATAGGCTTGCCCTGCCCCCAAGGAGAGACCCTTAATATGCCTGTTCCCCCCATTACTATGCAGGATGGAAGGAGGTGGAAGGGACTGAGATAAAAGACATACCACTTATGGCCATATTAACAGACAGGAAGCTGCAAACCCTGACTAATTTTTCTGATCATTTAATGTAACATTCTTTATTGAAGTACTAGAATAGAATTCTACAAGCTGACAAACTGGAAGAACTATCGAGAATTTTAAGGTGGTGTGCATACGATTCGGATTTCATACCAAATACCTTAGATTTGAGATTTAAAAGTTGGGTTGCAAAAGGACTAACTACTTATTAATCATTTGTCCAAAAGCTTTGAAGAACTACAACACATGTATGGATTGGGCCAAGACGATTTCTCCCGATACTTACAAGTTCGACCCCACTTCAACCAAAACATAAAAACAACATGGGTGAAAAACATAGATATCAGGTCAAAATGGACTGACTGTTCAACCTGTAAGATACGATTTTAAGTTAAAGATCTATTCTTTTACCTATAATTTCTCGACTGATATATTCTATGACATAATGGTGACCTAGTTTTCTGTAAACATGTGGGGGGAAAAATAAATAATACGAGGCATCAAACCACTTGAGCAAATTGGTTGAAGGAAGGGTTCATCTAATGGATCTTCATGTGCATACACAACCCCCTACTGGCCATGTGCATGATTTAAGACAGATGTAGCTTTTAGCCACATAAAGTGTGATGCATTTAATTTGTAAGTCTGCTATGGCTTTTGGGAATGACAATGGGTTCCAAAAATAGTATTTCTGTACATAAAATGTTACAAATGTGAATAACAAAAATATTTTTAAATGTGTTCTGTCTGTAAATTAACCCAAACTGGTAGTATCATATGTTATAGCAGGCTGTGTGATTATGTTTTTCTGTCACTTTATGCAAAAGGCATGGGCAGGCAGAGGAAAGTGAATGGCCTGTCCAATGCTTTAATAGTCCCTATGGACCCCAAAGCACTTCAAACTACATTCAGTCATTCACCTATTCACACCGGTGTGCACACTAAGAGAGGCAAGGCTGCCAGACACTGGGAACCAGCAGCCCACCGTTTACAAGATGAACTCCCAAGTCCTGGCCCATCGTCGCCACAGTAAGTGTGTTTGTGGAACTAGGAAGAAAGCATTTAATATAATAGTATAACTTGGGTATTGAAGTACAGAATAGGGGAGACTTTACTCATTTATGTTCAGAAATAAAAGTTTCTCATCAGCTTTAGGTTTTAAGTGATTACATTTTTTTGACAGCATCAAACTTCCAAACTACCTGCTTCCCTCCTACACAAACCTAGATTTTGAATGGAGCATGAGCGGTTTATACTGCTGTAAAACCTCGCAGCAATATCTGAATCACTTCCCAAAGCAGTCATGTGGCACCGGCTTCAGGCGTCAGCGTTTCTGGCTCCTCCCCTAAACAAAGCAGGCCTTGATGCGAAATTTGTGGAAACACCCCCTCCACTGCTTGACAAATGCTTCAAAGCCTCAGCACACATCGTAACATCACTAGTTGTTTGAGCCAGATATATGAAACAAAACATTTCCTCCCCGTGAATCAGAAGGATTCAAAGTGCCAGCATCCGTTTAGTATCAACTATTTTAATGTTTTAAACTCCTTCAAAGCTAACAGCTGCAAATGTTCAGATAAACTCAAAATCAAAAGAAGAGTCCACTGGATAGGTAAAAAAAATGATTTGGCTGTTTCAAAGAAACTACACAGGACTTGAGATGACAGATGAGTATCTGTACATCAATGGAACACCTTGATTGTTCCCATGTTACAACTGAGTTCATCATTGGTCCAAAAAACGGCTGAAAACAAATCTGATCTTTAGGCTCATCACATTTTGCTTCTCATGGAAACGCCTGATGAATTGTCGGACCCAGTTTTTAGGGTGGCAGACAAATGTATTCATTTTATCCAAAAAAATGTCAAACAGTAAAGCTGGAACTTTATCCAGTGGCCCGAATTTCCATGCATCCTGAGCTGATTGTACCAATGGATGCATTTTGTAGCAGATACATTTAGAGCCATAAATTGAAGCTACATATGTTACAGAGAGTTTCAAAATCTCCTCACCATGATCATAATAGTCATTAGAACCTAAGGCTCGAAGGAGAGGGATTCTCATGGACCTAGAGTGAAACAAAAGGTTCCTGTCCATTTTACTGGGTCTATTATTGAGAAGGTAGTTGGTGCCTGTCATGGCGGCAACCCTCGAACCCGCTGGTGGACACCGGCGGTGAGGGATGCTGTCAAGCTGAAGACGGAGTCCTATCGGGCCTTCTTGGCCTGTGGGACTCCGGAAGCAGCTGATTGGTACCGACAGGCCAAGCGGAGTGCGGCTCGGATGGTCGCTGAGGCAAAAACTCGGGCGTGGGAGGAGTTTGGAGATACCATGGAGAACGATTTCCGTATGGCTTCGAAGAGATTCTTGTCCACCGTCCGGCGTCTCAGGAGGAGAAGCGGTCTGCCACCAACACTGTTTACAGTGGGGGCGGTGTGCTGCTGACTTCATCGCTGGACGTTTTGGGTCGGTGGATGGAATACTTCGAAGACCTCCTCAACCCCACAGACACGCCTTCCATTTTGGAAGCAGAGTCTGGGGACTTTGGGACAGGCTCTCCAATCTCTGGTGCTGAAGTCGCCGAGGTTGTTAAAAAGCTCCTGGAGTTCGCCCAACCGGTCTACTTGTGTTTTGTGGACTTTGAGAAGGCGTTCAACCGTGTCCCTCGGGGTGTCCTGTGGGGGGTACTCCAGGAGTATGGGGTACCAGGCCCTTTAATACGGGCTGTTAGGTCCCTGTATGAACGTGTCAGAGTCTGGTTCACATTACCGGCAATAAGTCGGAGTCGTTTCCATTGAGAGTTGGACTCCACCAAGGTTGCCATTTGTCACCGATCCTGTTCATAACGTTTATGGACAGGATTTCTAGGCGCAGCCAAGGTGTGGAGGGGGTCCGTTTTGGTGACCTCAGGATCAGGTCGCTGCTTTTCGCAAATGATGTTGTCCTGTTGGCTTCATCTGAACGTGATCTACAGCTCTCGTTGGAGCGGTTCGCAGCCAAGTGTGAAGCAGCTGGGATGAGGATCAACACCTCCAAATCAGAGACCATGGTCTTGAGCTGCAAAAGGGTAGAGTGCCTTCTTCGGGTTGGGGATGAGGTCCTTCCTCAAGTGGGGGAGTTCAAGTATCTGGGGGTCTTGTTCACGAATGAGGGAAAAATGGAGCGGGAGATCGATGGACGGATTGGTAAGGCATCTACAGTTATGCGGGCGCTGCACCGTCTGTCGTGGTGAAGAGAGAGCTGAGCCGAAAGGCAAAGCTCTCAATTTACCAGTCGATCTACGTTCCTACCCTCATCTATGGTCACGAACGCTGGGTGGTGACCGAAAAAACGAGATCACGGATACAGGCGGCTGAAATGAGTTTCCTCCGCAGGGTGGCTGGGTTCTCCCTTAGAGATAGGGTGAGAAGCTCGGTCGTCCGGAGGGGGCTCAGAGTAGAGCCGCTGCTCCTCCACATCGAGAGGAGCCATTTGAGGTGGCTCGGGCATCTGGTCAGGATGCCTCCCGGACGCCTCCCTGGTGAGGTGTTCCGGGCACGTCCCACCGGGAGGAGGCCCAGGGGAAGAACCAGGACTCGCTGGAGGGATAATGTCTCCCAGCAGGCCTGGGAACGCCTCAGGATTCCTCCCAGGAGCTGGCGCAAGTGGCCGGGGAGAGGGAAGTCTGGGCTTTTCTGCTTAGGCTACTGCCCCCGCGACCCGACCCCGGATAAGCGGAAGATGATGGATGGATGGATGGATATTATTGAGAAGAACAACAGGGCCAGTGGCAAGTTAAAACTGTCCAAGTTCTGAAGCTTTCCATATTCTGAATTCAAACAAGGACCCTGGTTTTCTGGCAATGTTTCAAGGTAACTACTGCCTGATAGAAACCAGATATACTTTTCGTTGCTTTAGTATGTATTTTTGGGTATTGAAGTGTGTCCCGACCCCCTAAATGTTTGTTTCGACAACTAAGTTAAAGTTTTATAAACTGTTGGAGTCAAAAAGCGAGCTGTTTTGTACTTCCTTAAGCCTGTGATGTCCCGGGCAGTGTACTGTTTTGTTTTTGCATTATGCAGACCCTGCGTCATTATTGTCTCCACCCACACAGCCTCAGCAACCTGAGCAGATGCACCCACCTTGATATCACCTGTACGCAACAGCCAGAGCACTACCTTTTGAGGGTGCTAAAACGATGATTCTTTTATTTTTAAAAGAGAGGAAATATATCCTAATAGGTCACAATACCTATAATACATCTGCTTCAGCTGATTGTTTTAGAGAAACCACAACAGATAGCAGAGATCAACAACAAGAAGTATCTTTTATGTTTCCATGCGTCAAATTTTACATTCGAACAGGATTAACGTAATTTAATAATCCTATAATCATCTTTTAAGGAAGCCGGGTTATTGTGTCCAGCAGAGTGAGCTTCCACCCTTTTACAATGGAGATAACAAAATGTGGAAAAAAACACTATGTAAAGGAAAATGTGAAGGAAAACATTAGGCTATGGTGGATGATATCAGGGTTTTTATTGCTCCTCCAGTAGATACGGCTGACCTGAAAAAAAGTCAAAATCGCTGAGGTGTTTTCGTAAAAAACTTGAAAACTATATTTTACCATCTGACCTGATAGTCGGAATATTTTTCTATAATTCTATGTGAATAAAACTGAATCAACAAGACACCTTAATCACCGGCAGCCATTTCTCTCCCAAACTCAATTGTTACCACAGTTACGCGACGCTGTCGTCCCAGCAGGAGAAGGATGGTAGTGCAAAGGCCATCTTTGGGCTGTGCGCGCTGCAGCTCAGTCATTTTCTTTTTCAAGCAAAGCCTGTTATCAAAATTACATCTAGAGGTCTGTAATTGTTATCGAAGGTACTTTTCAACTATGAGGGACAGAATCTAAAACAAAAATGCAGAAAATCACAGTGGATGATTTCATTTAATTAATTTCCATTTTAATGAATGACAAAAGTATTTGATCCAACAGATAAACAAAACTCTATGTGGTACAGAAATCTTTGTTTGCTATTACAGAGTTCAGACGTTTTCTATGGTTCCTAACCAGGTTTGCACAGTCTGCAGCAGGGGTTTTGACCCACTCTTCCATACAGATCTTCTCCAGAGCGTTCAGGTTTCAGGGCTGTCGCTGGGTAACACGGACTTTCAACTCTCTCCAAAGATTTTCTGTTAAAATCATTTTTGGGGACTGGCTAGGCCGCTCCAGGACCTTGAGATGCTTCCTACTTAGCCACTCCTTAGTTGCCCTGGCTGTGTGTTTTGGGTTGTTGTAATGGTGGAAGACGCAGCCACTCATCCTTCTTTCTCAAAACACAGTGAGTGGAGTTTAGACCAAAAAAGCTCCACTTTTGTCTCATTAGACCACATGACCTTCTCCCATTCCTCCTCTGGATCATCCAGATGGTCAGTGCCAAACTTCATACGGGCCTTGACATGTGCTGGCTTGAGCAGGGGGACCTTGTGTGCACTGCAGGATTTTAATCCATGATGGTGGAGAGTGTTACTGATGGTTTTCTTTGAGACTGTGGTCCCAGATCTATTCAGGTCATTTACCATGTAATGCCATGCAGTTCTGGACTCATACCTTCTTCTTCTTACAGAAGAACAAAAAGGTATATGAGGGGCTAAATTCTTACTGGTTTAAAGGCGATCAAACACTTATTTAATGTAATAAAATGGAAATTAATTATTTAAAACAATAATCCTGTAATTTTCTGCATTTTGTTTTAGATTCTGTCCCTCACAGTTGAAGCGTACCTTTGATACAACTTAAATACCTCTCCATGATTTATAAGTGGGAAAATATAAAAAATCAGCAGTGTATCTAAAACTTGTTTTCCACACTGCATACGTGGGAAAAATCTTTATTAGCAATTGCTGTGGCTTTAATTTCTTGAAGTTATGGACACTGAAATGGAAAAGCAAGAGAGAAGAATGAAAGAAGATACAGAAGAGAGGCAGGAAACGTAGGAGCGTGAATTGATGATACAAGAAAGGAAGTGAAACAAAGACAACATAAGAAAACATCCCAGTCCTCCACATCAGTTGGACAGCAGAAAGGTTGAAAAAAAGAACAACAACCTCTAAAACAGTGTATTATGTACAAAACAAACCAAATAATATTAACCAAAAACTACACATTCACAACGCAAAAATGGATAGGTCTACATAAATACGTCTCTGGAAGTTTCAAGGTAACTGCTGACTGATAGAAAGCAGATATCCTGACATTGCAACAAAAATCTTCATAGACTGCCAGCATTTCAGCACTCCCTTCAACCAATGAAATATAAACTTAAGCACTGCTACCAAGCAAACAAGGCGCATAAAATATACCCCAAAACATGCAACTAAACCTAGACCCAGATCATTTAGAGGGGAGTTGTTGATATCCTTGCATACCAAATGGTTGATCTGTGCTGAGCTCTGCTGATATTTCAGTATAAAACACCTTCCCATTCATGTACCGACCTTTTTGAGTGGTCATCTCACCCCTAGACTGGCCTGGATGACCGTTGGTGCATTTAAGAAAGACACCAGTAGATGTATGACAAATGAAAGTTTCAGATACCTTGAAATGTAAGTCACCGATAGTAATACCACTTTGAGAAACAGCTTTTATGTCTTTATTGAGTTCTTTTAAATATTCCTGTACTCTATACCCTAGGATTTCCTTGGTCCTACATAGAATAGGCCACAAACTCATCATTGAGATATGGAATAAGGGTTATACATCCATGTTGATTCCACGTGTTAATGTATCAGTTACATTTGTTAAATGTCCTGAAGATGTTAGTTCAGCATTGAGAGCATTCTCCATTCCTCACATGCATGATTCCCACTGCAGGATCTGTCTGTACATGTCAGAGTTCTGGCATCCATTGGAACATCAAGGCAAAGCACATTGTATTACCTTGTTATTGAAATTTTATCTCAAGGAAATTTCAATCGAACGCAACTGGACTTGGTAATTTGTCTTGGAAGACGTTCCACCTCTTATCCAAGAGGCTTCATCAGTTCATGCTCGCCGCTGACCAGGCTGGGACTGGTCCAACTAACTGGTGTGGAGACTCAGCTATTTAACCTCTTGGAGGGCTTTTACAAGACTGATTATGTCTTTGGATCCTTTGTGCTCCACGACTAAACGACGGTCGTTGGCGTGTTGCCTATTGGTGGAGGTTAGGTTACGGCTTCATTAGTGCCCTATCGTGTTATAACGACAGTCGTTGGAGTCACAGTTGTTTTTCTTATTAGAGGTTAAATTGTTGAGTCTCCTGGGTAGGGATGAAAGGGCAGCATTGTAAATTGGAGATACGTGATGTCTCCTCCTCTGTTTAGCGATGGTTTCTCTACTTTTACATAGATGGCTTCTTTTACTCCTCTTTCAAACCATCTGTCCTCTCTGTCTAATATCTGGACATTGCTGTCCTCAAAGGAGTGGGCTTTCTCCTTGAGATGTAAATGAACAGCAGAGTCCATGCCTGAGGAGTTAGCTCTCCTGTGTTGGGCCATGCGTTTGTACAGTGGTTGTTTGGTTTCACCAATGTAGAGGTCCTTGCATTCTTTATTGCATTGGCTTTTGTGTGCGTGTGGTGTTCTGTCTTTGGGATGTACTAGTCTCTGTCTGAGTGTGTTGCTGGGATACTGGAATACACAGGGATACTGTGTTTGTTAAAAATCCTCCTGAGTTTTTCAGAAATCCCAGACACATATGGAATGACCACATTGTTTTGTTTGTTTTGTATGTAGTCATTTGTTGTATGTAGTCATTGTTGACCAATCAAAGCGCTTTACACTGGAGCCCCATTCACCCATTCACACACCGATACAATAATCGGTAGGCACAACGACATGTGACTGGAAGAAGCTGGAATTGAACCTACGACTGCAAGACAACTACTCAACCTACTGAGCCAGTGTCACCCATTGATGTTTCTGCTTTGTTTTTAAGTTGTGCAGAACTTTGTGAGCCTTTTCTATAAAACTGTGCTATATAGACACATTTTACTTACTGACTTCTGAGGCTTCAACTGTAACAATAGTCATGAAGGCCAAATGTTACCCTTCAGTCTCATCAGACCACAGAGCATGTCTTCAGAAATGATTTGCAGTGTCTGCAGATGAATCCAGTTGAGCTGACAGGTCTAAGAGAACATAGTGAGACTTCTCATTGTGTCAATGTTAGGTTTAATTTTACTTTATTTTGACTTGATATTTCTCCAAACCTCCACAGTAAAGTAACAAAATATATCTTTTTTGTTTATAGGTGGCCCTTTGCTGCAATATAAAGAGTTTGTTTTAGACTTCAAGGATTTTGGTTAAATAAATTCCTTAAAGTGACAGTGTGTAGTTTTTGCAGTACATGTTTGAAAATAGCCATTAAAATATTATGTAATAATAATTACATAAAGCACATTAATTGGAAAATATTGGTGATAGTGTAAAATATAACTTTAATAATCAGTTTAACAATACATAGGCGCGGGTCCTCTTATCAGGGGAAAGCTATATTAGATGACGTCTTTACTTCTACAAGAGCCCGGACGGACAAAGCGCATGGAACTGGAGGTGGAGGTGGAGACTGCGTTGGTGAGACGTATCGCGTCATTTCCTGTTTGTTGACTCACTCGGTTGTAGCAAGTCGGGGTTTCTCTCTCTCTCTTGAATTAATCTAATTTTCTCTGTCCAGAAGTTTTTCTGAGTTGCTTTAACACACAAACACATTAAAACATTTATTTTCTGTTGATGTTCTTTGCGTTCTGGGACTCTTAAGCGTTACACTGGTTTTCTGGGCTCGGTAAGGTACCGCTAGGTTAGCTTAGCTTCATGGCTAGCATGGCTTCGGCAGCTTTGTCTCCTGTTCCTCCGTCTCTCTCTGAACCTCCTACTCTCTGTCAGATGTTTAGTTACTCCTCCGCCTCATTTAGTGAAGTTGGTAGGTGTATTTAGTGCAGCATTTTTGTAGCCTTGGAGGCGAGGGTTTCTGAGCTAGAGGCCCGGCTCCGCGCTGTAGAACAGCCAGGCCCAGCATTAGCTAGCACGGAGTCAATTAGGACAGGACCCCTAAACCGTCCTCCAACAGCTCCCGTGCAGCCGGGATCTGAGGCGAGCTGGGTGACGGTTCGTAGGAAGCCTAGCGCCAGACCCCAGCCCGCGGCCAACCTCCAGCCCCTTTCTCTGAACAATAGGTTCGCCCCGCTCAGCGACGCACCCGCCGAGCAGGAGAGGCCGATTCTTGTAATTGGCAGCTGCATAGTTAGGAACGTGGCTCCAGAGACACGAAAGACCACAGTCAAATGCCTTCCAGGGGCCAGAGCTGCGGACATTAGG